>CATIWC010000515.1:0-358743 GCA_948472305.1 Vicia faba
AACAATTAATCTTCAAAAAGGGTTACGAGTATATTTGAATTGACTTCGTACTCCGTCTAAATATCTCTGCTATTCGTACACTTCGACTGAGTATGCGGGAAGTTCAAATATAATTCTTAATCCATAAAAATCACAAACTAAATGCGAACTACGAAATGAGACTCTAATTTCTCCTAAGAGGATACGTAGGCATACGATTAAATTCGTGGCGAGTTCCCCTAATAAAACACTAACACCTTCCCTTCGTCTAGAACCAAGTCAACAATCTAGAATCTCTAAACTTTTTAGGGTTAAACTTTATATTCCCTTCCTTAGGATAAAAATTAAGGGTGTCGACTCTTATTTTAAAACCAGTTACAACAACTGGCGACTCTGCTGGGGACTCACCCCTAAGTTTAGAAGCTTCTTCTTTAGGTTTTAGGGTTTTGATTTTTTTTGTTTTTCTTTATTTTGCTTTATTTATTTATTTATTTTTCTCATTATATTTTATAATATTATTTTATTTGTGGTGGGATTTAAAATTTTGCAAAAAATATTTTCAAAAAAAAACCTTAGAA
The DNA here is from genome assembly GCA_948472305.1 of Vicia faba. Taxonomy (NCBI): domain Eukaryota; kingdom Viridiplantae; phylum Streptophyta; class Magnoliopsida; order Fabales; family Fabaceae; genus Vicia; species Vicia faba. The sequence goes on from CATIWC010000515.1 coordinate 558, forward strand.
AGAAGGTTCGTCTATTAGCCAAGGGGTTACATCAGCCCTATGGGTTTATGTGACGAATTCACCTAGAGTTGGTGGAATTCTGCAAAATGAATACCTCTCAAGAGACATCCTCTTGGTAAGTAGGATTTTGGAATGACACCCATGACTCTTTGTACGGCCTTAAACCATAATCTCTTGATGAGACCTTTAATGACCTAGAGACGAAAGTTTCAGTCTGTAAAGAGGCTCCACTTAAGGAGGCCCTTGTGCCTTTCCCTCTAGTGGTATTCATGATACCCTTAAGGAAACCACCTTATGGGGAGGGTAGAATATCCGTAGGCCAAAACTAAGAGCCTTTCTCCTAAGGATACCTTTTACAAATCCCACTACAATCTGTAAACCCGCAAGGGTTATCTTTTCTTCCATTACTATCTTTAGGGCTTTCGTCTATATCATAATCCCTAGCCTTTAGGGATTCCTCGTTGTTTTTCATTGGCCATAATATTTAAGGAATTCATGCCTGTCTTAATCTCTAAGACAATATGAAATATCATCAAATCCATGGCTATCATTATATTCGTCCGTAAGGAATCCCTGCCTGTCTCAACCTCTTAGTCAGTGTAGGATATTATCATGGCTATCATTAAACATGTATAGGGTACCGCTACGTCTACCCTCATACTACGCCTACATCACATTGCATATCAATGAAAATTTTTGCGTACTTAAAAGCAAAAAATAATATTTTTGCATACCCAAGCATTTTTATACATTTCCATTTTCGTCCATTTGCATAAATCTCCTATCTCTTCCACTTACCAAAAACATACACCATTATCCAACTGTGATCCAGATAGCAAGATTCTCGATACTCGCAAGCAAACTCAAAGCATGTCTCAAGAAACCATGGAGGAACTCAAAAGAGGCCAAGAACTATTGAAGGAGGAGGTCCACCAATTGAAGACTAAAATGAACTTGATCATGCAACTATTACTGAGGAGTGAAGGTACCCCTTCGTCATCCCAGCCACATGCATATTTAACACCACAAATGCCACCACTATGTAAAGTCCCCCCATCTCAACAACAACTACAACAAGCCTATCAACAGAAGGGATATGCCCAACAAAAGGGAAGACAAAAACTACCACCAAGGATATTTGATCCACTTCCCATACCGTACAATCAGCTACTACAACATTTACTCAAGGTATCTTTGGTAGAGCAGAGGTCGCCGAATCCTCCGAATTGGACACTCCCGCCTAAGTATGATGCAAATGCCAGGTGTGATTATCATTCCAACTCTCCAAGATATACCCTTGAAAGATGTTGGGGTTTCAGACACAAGATCCAAGATTTGATTATCAATAAGGAGTTGACTTTTGAAGAAGAGATCTCATTGGTGAACGGTCGCCCCTTGCTTTGACAAATCATAGACTAAGAAGAATCCCCTAAAGCCAGTGGATCAACAAGGGGGCTTATCTATATATCATTAGGAATTTATTATTTCAATTTTTGATTTTCTAGTTGTTAATTTTCATTTTCTATAAATTTGTATCTTTGAATCAGTAATTCTAATAAAATAATCATGCATGTTTTTGAAATCGATCCATTCCATAAATAATCAATGGCTTTATTTTCTTGTTTTCTATTTTCCATTGCATAACTTTAACAAACTTCAGGGGAGAGTGATGAAAATACAAAATAATCGAATTTTGCTGACGTGTGCTTTTTAATAGTAAAGCTTAGCTGGCGATGTAAGGCATTGTTTCACTTCCCAAACAGTGGAGATATAAGGAGATAATTTGTAGTTAACCCCCTCGAGCCAGAAGTCAGAGTTCTTTCTATTTTATAAAAAACCCTTAATCTTAACCAGGGGAAGGGTTGATTTCAATTAATTCGACGATGCATTCAAATCCCATGGGAATCAAAACGATCTAAGCAAAGGTTCAAGCATATCTCTTTCCTGGATACATCATTGAAAGGACGATCTAAGAAAAAATTCTAGCATATCATCTTCCCCGCGTTCATCATCCAAGATTGAGGAATCAATAAAGATAAAGTCCACGATGTCTTCTTCCTCAGTACATTAATCAAGATCGAGGAAACAATGAAGACTAAACTTACAACAATCAGCACGACAGTCACGTGTGTCAAAATCGAAAAGAAAAAAGAAGTTCAAAAGAATAAAAAAGCCCTTTAAGTCAAAAAAGAAAAAATAAAAATAAAATTGACTTAGGCAAAAGGTAGGGCATCCCAATGGACCACAAATACAAAAAGAATTGGTCCATGCAAAATAAGGGATTAAAAAAAACAAATAAATTGGAAAACAATCTTGTGACTGCCACCTCAAGAATCATCATGAATTCTCATAAACTCTGGGATATTATCAATGCTTAGATCTTATCAATGCTTTCCATCGGCGCTGGGACCTTTATCTTTGCTTCTCATCATCTGCGTGACTACAAAATTTCTCTTGGGAATTAAACACATCTATTACATTAATTGAAATTAGGACCGGAGAACATCAAGGAGAATGGGGTGGGATAAATAAATTTTGAGCTTATATCTTTTGTTTCTTAAACCATGAACCATGGCCATGTTATAACCTTTAAAGTCCTAATTGAAGCTATGTTTACTATGGAGGCATACTCAGCAAGATTTGTGTTAAACTGACTCCTATGTTTGTTAAAATTATTAATCACTTCGCTTCTTTAAATCTCTATCTCTAATCATCCATTTCTATTCCATAATAAATTTCGATTTCAAGAACTACATGTGCATCAAACGGAATCAATTTTTCAAAATGTGCAATTTTATCTACGAATCAATACTTAACATCAAGGAGATTTCAAAAATGGTCGGATCAAAGGCACCATTTCATAGAAGCTTCTAACTGGGGAAAAGCGTCTAAGAGGACCCCTAGAAATAGGGGAAAATACTAAAGGTCATAGGGGTATATCACATGAAGATACTATTAACAAGGGGTGACTATTCCGAGATTCATTCAACTCGGATTAAATTTCTAAGCATTGTTCAATCAGGGGCATACCTTTCAAAAGAGCATTTCCTTAATCAAGTCATATCACAACACGGTATGACTGGGTTTCCTCGTTTTAACAAACCTCTCAAGGCCTTGATAATCAGGGGCAACCTTCCAAGATTCAAATGTTGGGGAAGTACGTACCAAGTTCATCCTACTATACGTAGAGTCTAAATTCCCCTTCGATCAACTTCAAGTACAAACTTTTTAAGCTTCAAATACTTGGGGAAATCTATGTCAAGGTTATAGTGTGGTCTAAAGTTCATTCCGAGGGTACTTCCTCCAGATCCAGGAGATTGAGGGTCACCTCTTTCAAAATTCAAATGTTGGGGAAAACCACTACGAGGCTTGATCAAAAGGAGTTAATTCAAAATGGTTCATCAAAGCCAAACATTTTCAAAAGTCTTTTAATCAGGGGAATAATGCAAAATAGTGGGGTCATTCATATTATGATCAAACTATTCCCAAGCTCATATCAATGATAAATTCCTCCAAGACCTTACCACCAAATTAGGGAAGGACAATCCACATAGAGGAAAGCTCTTCGCGTACTTTCATAATTTCCAGTAGATTTTTCTCCTACATGAGCAATCTTTGATTGCAAATAGAGTATCGTGAAATCATGATAACATAACATTCAACCATCATGTGACAAGCAACCTTGTCACATAGGCAAAACTCTATGCTTTAAACATCCATGACCCATCACAGGGGCACCATTAAAAAAAATCATCTGAGTCATAATCATGAAGCATAAGGCTGCATAAATCATACATTAGGGCTCTTCGATCCAGAACCAAAGCTATACTTATCATCTCATCCATCTGACGACTTTCAACAGAATGGGTAGAGCATAGCTCAAAAAGCCTAATTACGCATTCACATTTCAAAACCCAACATCCATTTACACATATCCAAGTCATTAATTACGTGCATCAATCAATCATTACATTTCATGCATCAATCAAATATACGTGTATAGCATAAACCGTGTTTCACGTAAAGACAATCATCATTGTTGATCAAGTTATCAATTCTACATTGAATCTCGACAGTAGATTCCCCTGGTTTTTCTCGGCAGTTGATTATCTAGAAGACCTCGACAAAAGGTAATTCTATGTTGAATCTCGATAGTAAATTCCCCTGGTTAATCTCGGCAGTTGATTATCCAGAAGACCTCGGTAGAAGGTAATTCTACATAGAATCTCGTCAATAGATTCTCCTGGTTAATCTCGGAAGATAATTTTCTAGAAGACCTCGGAAGAAGGTAATTTCTCAACATAATCTCGGCAATAGATTCTCCTGGGTAAATCTCGACAGCTGATTTCCCAGAAGACCTCGGCAGAAGGTATTTTCTTGACAGAATCTCGACAGTAGATTCTCCTGGTTAATCTTGGCAGATGATTATCCAGAAGATCTCGACATAAGGTAGTTCTTAATTGAATCTCGTCAGTAGATTTCCCGTTAGAAAGCCTCATATCAAGTATGACATACATATGACCATATCAAAATCCCAAGGTCATTCACAACATTTGGTGCATCTAACATATGGAAATGCCAAAGAACATTTGATAAAGCATCAAAGTTTATTCTGGTTAGAAAAACATTGAAAGAAAATACATGCCTATTTCCATGACCACGCTTGTGTCCATGCCAACGTCTGTGCTTGTGAAACAAATTACCTATGACACATTGCCACTGTTCACCATGCTTTATCAAAATTCAAATCAACTTGGAAATATGACAACTAGCAACAAACAATGTTGGGGAGTTGGTGATTACGAGAACCAATGGTTTAAAAGGAGAGAATTCCGAATAAACATTTTTCATAACATTTTGGGGCATATACACACATTTTGTACATATGTAAATATTCAGAGCATACACACACACACACTTATTGCATATACACTCTAAGTTCCATACCGATCTAAGACATCATGCACATACATCACACATGGAATTTCTTGAAACATAATTTAGGCGGAGCCAATATCTTTAGGCCCTCCATCAGTTTATTACCTTGGTTAAAAATAAACACAACTGGTAAAAATCCGATCTCATCTCTGATTTATTTATCTAATATTTGGATCATCAAAACAACTTCATATGCAATTTAAAATCATTATGTTAGGCTCCATGTAGCAATGTCCGAAATCTGCAATTTAGCTCATTGCGTCTGACTTAATGCAGCAATGTGTTTTCTCCTCTGCAGTCTAGCTCATTGTGTCAGGCTCCATGCAGTAATATGCAAAATCTGCAATATAATTCATTGCGTAAGGCTCCACGCAGCAATGTACTTCCTCCTCTGCGATCTAGCTCATTGTGTCAGGATCTATGCAGAAATGTGCGAAATCCATAATTTAACTCATTGTGTGAGGCTTCATGTAGCAATTTATTTTCCTCCTTTGCGATATAGCTCATTGTGTCAGACTCCATGTAACAATGTGCAAAATCCTCAATTTAACTCATTGTGTCAGGCTCCATGCAACAATGTTATTATCAAGCTTTTTCTGCGATATAGCTCATTGCGCCAGGCTCCATGCAGCAATGTTATTATCGAGCTTTTTCATGCGATATATCCCATTGCGCCATCCTCTATGCAACGATGTGGGAAATCTGCGATATAACCCATTTCCTCAGTCTCCACGCAGTGATGTAGTTATTAAGCTTTTTCAATTATCTATCCCCTAGGTTGCATTAGATATGGAAATAAATATGCATAATCCATTACATCGGTCTCCATGCAACAATGTGTTTCCTCCTCTGCGATATAACCCATTGTGTCAGTCTCCCTACAGCAATGTGTGGAATCTATGATATAACTCATTGCATCAGTCTCCATGCAGCGATGTGTTTCCTCCTCTATGATATAACCCATTGCGTCAGTCTCCATGCAACAATGTGGGAAATCTATGATATAGCTCATTGCGTCAGGCTCCATACAGCAATGTGCGAAATCTGCAATATAACTCATCACCTTAGTCTCCATACAGCGATGTAGTTATCAAGATTTTTTCAATTATATATCCCCTAGATATGCGAATAAATCTGCATAATCCATTGCATCAGTCTCCATGCAGCAATGTATTATCAAATAGTGTTTTATTTATCCCCTAGGTTGTGATAAATACACAGTTTCCTCCTCTGTGATATAACCCATTGCGTCAGTCTCCATGCAACGATGTGGGAAATCTGCGATATAAATCATTGCGTCAGTCTCTATGTAGTGATGTTGTTATCAAGCTTTTTCAATCATTTATCCCCTAGGTTGTGGTAGATGTGCGAATTTGCGGTTCATATTATTCATTCTCTAGGTTGCAATGAATACGTGAATTCATCCTCGAATTATTTTCTCTCTCAGTTATAGTAAACATGAAAAGTCGGCAATATAACTCGTTGCATCAGGCTCCATGCAAAAATGTAGTTATCGAGCTCTTTTCAAATATCTAACCCCTAGGTTATGATATATATGTGAATAAATCTGCGTAATCCATTGCATCAGTTTCCAAGCAACAATGTATTATTAGACTTTTTTTTATTCATCCCCTAGGTTGAGATAAATAAACAAAATCAAATCAAATCAAAACTTACTATATTAGTCTCTAAGCATTAGTAAGTCAACTTTGCAAAACTTGTATTATTTTACCTCCTAGGTTATGGTAAATATGAAACGATCTCTTCTTAGATACTGGCGAGTTATCCGTGTCGTCGTGTCTAAGTTCCATCAAACAAACTTTGGTGCAAACTTCGGTGAGATAATATATCATCATCTATGCCCACTCTTCATACTCATCGGAATGCTGTACAACGTATCCTTATAATCTTCCGGACAAATTTTGGGGTCTTCCAATATTTAATAAATTCCTGATCAGAATATGCGAGACCTTCGTATTCTCGCACCATTTAATCGAAAATAATTAAATAGGGGCAGTTATCATACCTCAAATTTTTCCTACCATTATATTATATTTAGGTTTCAAATTAAAAAAAGTCATATTATATAGGTTTTATTTTTATGGGGGTGTAAAACATCAAAGAGGGGTATATTGATCCAAAAAGGACCATCAATATCTGAGGATCCATTGGGCTTTAATAAAAGTCCATTTCAAGTTATCAAAAAGGTTGATATATTGTTAATCAAATAGGCCCGTCAAAATTTTCTTGATGGCCCAATGTTTTAATTAGAATAATTGGAAGTCAATTTCTGACTTTTTTTATTATTTTAATTTTGTGGATTATTGATGCTTATAATATAATTGTTGATTATTATTAATATTATTACTATTATTAATAATACTAAAACATTATATCATTAACTTAATTAAAGTTGATTTTTGTTTTTATTTTTAAGAAGGAAAGATTGTTAACAAAAAAGGCTTTTAATCTTTGTATGGCCCATTACTTACAATCCAGGTCAGGAAATAAATGTTTGTTTCAAAGTAGCGCTTTTCAAGCCCAAAAGGCACAAACAATCACTGTTTAAATCTTTAAAATAGATAACGCATGCTTTAAACATGTACTGTACGAATTCATTGAGAAAAATAGCGCTTGATTAAGAAAACCAAATTGAATCTTTATTCATCAAAACAAACTTCTCATAACGGAAACAATATCTTTGCATTTAAAGTTTCCAGAACAGAATGACCTAATAAAAAACTAAATATAGAAACAAATCTTCATCAATATGAAACCAAAGTAGAAAATGAATTAACACGGTATCAGACCGAATTATAAACAGAGTGAGGAGCGAAATTATGATTTCCTAAATCAAATAAAGATTACAGACAAATTAAAAAACATCCTAAAATACTAATCCTAAAAATTTCTATAAAAAACCTAATCGCTGATATAGAAAGGAGGAAGATTGGACGAACAAGATCATTATAGGTGAGACTGAGAGATTGACAGAGAAAAACAAAAAGAGGAAAAATACAGGAAAGAAGAAAGACATAGAGGATCCTCGCCATTGACTGCGGCCTAGGGTTTCAGCATCTGAAACCCTAGTTTCAATCGTTGCACCATTACATCATCATCACCATCGTTGTACCTAAAAAACGAAAGAGAGAGCGTTAGGAATCAACAGAAGCAGAGAAATAAGTAAATTCGCGAGGAGGGTAACAACACCTAACTTTGGTTCTTGCGTTTTTCTTTCTAATCGATATTGCAATTGGGGTTTTTTTGGGCTAGATTGAGGGGGTAGGGTTTGATCGTGGGGTTTGGAGGTTTGGTCGCCGCCTGGAGGACGATTTAGGCTTTTCGGGGTGGTTTTATTGTTGAGAGAGACAGAAGAGAGAAAAGGCGTACAAAGAGAGAGAGAAATAACAATGAAATGAAATGTTATTTCGTTAAAAATAAAATATAATGTATCCTATAATCATATGCGTGTCACCCCTTAATTATTAGCATACTCCCCTAATTATCACCGCATGATCACCATCATATGTCCCGTAATACACGCGCCCATGGTATCCCATACACCCTCCCATACGGAGTTCATAAACCATCTTGGGCCTGACCCATTATCAGACACACCCCTCTTTTTTTCATTTTTTACTCATGTACGCGTTCTCACACCCCCAGGCCAAAACGGGTCAAGTCCTAAATATGGACTTGGGCCCTGGCTCCTTACACCCCCCAATTTGTTGCGCAAAATAAAAACGTACCCCCTTGCCTATTAGGCCTGAACTCAATATCTGAATTCAGGCATATGCTATTAGAACCTCTCTTCTTTACTAGCTTAACATTAGTTGCACCACCTGCATTTTTTTAATTTATTTATTTTACTTATTTTGTTTTTTTTTATAATTTTATTTTTATATTTATATTTTCTTATATTTTTTATTAATTATAATATTATATTATTTTACTATTATCATATAAACCATAATATTTTTTTCTAAATACATTCGAATATACTTTATTGCATTAAATTATTTCTTTCAATCATGCATTTAATTATAATATTTTCATAATTAGTATACTAAAAAATACTTAATCAACGACACGTTATTTTTGTAAATATAAATTTATCTAACAATTAATCTTCAAAAAGGGTTATGAGTATATTTGAATCGACTTTGTACTCCATCTAAATATCTCCGCTATTCGTACACCTCGACTGACTATGCGGGAAGTTAAAATATAATTCTTAACCCATAAAAACACAAACCAACTACAAACTACGAAATGGGACTCTGATTCCTCCTAAGAGGATACGTAGGCATACGATTAAAATCGTGGAGAGTTCCCATAATAAAACAGTAAAACCCTATTTTCTAAAAATTAAGCTTATAAACCTAGTATCCTTGTGAACAAGGTAGATGAGGGGTGCCTAACACCCTCCCTTCATCTAGAACCAAGTCAACAATCTAGAATCTCTGAACTTTTTAGGGATAACCTTTGTATTCCCTTCCTTATAATAAAAATTAAGGGTGGCAACTCTTATTTTAAAACGAGTTACAACATCTATCAATCCTTTTAAGTATCTTAGAATTCTTCTTGCAACCTCCACGTGTGACACCCTTGGTTCACTCATATATCTGCTCACTAATCTGACCGTGAAACCTATATCAGGTCGATTGTTACACGCATACCTCAGAGATCCCACAATTTTCTTGAAATAAGTTACATCGAATTTGTCTTCCATTCCATTCTTCTCCAACTTCACATTTGGTTTGACAGGTGAGAATGCAGGATACAAATCATCCATTCTGAATCTCTTGAGTATCTCTTTAACATACTTCCTTTGATGTAGCATCATAGCTTACTTTGACATTTGAAATTTCATTCCTAAGGAATAGGACAATTTTCCCAAATCCGACATTTCAAATTCCCTCTTCATCAGCTCTTTGAACTTCGACAAGTTCTCCAAGCTATATCCAGTTACCAGCAAGTCATCGACATATAAGAAGATGTATTTTGTATCTTGTGCTACAACTTAAACATATACACCATTCTCAGACTTGCATTTTACAAATCCTAATTTGTATCATATAAAATAAGGATATACTCATTCTTAGTCAATCTTCTTGTTCCATGACCTAGGTGCCTGTTGAGGCCATAAAGCGCTTTGTGCAATTTATATACTCTACTCGCTTCCTTCTGAATCACAAACCATGGAGGTTGTGTGACATAAATCTCTTTGTCTAAAGGACCATAAAAAATTATGATTTTACATCTAAATGAAATCTCAACCAACCTTGTTTGCATGCCAAGGCTACCACTAGTCAAACAATCTCCAATCTTGCTATGGGAGAAAATACTTCAGAGTTGTCGAGTCCTGCTCTTTGAAGAAAACCTCGAGGTACCAATCTTGCTTAATATCTTGATATCGACCCATCAAAATTGTGTTTCAACATGAACACCCACTTTACTTCAATAACTTTTGTATGTGTTGGAAATTTGACTAACTCCCGTGTTGATTGGTTCAACACATGCAAGTAAAGAAAAATGAACTAATTCTCCATCTGGTGTAACTTCATCATCACCAACCACTTCATAATCATGAACTCTTGTTGGATGAATTCTAGTTTTTTGAGGTCTTTGTCTTGTGTTATCCACACCCTCTTCAATTTCAAATATTTCTAGAATGTTAACAACTTCTTCGACTTCAAGTGTAATATTAGCAATGTCTTCGACTTTAACTTCATCAGGTTCTTCGTTAAAACAATAACTCATCAATGGCTTGTTAATTACATCATTAGAATTGCAATCCCAGGCAGAATTTTCATCAATCACAATGTCTCGACTTATCACAATCTTCTCATTAATTGGATTAAATAGCCTGTATGCAACAATTTGATGATGTCCTACCATAACATAGGTTCACTCTTGTCACCAAGCCACCTTCTTCTTGCATCAGGAACATGCTTCTAGCACATAGAGTCAAACATCCTCAAAGGACTTACTGATGGTTGTTTTCCACTCCACACTTCTTCAGGAACCTTGTTCTTCAAAATCTTCATAGGGAACCTGCTCAGAATATAAACTACAGTTGAAACAACTACTCCTCATAAAGATTTTGGGAAATTATTCTACTTTAGCATGCATCTTTCCATATCCAATATGGTTCTATTTATTTTTGCAGCAATTCCATTATGTTGAGGCGTATAAGGAGCAGTTACCTCATGATTGACACCATGTTCTGCACATAATTATTCAAACATCTTGGATGTGTATTCCCCATATTCATCTTTTCGTAGAACTTTGATCTTCTTCTCACTCTGATTTTTCACAAGTATATTGATTCTCTTAAAGATTTCAAATACTTTGTCCTTTCTCTTGGTCACATAGGTCCACAGCTTTCGTCGATACTCATCGACAAACGAAACAAAATGCGTGTTTCCACTAATGGTATGTTCTTAGAATGGGCCACATAGATCTGATTGTAACACTTTGAGAATGCAGGATGATATCATTGACATAGTCGAAACAAAAGAATTTCTCGATTTTTTTCCAACTAAACAACCTTCACAGAGTTTGTCGAACATCTCAAGACTTGGGATTCCAGTTACCATATCTTGAGTAATCAGCTAATTGAGTGATCAAAAATTCAAATGTTCAAACCTCAAATTCCACAACCAATTATCCTTGTGGTCGACAATTGTTTTCAAAATTGAACTTTTATCAAACTGATCATAGTCTTAAACGTCCTGTTCTTCGACATAGGAGATTTCAAGACCAAATTTTTCTGGGTGTCGAACAGTTTTAAAGCTCCATCTTTCATGACAACTGAGATACCTTTTTTGACTAGTTATCCAACACTTAGCAGGTTGCACTTCATTCTTGGTACATATAGTACATCTTTGATAATAGCTTTCCCTTCATTACTCATTAAAAAAACTATGTTGTCAGTACCTTCTGCTTGCAACGTACTATTATCAGCAACTTTTACCTTGAATTTCTTTGACTCATCAAAATCTGCCAACCACACCATCAAAATCATCTGAGTCTTGGCATGCAAGATTTGCTCCTTCGTCCCTGTAACACCCTTCTAAAACCCCATAAATAATATAAATAAATAAGTAATCAGAGTATTTCACCAAAAGGGCCTCACATGCTTCATAAAACATCATGCATGCATGTCTTACTCCGTAACACGAGTTTCAACAATTATAAAACCATTACTACCCAGCAGAGTTCATATTTCAAAACGTATTTATTAAACACATCATCAATACATCACTGTTCATGGTTCATAATTTGAAACAACTTAAATACCATAAAAGGTAGTTCAAAGTATCATAATAAAACAAGGGACAGAAAGTTCAAAATCAAACGTTCCCGACCCCGATGTTACATATCAGAGCAAGACCTTCTAAAATTAACAGAAGGAAAACAAAACACTCGAAGCTATATTTTAAGCTCTTACGAACTACTCCTGGTCACCTGCACTTTACCCACATGGTGGAGACATTCAAATATAAAGGGTGAGTAATCACATTCATTACAAAAGATATACAGAATAAACCCAGTAGTTCAAACAGAAACATCATAGCATCACAATCAACAACGTTGTCAACACATCTTCAATTAGCATAACAAAATATACAACATCATTTAGTCAATAATGATGAAATTCCACATAAGATGTAATGCAATAACATAGACTCATGTATGTGGTACTAATTCGTAATGAGTACTAGACTCATCACCCTCCAAAGATCCTCACTATAGGATCGATTTCCTCTTGGAACCAGAGCACAACATACATACACTAAATCCACATAATAAGATTGAGGCTAACACTGAAACAACATCCTATATCAACATGGCCAAACCAAATCTGTCCAAACTATTCCATGGATGTATGATGCGTAATAACATGATATCAAACAACTACAATTATTACAATCATAGTACTCACAATTCATCATAACAACATACATAATTATAGCCTACCTCAAGGGAATTTAAGTCTTTCTTAGCCCAGGTACTTGAAATATATATACTTGTACTCATTTTATTCTACCTACATGTGGTTCATCATGTTAGCTATCCAATGCTTCGAATAGTGCCTTAAATAGTGTTCTAAAACTCAAGTTATGGCACTTTAAAAATCCTACGGCTGTCCATCGCCTGGTGCTTGCCTGGGGACGCATTCTGCTCACTTGAGGCTCGCTCGTAGATGTGAGAGAGACACCACCTCCCATTCTCCTCTGGTCTCCATCACCCAACGAAGCTCCTTGCTCGCCTGGTGATGCACCTTACGCTCCCGCATTGCCCAACGATGGTGCAAGTGAGACAGTCCATTATCATCATTTTTCCAACTATTCCATCGCTTGGTTCCTCGCCCAACAATGAACAGTCGACGTTGCCTCGCCCAATGATGCCTCCCTTCGACTGATGATGCGTAGCAGACTGAAACTTCTTGTTGTTATTCTGCAGTTGTTCCCCCCCCTAATTCCTCTTGCGATTCCATACCAATAAAGTCCAGATTCTTATAGTTTTCAATACATGATTATCATATAACATCAATATAATATTATCGGCATTATGTACACAAACTCGTGGCAATTCAAAATGTTAATTTCAACAGTTTCAACATGATTTCATCATAATACAACATATCATCAAATTATCAAAACCCCAACAAATCCCTACATACCTCTAAACCCCATATCAATTATATTGATAGATCACTCCCTTACTTTAGATTCCTAGCTTGGGTCTCTTTTCTTTTTGATCTACCGAAATTCCTCTATATTCTTTGTACCCTAACTTTGTCCTCTGCTCTTCCAACGTTTTCATGATCGTACTAAATAAACTATTTTCCCTTATTCCCTTGTTTAACCTTTGGAACCCTAATATTGTTTTGCCCATTTTGTCTTCACTTAGCCTTTCACCAATTACCATCTTGCTCTTATCTTCTCTACATCAATTATCCCTCTATTTTACTATTAATAATAATTCTTTAAATTTTAAATAATTATTAACTAATTATCTAATTACTAGAATACTCACTCATCTAAATTCCCATTATCCCACGACATATCAGCACATCACACATCATACTCAACTAAACATCATATTCACCAATAATTCAGAAATACTCACAACTAATTAATTGAATAAGTAATTAGGAATTTTAGGGTGTCATAACTCTCTCCCCCTTAAATAGTTTTCGTCCCGAAAATCTACCTGAGGAAAACAAAGTCAGATATGACTCATTCATCTGATCCTCACGCTCCCAAGTCAAACTTCCACCATCTAGTCCACCCTAAAGTACATTCGCCAAGGAAATATCTTTACCTTGAAATTACTTAACTTTCCGTCCTTATATTCGTACGGGCGATGCTTCAATGGTCAGGATATCTCTTACTTGTATATCATACATCTGAATCACATGCGAAGGATCCAGAATGTATTTTCTCAACTGAGACACATGAAACACATCATGAATATTTGCAAGCGACGGAGGTAAAGTAATCCGATAAGCCACTTCACTTATCTTCCCAGATATATGATATGCGCCAACAAAACACGGTGTGAGATTTCTCAATTTTAGAGCTCTACCAACACCAATCATCAGAATGACCCTAAAAAACACACGGTCATCCTTTTGAAACTCAAGCTCCTTTATTCGCTTATCATGATAACTCTTTTGATGATTCTGAGAAGCTTTCATATTCTCTTGGATTATATTGATCTTCTCAGTTGTTTCCTGCATAATTTCAGGTCCGAGTACAACACTCTCACCTGACTCATGCTAACATAATGGAGTCTTAGACCTCCTACCATACAACTTTTCATATGGTGCCATCCCAATACTAGTTTGAAAACTATTATTGTATGTAAACTGAATCAACGACAAGTTGTTGTCCCAAGAACCTCCTTATTCCAACACACAAGATCTTAACAAATCCTCTAAAGACTGAATAGTCCTCTAGGTCTGACCGTCTATCTGCGGATGATATGCAGAACTTAATCTCAATTTAGTACCAAAAGCATTCTGCAATCCTTCCCAGAACTTCAGCATAAACCTCAGATATCTATCTAACACAATACTTGAAGGTATATAGTGCAACTTAACAATCTCATCAACATACATCTCTGCCAGCTTTTTCATGAGATGGTTAATATTCATCGACAAGAAATGCGCTGATTTAGTCAACCTATCAACGATCACCCAAATAATCATTGCCTTTGGCGGTCCTTGGCAATCCTAATACGAAATCCATTGAAATAATATCCCATTTATACTATGGAATACTCAAGGGTTGTGTCAGACTCGTAGGCTTCTGATGATCGATCTTGGATTTCTGGCAAGTCAAAGAGGCATACACAAATTTTGCAACTTCCCTTTTCATTCCTGGCCACCAAAACAATTTCTTCAATTCCTGATACATATTCGTAATGCCCGAATGGATACTCAAACAACTTTGATGTCCTTCCTCAAGAATACTCTTCTTAAGCTCTGGAACATCTGGAACATATACTATTTTACCGAACTTCAACACATAATTTTCATCTACTCGGAATTCACCACCATTACCTTGGTTTATCAATGTTAATCGATCTACCAAACTTAAATCACATTTCTGACCTTCTCAAATTTCTTTAGGATGCCACCGGTCAGTTTGAACATTCCTAACTTCACACTATTAGATGTCTCTTCACATATCAAACTCATATCTCTAAATTGTTCGATCAATTCTAACTCCTTCACCATAAGCATCAAAATATGCAAGGATTTCCTACTCAAAGTGTCAGTTACTACATTTGATTTACTAGGATGGTAACTCAAGTCAAAATCATAGTCTTTCAAAAGTTCGAGCCACCTCCTTTTCCTCATATTTAATTCTTTCTAATCAACCAAGTACTCCAGACTCTTATGGTCACTGTATACTTCAAATTTAGAGCCAAAAAGATAATGTCTCCAAATTTTCAGCACAAACACCAGTGCTTCTAGTTCTAAGTCATGCGTAGGATAATTCCTCTCACACATTTTCAATTTCCTAGAAGCATAAGTAAAAATCTTCCCATTTTGCATTAATATGCAACCAAAACCCATTTTAGACACATCACAATAAACCACGAAAGATTCATTTGGATTAGGAAAAATCAACACCAGAGTTGTCGTTAACTTCTTCGGTTCTACAAAACTTTTGTCACACAAAACATCCCACACATAAGCTTGACCCTTTCGAGTCAACTGAATTAATGGTAGTGCCAACTTAGAAAATCCATCAATAAACCTTCGATAATATCCAACTAAAACAAGAAAAATTTGAATCTCGGTTGCAGACTTCAGAGTCTCCCATTGTAACACAACGTCGACTTTAGAAGGATTTACAACAATCGCACCACTAGATATCACATGGCAAAGGAAACCCACTTATTTCAACCAAAATTCAAACTTTGATAGTTTTGCATACAACTTCTTCTCTTTAAACACTTGTAACACATTTCACAAATGCTCAGCATGCTCTTCTTATGATTTATAATAAATCAAAATGTCGTCAATGAAAACCACCACAAACTTGTTCAAATACTTTTGAAAAATACGGTTCATGTATTCCATGAAAACACCAGGCACATTAGATATACCAAATGGAATCACAGTGTATTCGTAATGACTATACCTCATTCGAAAATTCGTCTTTGGAAAATCATATGGTTTAACACGAATCTGATGATAACCCGATCTCAATTCAATATTGCTAAAAGCACAAGCACCCACCAACTGATCCATCAAATCATCGATCCTCAAGAGTGGATACTTATTCTTAATGGCTACCTTATTTAATTATTTGTAATCCATGCACAACCTCATACTACTATCCTTTTTCTTGGCTAACAACACTAGAGCACCCCACAGAGATACGCTTAGTCGAACAAACTCCTTCTTTAGAAATTCTTCTAATTATTTGTTCAACTCGCTAAGCTCTTAACCTGACACCCTTTAAGGAGCCATCGACATCAGACTTGTACATGGTATCAATTCTACAACAAATTCAACTTCTCATTCTGGAGGCAAATCAATGATGTCATCTTAAAACACTTATGGGAATTCACAGACAACAGGTAATTCCACACTTGCAGTCTCACGATTAACTTGTAACAATGCAAACATTGCGAACATCAATGCTTCATCTTCTAAAAGTTCATATACTTGCTTAGTAGATAAAAACATCATCTCTCTACCATCACCAAACTTAGGGAACCTCACCCTCTTATTATAACAATTTATATGAACATAATTGAACTCCAACCAGTTCATTCCAAGAATAACATCAATTTTGTGTAAGGGTAGACACCTCAAATCCATCATGAAACTTCTACCTTAAATTGTTAAAGGAAACTTCGAGCAAACGAGAGTAGTAGTAACAAAACCCTTAGCATGGAATTCTACTACCATCCCCCATTCATATCAAAAAACTTTAATTCCAACATAGTAGCACATTCAAGAGAAATAAACAAATGAGTAGCACCAATATCAATAACAGCGATGAACTCAATATTGTTAATAAAATTGTACCTCTAATCAAGTTGTCCTTCTTGTCGACTTCTGAACCACTCAGAGAAAACACTCTACCATTGGTCTGAGCAGCAACAATAACATTCTTCTTTGGTTTCTGACACTGGGTACTGATGTAACCCTGTTCACCACAGTTAAATAGAGTAGGACCTTCATTCTTGAATTCAGTGACACGATGACCAACCTTGCCACACTTGTAACATCCCATCACCATATTAGTGTAAACATCAGAACGGTGGCCTAACTCACCACCCAGTAGTATTTCATAGAAGCAGGAGCTACTCCCACACTTGACTTCTTCTCATCATAAGCTTTATGTTTCCCTTTATCAGCGATAGCAACATATGGTTTACCACGATCGTGATTCTTTCTCTTCTTATCATTATAATTATTATAATAAGAAGCTCTATCTCTACTATCCTGATCGAAGATTCTATATTTGTTCACCATCATAGAAAACTGACCAATATGCAGATATCCAATACCCTGATTGATCTATGGACGTAGTCCATTCTCAAACTTAATGCACTTCAAAACTTTAGTCGGCGGGTCACATAGTGCGGGAAAAATTTCACTAGTTCCTCATACCTAGTCGTATACTCAACAACTGTTGAACTTCCTCGCTTTAGCTCAAGGAACTTGATCTTCTTCTTTCCATGCATATCTTCCGGAAAGTACTTATCTAGAAAATATTTCCTAAACACAACCCAATAATCTTTGTACCCAGAATCTCCATTCTCTGGCGCACATTAACATGTGCATGTTAAACTGTTCCTTTTGATCTTCCATGCAAAACACTACTCGGAAAATCTTTTCAACCCCCTTAAGTCATGCTTGCGCATCATCTTCATCGTGTTTTCCTTTGTAGATCTGCAGGTTGTTCCTCTGAAACCTCCCCCGTGCACGAGCTTTATCATCATTTCCCGCATTCGGGTTCTACTGGCTATGCTAGTTTTGCAGTGCCTAAGCCATGGCTTCCAAAGCGTTAGTAATAGCATTGTCATTCCTCCCTCCAGCCATAACTCTACCTACAGAAAACCAACAATAAAAACATCAACATATCAACAATATCTAAGTACTAATCTACTAACATGAGGTAGACATCATATAAAACCTTGTTGGAAGGACCAATCTGCTCTGATACCACTAATGTAACACCCTTTTAAAACCCCATGAATAATATAAATAAATAAATAAATAATCAGATTATTTCACCAAAAGGGTGTCACATGCTTCATAAAACATCATACATTCATGTCTTACTTTGTAACACGGGTTTTCAACAATTATAAAACATTTACTACACAACAAAGTTCATATTTCAAAACTTATTTATTAAACACATCATCAATACTTCGTTGTTCATGGTTCATAATTCGAAACAACTTAAATACCATAAAAGGTAGTTCAAAGTATCATAATAAAACAAGGGACATAAAGTTCAAAATCAAACGTTCATGACCCCAATGTTTAATATCAGAGAAAGACCTTCTAAAATCAACGGAAGGAAAACATCACACTTGAAGCTATATTGTAAGCTCTTATGAACTACTCCTGATCACTTGCGCTTTATCGACGCGGAGGCAACATTCAAACAGAAATGGTGAGTAATCACATTCATTAAAAAAGATATACAAAATAAACATATTAGTCCAAACAACAACATCATAACATCAAAATCAATAATGTTGTCAACATATCGTCAATTAGCACAATAACATATACAACATCATCTAGTCAGTAATGATGCAATGCCACATAAGATGTAATGCAATAACGTAGACTCATGCATATGGTACCAATTAGTTATGAGTACTAGACTCATCACCCTCCAAAGATCCCCACCATAGGATCGATTTCCTCTTGGAACCAGAGCACAACATCGACACACTCAATCCACACAATGAGATTGAGACCAACATCCTAAATCAACATGGGTGGACCAAAGTTATACAAACTATGTCATGGATTCATGATGCGCAACAACAAAATATCAAACAACTATAACTTGTCAAACCACATCATCATTCATGAAATCATCAACAACATTCAATATTTCATAGTCACAATATATTACCATCATAGTACTCATAATTCATGATAACAACATACATCATTATAGCCTACATCAAGGGAATCTATGTCTATCTTAGCCTAGGTAATGTAAATATACATCCTTGTAATCATTTTATTCAACCCACATGTAGTTCATCGTGTTAGCTATTCAACGCTTTGAACGATGCCTAAAAGAGTTCTAAAACTCAAGTTATGGCAGTTTAAAAATCCTACTGCTCTCTATCACCTAATGATCGCCCGATGAAAAATTCTGCTCACCTGAGGCTCTCCCGACAACATGGGAGCGATAACACCTTCTCATTTTCCTCTGGTCTCCATTTCCCGACAAAGCTCCTTGCTTTCCTGGCGATGTACCTCTCGCTCCTGCATCGCCTGACGATGATGCAAGCGAGACAGTCTAGTAGCATCACTTTTCCACCTATTCCATTGCTCGATTGCTCTCTCGTTGATGACCAGGCAATGTTGCCTCACCCGATGACGCCTTTCTTTTCCCGACGACGAGTATCAGACTGCAACTTCCTATTGTGATTCTGCACATGTTCCGCCCCAATTCTACTTGCAATTTGATAGCAATACAATCTAGATTATTATAGCTCTCAACACATAATTATCATATAATAACATAACAATAATATAGGTATTTTGTATACAAACTCATGGCAATTCAACATGTTATTTACATCAATTTCAGCATAATTTCATCACAATACAACATATCACCAAATTATCAAAACCCTAACAAATCTCCACATACCTCTAAACCCCATATCAATTAATATGATAGATCACCCCCCTTACGTTAGATTCCTAGCTTGGGTCTCTTCACGATCTACCAAAAATCCTCTGTGTTCTTCATGCCCTAACTTTCTCCTCTGCTCTTATAATGTTTTCACGATCGTACCAAATTAACTATCTTCCCTTACTCCATAGTTTAACCTATAGACCCCTAATATTGTTTTTCCTAACTTGTCCTCACTTAGCCTTTCACCAATTACCATCTCTCCCTTATCTTCTCTACACCAATTATTCCTCTATTTTACTATTAATAATAATTCTAACAAATTTTAAATAATTATTAACTAATTATATAATTATTAGAATACTCCTAACTCATCTAAATTCCCATTATCCCACAACATATCAGCATATCACACATCATATTCAACAAATCATCATATATTCACCAATAATGCAGAAATACTTACAATTAATTAATTAAATAAATAATTATGAATTTTGGGTTGTTACAATCCCTGCCTATCGATCCCTTTGTCTATCTTGTACCAAAAATTCTTGGCGAAGTGACCCCACTCTTCACAATTATAGAACTACACACCTTTTTTATCTTCTTTGTCCTTTTGATAGTTTTCTCCTACACTTTCTGAGGATTTAGAAGCCATATCATCGACCTTATTATTGTAGGGTTTCGACCAAGACTTCTTGCCCTGAGTCTTGTCGAACTTGCCGTTTACTTTTTTGGAACCACCATTCTTTTTCCATGACTGATCCTACAGAGCTTGTATCGAGCCTTGAATTCCCTTCCTTTCGTCAATCTTAATCCCATGTGCTTCCAATGAACCAACCAAATCTTCCAATTTTAGAGTTTCAAGTTGATTGGATTCTTAAATAGCTACGATATAATGATCAAAGTGAGAGGTCAACATATGAATTATCTTCTCAACTATCATCTTATCAGTTAGTGTTTCACCACAACCCTTCCTGAGATGGACGAGGCTATGCACCTTTGACACATACTCTACAATATTTTCGTCTTCTCCCATCGACAACAATTCATATTTTCAACACAAAGTCTGCAACTTGACAATCTTGACTTTCTCACCTCATTCATAGTACTTGACAAGAATATTCGATGCCTCCTTCCCCGATTCAACATGTTAGTTCGTTGCATCGACCGTTGTTTAAATATAATATGCAGCCTTGTAATCCTTCTTCTTGGCTTCATTGTGGGCTATTTTTTGTGCATCGGTTGCATCTACAGCCATCGCAGAAATGCCATTGGTAACCACTTATAGAGTTTCATGAAAGCCAAACAGAGATTGCATCTATTTTCACCATCGAATCCAATTCTTGCTGTCAAGAGTTGGAAGAGAATTCAAAATGCTATTGTTACCATTCATCTTCGCAATGATTGCTAGTGAATAACCCACAATCCCGAAAATATGATCTTTGACGTATGATTCTTGAAAAAACGATCAAGAATCTAACTGGATCTCGAGATACCAATTTGTTAGTGCGTATAATACTTTTAGTATGGAGAGAAAGATAGAATAAATGAAATAAGGATTGTATTATTAACTTTAATTGTTACAAATAATGATATAAACTATGACTTTTCATATACACCAAACTTATACACTAAGTAGGCTAACAAACCCTAATTGATCTTTGGCTTAGGTTACACAACTTGGCTTAGGTCTAATATCTCAACACAAACAATGTTGTTTACTTTTGTTGTAAAATAGATATTTGAACACACACAAAATTTGATGTATGGTGGACAAAGAACAATTACAGACAAAATAAATTCCCTTACGCAACACACTAACCTACCAAGAGTGAAGGAAGATATACAACATGTAAGAGGAAGATAGAAGACAAGAATAAAAAAATTGTTTATTCAGTTTGATCAAACCGATCTAATCTAGAGGAGAGAACAATTCTCGAATTCACTATACTTCTCAAATTTATTAGAAATGGATTACAAAAAGTTATATAAAAATAGTCAACCAAATTCTCAAGAATAAATCGTATTTTCAAATCAAGTGTTTATCAATCTCTCTAACTCTCTATATATGAATCACACAAGTTCATAATTTTTATAAGTGTTTCTCAATCTCATTAAATAGCTCCAAAAATTTCTCAAATTATAAGAATTCAACCATATAGATTTTAATCATTACCTTTGTAAATTCTCCCTAGAATTTTCATTTTCTTCCTTTGTCTTTAAGACTACATTTTTAAGGTTGTTAAAACAAGAATGATATATATATATATATATATATATATATATATATATATATATATATATATATATATATATATATATATATATATATATATATATATATATATATATATATATATATATATATATATATATATATATATATATATATATATATATATATATATATATATATATATATATATATATATATATATATATATATATATATATATAAAATTGCTAAAAACCAATTGATCTATAATGTGTCCCAAACACGATCCATTAATGGATAAATCTGTTAACACAAATAATCAAGTCTAGTAGACGTGAACCTCCAGGCCCAGATCTGATGCCTAACTGGCCCGAGGGGCTGCATTAAGAGCTCTACCTCTGCCACCAGTCTAATAATGGACGACCTCTACACTTTTGATTACTGCCGCCATCATCCAGACCGCTCCTTGCGATTTTGGCCACATTCGTCGAATTTTCCACTACAATTTGAATTTTTTGTTTTTGATTTATGCAGTTCTCCATATTTGCTGTTAATAATGGTTATAATAACTATGAGATGCAATCTAAGAAGGGGGTGAACTAGGGTTGCATAATTTTTCTGGTTTTTCTGCAATTTTTCTAAACTTGATATTTTATTTGAAGCAATGATTAGAATGATACTTTAAGATGAACTTAAATTGCACAATTTTAAAGGCATAAAGTAAAATACACAGGAGATTTCTACTAGTTCTCCTTATCAATCAGGGGTACATCTAGTCCCTATACTCCTTAGAGGATTTTCCACTATATTTAGATCATTGTACAAGTTTTCACCAAGACCTCTTTACTACCTTATAACACATACACAAACATAAAACCCTATTATGGGCTATGAATATCCTCAACTCTAAGAAACTTTTCAAGAATCACCAAATATTATGATGATCCCCACAAAAAAGTAGAACATACACTACTTTTTATTTACAAAAACTTTTAACCAACACATAATGATGAAAATACAAGTACTTAAACTTGGTTGAGAAATGAAGAATGTAATATGTTACATAATGTCAAATATAATTTTGTGATTACAAACTTTATTTTGTAAATATCACAATTCAAAGGATATCATATAATTGCTTAGATATTGTTTTGGTTTTGAAATTTCTTTTTCAATGTTAAACCATCATTTATACACACAACGAAAATATCATAAATGATTTCCTTTTATTGAAAAGGTTATATGAAGCCTTGAAATGATTTACAAACAAATTGTTTTATGAAATAATGACATTTTTCAACTCGTAATCAATTACCAATAAGGCTTTAACCGAATACAACATTCAGAAAAATTAAGAATTGAAAAATCATAATTTATTAAGACATAGCTATAATCAATTACCATTGGACTAGAAGTGTATAATACAAATTTTTATGGCTAGGCTTTATTTGTTTTAAGGGTTAAATAGTCTTTTGATCTCTGTAAGTTGGTACATTTTTTATTTTTGTCTTTGCATATTTTTTCTTGGAAAAGATCCCTGAATGTTTAAATCATTTTCGTTTTAGTCTCTAAAGTTAAAATCCGTAGGAAACCTACAGATTTTCTTGCGTATTTTAGTTTTAGGGACTAAAATCAAAATAAATTCAACATTTAAGGACTTTATCTAAGAAAATAAAGATATGGGAACAAAAATTAAAAACACGGCAACTTACAAAGACCAAAAGACTATTTAAGCTTTGCTTTAATATGTTATGATTAAGAAGATTATAGATGATGTTTGATATAAATTTCTGAGCATTTGAAGTGACATAATATAAATGATGATACTAAATGCTAATTAAAAGTTTCAAAATTGTCAATTTATCTTTAATATTAATTTTACCTTACCATATCAAATGGTATCATTGTGTCTTGAAAAAACATTTTTTATACTACAATGTTAGCATATGGTTTCCTGGTACACCTTCAAAAATAAATTAATGTTCTTTCTAGATGTCCAAAATTCTTTTGAACCTTTTTTGCTAGTTTTTTTTCACAACCCAAATATTATTTCCACTTGGTACAACAAATCTTCTCATATAGAATGTATTTGGGGCATGTCCCTTATAAATACAATAAAAAGATGAAAACTTAAAAGATTCATTCTTTTTAAGAGTATATAAAATATTTCCCACATAAGTCACTACTATAAATAATAAATTATATGACAAACCATTCACCTCTGCCAACAAAAATGGGGTGTATATTATAAATGTGTCACATTTTTTTTAAAATATCATATATTTCCTCGATTGAATGTTAAAAAATTCTATTGATTTTGTTGTTATTGTTGTTGTTATTGTTATTGTTATTGTTGTTTTTGTTATTGTTGTTTTTGTTATTGTTATTGAGATTTAATGTTTAAGGATTCTATTGATTTTGTCTTTGTAGTGGCAGTAGTAGTAGTTGTTGTCTTTGATGATGATGATGAGGAAGATTTAAATTTTATCAACAAATTTGATGGTTTGCAGATTAAAACGAAAAAAATAGGTTAAAACTAAAATTTTGTAAATAGGACTTTATCACCCAGGTATTAATCCAACTGAGGGGTAAAATGGTGCGATTTGAAAGTTTAAAATATATTGTTGTTGTGGATTGAATCCATGAGCAATTCCACTTTTTCCCTTAGTGGAACTTTACCCGAGAGGTAAAGTGACCAGGTTTTATGACACCCTTTGTAACCTAGCTTATGAAACCGAAGTAAAACCCTTTTCTAAGCTAGTTAAAGGGTTTTTTTAGTAGTGAGTTATTCTTTGATGAAATTTGTCTTACACTTTCTTAGATTGAACATTATTGTAAGCATTTCTAAAATTTACAAAGATAGTTTTACTTGAACTAGCTTTATAAAATTTGTAATATCCTAGCTTACTCATATCATTTGTACATATTTTCTTACTTAGAACATTTTTCTAAACCAAGTTGGCCATTTTCATACTTGAATATCTGTTTACTTGATTCAACAATATTTAATTCAAGAGAACTACATTTATTATATGATGAAATTATTTTAACTTTGTCCAATTCCACTTGCATGGTATTAGATTTACTTTCTTAGAGATGAAATAATTTTCTTTTTCTTAGAAAATAATCTAGAAATCTTTAGACATTAATTATGCAAATCATTAAAGGAGTTCTGTAATTCATTATAGTAATGTTTATCACTTGAGTCAAAACTACTAACCTCATTACCATAATCATCAGAGTGAAGTAAAACTATGAAATTAGATGTGACTGTCCTTCATTTTTTGGATTTGTACTCACATCATTATCTTCCCCAGAGATATATAATTTTCTGGGTGTTTCACACTTCTTGATGTTAAATGTTTTCTTATTTTGGAGAAAAAGACAATCACTCTTAATATATATCCTTGTTTTTCACATTCGAAGCAAGTGACCTTTTGTCTTGACGTTAATTCTTTATTAAAATTTTTCTCTAACCAATTTTACATGATTTGTCTCTTTTCAAAAAAAATTTCATAATTTTTGACTAGTAATTATATATTTTCATCATCTTTTAAATCATCAGATTGAGATTCTTCCTCATCATAATCTTCTTCATCGTAGTATTTGGCTTTAGTTTTTAAAGCAAGGGATCTAACTTTATGTGCATGTCTTTCATGTTTCTCCAATCATTGAAGTTTTAATTCAAGTTCTTGCAATTTTACGAATAATGTCGCTGATGTCATCTTAGATAGACTTATATTTTCTAAATTTTTTGTCAATTTCGGTTGTAATTCCCTTTTTAAGGATCTAAGGACCTTTAAATTTAAATTATTGTTGGTGAAGGTATTTCCAAGAATGGTTAAGTGGTTTTTCAAATGAGTGATCTCTTTTAAAAATCTAGAATCTTTTCTCCTGGTAGCATTCTAAACATTTCATATTATTCAAAGAGAATGTTTAGTCTAGATCATTTTACTCTTTCGTTCTTTCGTGTGTGATCTGTAAGGTTTTCCATATTTATTTAGCGATTCAACAATTAGACACCATGTAACACCCTGATTCTCTTTATTAATTACTTTATTATTTAATTTCCATATTAATTATTATTTAGTTTGATAATTATTTAATTATTTGATTTTGTGTGATTATGTGAATAATTGATTTAATTGGAACAAGTGTGTATTATATGTTATTGGGTTATTGAGTGTGAGAATAGAAAAATACACATTTGGGACTTATATTTCATTAGAGTGGGTGAGTGGAGTTAAACACATTTAGAGTTACTAAGAGTTGAACAAAATAAAGAAATACAGAATTAGAAAGAGAAAGTGAAGAAAATAAGAGAAGAGAAGAGAAAGGAGAAAAGGGAGAAACAGATAAGAGAAGAGGATAAAACTCTAGAGTATCTACATCCAAGGTAAGTGTAGGTATTCATTGATTTATGAGTGTATGTAATGGTATGTGATGGGTAGTAACATGAAATTATGGATTTATTCTTCAATTTCTAGATTTTGACATGTTAGGGTTTGAATGTAGAATCATGAAATTGATGTTGGAAATCATGTTCTGATATTTGTATTTGATGCTATATATTAGATATATGTTATAATACATTTAATTGGTAAAATATATGTGTTTTAATGGAATTTGGATGGAAAAATTTGTAGGAGGCAAAAGCTGTCCGTAGCAGAATTTTTCTGCATTTCACAGAGGCCGCTTAACGCGGTCTGGAATGCAAAAATTATTATTTTCTTAAATTTTTATGTATTATGGATGCTTATGATTTATAATTGATTTAAATAAATTTTAATAATTTATTCGATGTGTTTTGAATTGGTTTTAGATAACATTTGATGAGAAACATGATACTTGATTTTGTGTATGAGAATGATGTAAAATGAATATGAATGTGAATAACATGATTAGAATATGTTTGCTACATGATATAATTATGTTTTGAGATTATTAATTCTATGAGAATGTATTGTGTGTGATTGATGATATAAAATATGTATGTTGTTCAATTTGGTGAAAGATCTTCTTGACCTTTTGAAAGATCTTCTTGAGTCTTCTTTAAAACTTTGGTATGATCACTAGCAGTGCGAGAACTTCCAGCTCTTGGTTTCTTCTGACTCCTAGTACTTCCATGCAAACCATGGTATTCTAATATCTTGTCCTTTATCTTAGCTTCATGGATCTTTTTCCTCTTCTCTTACAAAGCAAAGGAAAGTTCTATGTCTTTCCCTTGATTTTCTGCTCGCAACTTGAGATTTTCAGCTTTAACCTGTTTGTAGTCTTCTATAGGCACAAATTCAGATAAAACAAGAGGTGTTTGTTCATACAATGGTATTTATCTTGGAAAAGGCAACAAAAAGTTTTCCACTCTCTTTATAACCCACTCTAGATATGGAGCTCTTGCATTAGAAACCTTCTTATCTATAGAGTCTCTACTTCTTTTGTGAATCTTATTCCAAGCATTCTTTATTTTCAACAGTATCTCTGGATTTCATCCCTTATCAAAGTAAACGATCTCTTAAACTTCTACCTTCTTGGGTGGGTCATCCATATCATACCCCAATTGTCGGAAAGCTAAAACATGATTATAGTTGGTACAACCCTTTATTCCAATGAGAGGAATATTGGGAAATTCTCCATAACTAGTGATGATACTTGGACCTTCTCCTAAGATATAATGCTATCTTATGTCATAGGAGGTGAGCGCCACTAGCCTCTTTGACCATTAAAAGGAGTCTTTAGTATCTATAAACGACCCCTTCGTAGGAAGGTGGAGTATGAACCACTAGTAAAGCATGGGTAAGCAAAAATTAACAATTCTTTTCTTCTGATGCTCTGAGTGAATGGTATAGTAGGTATCCGCAAACAACGTTGGTACAAGGTTTTTGTTCATGAAAACACAGACAACAACCAAGTTCACGAAGTTCTCTATATTGGTAAAGAAATTTATACCATAAATAACAACGCATTGAAAGTAACCCAATTCCCTTTACCTATTTCTTCTCGAGCCTTTCTTACCAGAAACTTCAAAGAGAAAACATAATTATCACCATTAGGCTTCCAATTGTCTATTACATCTTTCAACTTCAAATAAATAGCACTAGCAATGTGTTCCTTCTTCACTTGTTCATGCATACAAACGAAAGGAACATGATCATTAAGTTTCAAGCGCGAGAGATATGCATACTCCTCTAGAGTAGGACCCAAATGATAATCTTTGAAAGTAAAGCAATACAAATTTGGGTCTTAGAACAATAGGAGACTCATTAAGGCCTTTTGGTCAACGATGATGTCTAGTAAATGCAAGAGACTACCATAATTGTCACAGAACTTCTTCAGACAGGCATCAACGAGTCTAGCACTTAACTCCTTCAAATGTGACACATTAGGGGTGAGAAAATGGTAGGAAAAGTGTGTCTGGTGGCCTCCCTGCTGTTATCAGTGTTGATATCAATTCTTGATGAAGACGAAGACTTTAAAATACCCTAGAAATGACATGCATATGCAAGTTATCTTTTTTTTCTTTCCTTTTTCATTTTATAACATGCTATGATGCAAAATGACAGGATCAAGGTTCCCAGGACACTGGATAGTTACTGAACTGCTGAATAATCAGATGTTACAGGATCAAAAGTCCGGAACATACACCAAAAAGAATCAGATAGTCACCAACGGTGCCTGTAAGATCATTCCCTTCCCACTCACGGGTGAAGTCTAGGTCAGATTAAGGTCAAAGGAAAATCAGATTTATGAGTTCTCGTGAAAGTACTATCACTGTAGCACATACATGTTTGACGGTAATACCCCATTTGAGTTTCGTCTGAACGTGGCTCTCATGATCGGACTAGTAAGACATACGCCTCATAGCATGCATGCCTATCCACTCTAATTCTATGTGTTCCTAGATGAACTCTTTGGCCTGGGTATTGGGCCTTTTACGAATCAATATACATTATACCTATTGTGTGGCCAGCCAATGCACATGAGCATGCCTAAGAATATTTCATATCTAAAATACAAGAGGAGATATGTGAGGAAGCTTAACTTAGTGGAAAATAAATCCATGAGCTCCCGAGCTTGCAAGCAAATTAGAAACCCAAAGATCTTCCTTATAAGGCTCGAAATGAAAGATAACGAGTGAAGAAAGTGAAGCTT
Source organism: Vicia faba (assembly GCA_948472305.1). Taxonomy (NCBI): domain Eukaryota; kingdom Viridiplantae; phylum Streptophyta; class Magnoliopsida; order Fabales; family Fabaceae; genus Vicia; species Vicia faba. The sequence continues at coordinate 30,246 of CATIWC010000515.1, forward strand.
CTCAGGGGAAAACTTAGTTTTGAAGGAAAAACCTCAATGGTGCCAAGAGAATTTGCGATCTGATTTCTCTCTCCTCCAATGCGTGCTCTTTAGTGTGTGTATAACGAGAGTGAGGAGAACAATATATAGAATCTTAGATGAGTGGGAGTGAGGTCAAAAAATTAATTGTGGTTAATTTTATATTTTAAGCAAGTTGAATCAAAAGAGAGTCACGTGGGATTACTTGTGTTTTGAGTGGAAAAACCAAGGTGTTGGCTGCGTTTTAAGTGAGAAATAATGAGTGAAAAGTGAGTGAGAGATGTGTGTGAGATGAGCTGTACATTCTCACTTTTTCTATTTTAGTAATACATGCATAAAGCATGCATGCATGAGAGAGGTATTTGTTTGGCCATTCAGAGAAATATTTAGGGTGGTGTGCGTACATGTGATGTGCATAAGAATTATGCAACAAACTTTGTCTATTTTGAAAAAATGCATCAAATGACCATAACTGACTGCATGCATGATGCCATGGAATCCGAGCCAGCCTTATCCCTATATCTCTTGCAACTATCAATCATATGTAACAATCTTAAGCTCTTTGGAAAGCTGAGGAACTAAGGAACAAAAATGGTGTTAGGAGTTTTTGGAAATGAGGCTTGAGGGACACCTTAAATTGAGCTCGAAAATTGGTGAATGATGAAGATCAACATCTGACCAAGTTCTGGCTGCAAGCATTTAAACATAGAATCCGCCTAAGCCTTATGCATATAACTCTCTCAATTCTCAACCACTTGATAAGTTCTTTAGATTTTTGGAAAGACCAACTTATGCAGATTAATGTTGTTGTTGAAATCTTTTTGAAACAATGATTGCAAAGTCCTCAAAATATGGCAGGGAAATTGGGCAACTGGCCTTGCTAGGCATCATGCACGCGCTGCTGGCAATACTGGCAACTAGAAATTTCTAACACCAAAACTATATCATGATATCTCATTAATTAATGGACCTATTGAAAAAAACCTTCAAGCAAAGTTGAAGAGAAAGGTTTGATCTTTCATTTTGATGTTGATCACTTTTTGAATTGAGCTCATTTGGATCCCCAAAATTGGACACGAAAATCTTACACTTTATGCCAATGACTTGTAATTTTTCACAAGTGTCAACCCTTGTACTTACCTTACAATCCTAGTGTATCTTTCTCCTTTCAATTTTTGGACATGAACCCATAAGTACAAAGTTGCAGATATTTCTTTCCTCTTTCCATGGATATAGGGTTTGCCAAGATTGAATAAAAAATGAGAAAGTTATGGTTGTTCATAGATAGCACCAGAAATCACTTAAGACACTTATAACAGGAAATTTTCTAAGTTACTAAGTTAACTTCTTCTACAAGTTAACTTCAAAATCAACCAATCTTGTGATATTATTCCAACAATGACCAAGTGACATCGGATAATGGGTATTGGCTTTGAAGTTGACCAAAAGTTCACTTGGTCAACCTTTGACTTTTTGGTTACTTTTCCCAAATTGATTGTTTTACCCCCAATTGATCAATTGAATCTCTTCCAATTAAAATTGATGCTCAATGTTCCAATCATAGATGCTTAGAGACATATAGAGAACCATGGAATCAAGTTTTACTTAAAAATCAGAGATACCTTGATTTTATCACAAACCCTAGTTTTGAATGATTGTGTTAGGAAGTGAAGTCCCAAGCTCAAAACCCAAATTCCTTTGAGTATGCTGAGGAATTTCTTGAACAAAGAAGATTCATATCATGATGATAAAGTAATGTTTCAAGAAATTGATCCACAATGATGCCACACACTTCAATTGGTCAAAACCCAAATTCTAGGAGATGGATAAGGGAAGTGAGATTCACTTCAAATTTATGGCAAATTCAATCATCTAATAACAAGATGGACATAATAGGATGCCCTAAAGAATGAGGAGCCTTTATAGCTTGAGTAAGCTATGAGAATGAATACATTAGGTCCTCTTTGCAGAGGTTGACCAATCAACATCATTTATTTCTTGAAGAAGACCAATTAGAAGATACCTTGATCCCATAACCAAAGAAACAATGATATGAATGCATGTATATGTTAAAGAAGAATAAGCTAATTAGGGTTGAAATGAAGAGGGTAAGTTTTGGGGTGCAACAACTTCCCTTATTCTATCATCTTAAACTTGAGGGTAAGATTGGCGCTAGCCTTTCGAACTTTCAAGGTAGAAGAGGATTAAATACTTAATAGAATCATAAAATATGCACTCTGAAGAGCAGGGGAAAGCCAAATATTTTTTGGGTTTTCTATGTTTTCTATTTTTTGGTATTTAGAAATGTGGTTACAGGAAAGTGAAATGTACGCCAGACTGGGGAAAACATACAAAAAAAGAGACTAGCCGGAAGAGACTCTTATCAAACATATAAATAAATTATTAGAAATACATGTCAGGCCGAGGAAAGACACATAAAGGAAAGAGACCACCCAAAGTGGACCCTAACAAGGAATACTAGCCGAAGGTAGACTCCTAAGAAAAGAACTCTGATCAAAGGCAAACTTACAATGAAAAGTGGACTAGCCAGAAGTAGACTCTTAACAAAGATATTGGAAATATATGTCAGGCCGAGGAAGACATATAAAGGAAAAAGACCAATCGAAGGGGACTCTAACAAGGAATACTAGCCGAAGGTAGACTCCTAAGAAAATAACATCGATCAAAGATAAACTTAAAATGAAAAGAGGACTATTCGGAGATAGACTCTAAACAAAGATAGTGGTAATATATAAGGCCAAGGGAAGACATATAAATGAAAGAGATCTAACGATGGGGAATATAACAAGGAATATTAGCCAAAGGTAGACTCCTAAGAAAAGAACATCGATCAAAGGAGAACTTACAATGAAAAGAGGACTAGTCGGAGGTAGACTCTTAACAAAGATACTGGTAATATATGTCATGCTGGGGGAAGACATATAAATGAAAGAGATCGAGCGAAGGGGGATCTAATAAGAAATACTTTCCGAAGGTAGACTCCTAAGAAAAGATTCCCGATCAAATGCAAACTTACAATGAAAAGAGGACTAGCCAGAGGTAGACTATTAACAAAGATGCTGGTAATATATGTCAGGCCGAGGGAAGACATATAAAAGAAAGAGACTGGCCGAAGGGGACTCTAAAAAGGAATACTATCTGAAGGTAGACTCCTAAGAAAAGAATGTCGATCAAAGGCAAATTTACAATGAAAAGAGGACTAGCCGGAGGTAGACTCTTAATAAAAATACTGGTAATATATGTCAGGCCGAGGGAAGACATATAAATGAAATAGACCGACTGAAGGGGACTCTAACAAGGAATACTAGTCGAAGGTAGACTCATAAGAAAAAATGTCGATCAAAGGCGAACTTATAATGAAAAGAAGACTTGTCGGAGGTAGACTCTAAACAAATATATTGAAAATATATGTCAGTTCGAGGGAAGATATATAAATGAAAGATCCAGCCGAAGGGGACTCTAACAAGGAATACTAGCCGAAGGTAGACTTCTAAGAAAAGTTTATCGATCAAAGGCGAATTTACCTGGGGATACAATTAGACATTGACTCTGAATAGAATGCCGATCGAAGGAGAAATCACAAATTAAAAAGAAACCAGCCAAAGGGGACTCTGGACAAGGATTTCCAAACTAGGTTGAGCTTTTGATTAGATCTGGATAGAATTCCGATAGAAGGCGAACTTACACAGGAAAGATAGACCAGTCGCGGGGGACTCTGGCAAAGATTTCCAACCTAAGTTGGGCTTTTAAGAGGGTACTGATGTTTGCAAAAGCACAAGAACTACATTATCTCTTAGGCTAAAGGCGGGGTATAATTCTTCAAGAGTGGAAATTATCCGAATTGCCACACACAAAGTATGGATACTCAAATAATTGATAAGAAAGACAGGTTATGCACCAACTCTGACCCGCAGTCTAACAACAAAGAGAAAACGGGGGTAAAAACACCAAGATCTTTTGCGTCCAACAAGAAAAATCAAAGAATATTTTGTGGAAAGAGGAAACACCAATAGACTTGACTGGAGATAGAAATCACAACAGACTCTATCAGGGAAACATGACGGGATTCGCACAAGACAATAAGCTTGGTAAACCAAAGTTATAAAGCGGAAATCTTGGAATAAACATGTTGGGGATTCCAGTACACACCTTTTGAGTATATAACAATATGGTTATTTCAAGTAAACAACAGAATCAGCTTATGCTTCAATACATGTTTGAATTTTTCTATGGTGTAATGCTCCATAGAATGGAAATGCTACGCATTTGGATAGATGCAACATAATGATGCATGTTTAAATGTTTCACGGGGGGGGGGGGGGTGGCATTATAAAAATGAAATGCTGAGGAAACAAGGAACTTCTGAAAAGATATCTCTGCCAATATGATCTTCTGCACGGAATAACAATCTGAATTGATAACCACTGGGTATAGACTGTAGTGCGAGATTACAAATCAAACACGCAAACTACGAGGAGAGATTCCACTGAAAAGTGGACTTTGGAAAGGATATTGTAAAAATAAATTATAGACCATTGGAGATAACTAATTCTTCCTTCAACCAACTCTTAACTTCCTAGGGAAAAGCTCCATTACCTCCTTGCTAGGAATAAGGAACACTACATTGGGGAATGAAGATCTTATCCCATAGAATTCTTGACACATATAAATTCTACTGGGGATAAAGAGAATTCTTGAACAAAAGAAATCTATGACGAACTCCACTGGAGTATAAATCTTCACTTGGGGAGAAGAAAAAACTTTGAACATGAACATCCTCAAAGCTCAAATTCCAATGCGGAAGATACAACATTTTCAACCACTAAGGATAAGAGAATTCTTAAAATTACTCTCACAAGTATAAACAACAATGAGGAAGCAAGTCTTTTATTGCTTTTTCCAATAAATAAACTCATTGGGGAGAAGGACTTCCTGAAAGAAATATTAGAAAGGCAACCCATATGTAGACCTCACTGGGGCAAAAAAAACATACACACGCTCCACAGGGAAAATCAACCTACTTCATGGGGATAAACCAAGAAACTTCCTAATGGCAAATAAACTAATTCTTACAAGAACCCTTACAAGATGCAGACCACACTAGGGAGGTAAATTGTTGAAGAGAAACCTTTCAAAAAACAAAACTTATGCTGAGCAAAGATGCGGACTATGTTGGGGAAAATGATTTTGTTTGAGGGTACAATCTTTTTATTCTCTGCTGAGAAACCCAAATCACTAAGAACCTTATTGTGATACAATGAGAGAACTGACTTGGGTGTTTTGCGTTTTATCGCAAATGTTGCGGTTAGCAAGAGTCACCACCAACTTTTCTTTTATCCAAAAGGAAAGGTGAAAAAGCACATGAAAGACCTTTGAGATTGTTTCTTGACTTAGTGGGGTAGATTATGAAAAGGGAAGGTATTATCACCCTTTTCATCCATGGTTTTCCATGGGCTCTTAGTTACTTTCTAGATCACTTGCTTTTGTTTGAAATTTTGCTTTGTGTGATTTTTGAAAGTATTTTGTAAAGAGGCAATTGTTTAGGCAAACTTTGTAATGATTCTCGTTCGTAAGAATGTATACAAAGATGTTGATCTTTTGAAAATGTTTTCAAGTTTGTAAGATGTTTTGAAAGTGTAGGTGTTTGTTTTGAAAATAGCAAGGATGTTTTGTTTTGAAATTGAGCAAGTAATTAGTAGCATTCTACCTACTCAAAAGTCTTTCATGTTCATTTCCTCTTTCCTTTGATATTATTATCTCACCATTGATTTGGTAAGTAACCCTATCTTTAGATGTAAATGGGACGGGCGTGGGTCATCGTATAACCATGATTAGCAATGTTGCAAGGTATCTTAGCATTCTCTTTTTAGGGACTAAGATCATTTGAAAGCCAACACAAATAGCGTCATCGAGGGACTATGATCTTATATTTTGCTTGTTTTTGCTAAGACACCTCACATGCATAATATGTCCATTTAATAAGGCAACCAAGTGGATTTTCCCTCGGGGTGCTTGTGTGCAAGTGCATTGTTTTCATGCTTGGTTTTGTCTTTGATTAGGGTTTTCTAATTGATTGGTTTTAGTCTTTCCATACAAACCCTAATTACTAGCATTTGTATATAAAGCGATAAATTGTGGAATTTAAAATTACTACGCTATTACAATACTTGTGGGAGGGGAGGTATAAATTATAAATGGGGATTGCAAGAAAATAAAGCCTATTTATCTATTACAACCATATTGAATTTGGATAAATGTATAAGAAATTAAATGAATATAATGTACAAGTATGAATGGATAAGGAATGAATTTTGTTTGGATTTTGTTAAGAAAAATAGTTTTGACCTAATTAACTTAAAAGAAAATAATTAACTAAAATAAATAAATTAAAATTAAGTTAATAAAAGAAATTTTATTAAAGAAACAAGTTTTTTAGGGTTTTGTTTGTGAAAAGTTTTTAATTAAATTTTTGATAAAAGAAAACAAACTTGGTTCTAATGTTAATTTATTTTGAGAAAAGAAATTAATTTGTTTTAAGAAAATACTTTTAATGTGTGAAAATAATAAACAAAACCCTAATTTTTAATTAATTTACAAATTAATTATCAAAGATAAAATAAAAGATGATTAAAATAAATTTATTTTTATGTAAAAAATTAATTTAATTAAATAAAAGCCTAAATCTATTTTTCATGATTTTTGTATTAAGTAAAATATATTTAAGAAAACAAATAAATAAAAATAAGAAAAAAGAAAATAAAATGGGCCAGGGGTGTGGATAGCCAGCAAGGCGGGTTAGCAGTAAGCAAAAAAATAAAAGCCCAAAGGAGGCCTAGGCGCCTGTCCAAAAAAGTCTGAAAGTGAGAAATGTGTAAAAAAAAGAAAAGGGTACCACTAGGGCTCGAACCCAGGTCCCTATTGTCACATGCGCGTGCTTCTACCACTAGGGTGGCTATACATCCGTTTATATAATCAAAACAACAAATATATGATAGTAAACAAGTCCATGGCCTGAACTTCATCTTCAACCTCACGCCCATCCAGAGCCTCCGTATCTCATTCAAATCTCAACAAAAATGAAAACTGTAAACATGAAACTTGTAGCAAATTTCCTCACGATTTCAGAAATGCAAAGCAATAAAATTATAGATTAAAGACAAGCATGAATTTTAATGGCCCTAATTTGAACCCTAAAAATCTCAGAAACTTCAATCTTAAAATTCTCTAAGCTCAAACAAAATTAATGAAAACTACGGACATGGTTAGCTTTAGGGCAATGATATCTACATTTTTCATTCATAAATAAACCGTTAATGATGCCTGCATGAAAAGTCCCAAAGTCAGAAAACTTACCTTGCAAGAGGGTATCAGGTTTTGAGTTTGAGTAACTTTCAGTGAGTTCCAATGATTGGATTAGCTTCCTCAAGTTCCCAGGAAGCTAATGGGATGCTTAGCTTGAGCTGAAAGTGCCTGAGGAGTTTTTGAGAAGTCAAGGTGCAATGTGCTCTTTTAGAAAATGGTGGATGATGATGGAGGTGTTATAGTGGTGCTGCAGGTGTTGGGATTGTTTGTATATGTTGTTTAGAAGCTTCTGAAAGTAAAAGGCCAAGAAATGCACGAGCAAATTTGGAGATTGGATTCAAAACTTAGAAATGACAAGTTTTGAAGTGTTTTTGGTGATTCTGTATTCTAGGTGTTTTCAGGGCTTAAGCATGCATGGGATTTGTGGAAAATGGCTTGGGTATGTATAAGAAAAAGGTCTTGAGTGGTTTTTAAAGTCAGAAGTACAAGTTACAAGCCATTTTCTATGTTACTTGATTTTCAAGAAAAGTGGGAAAATAAGTTTCAAGGGGAAGTACAAGCATGGGCTGAGTTATTATAAGTGTCTAACAAGTTTCTTATGAGTTATGGGACTTGTATCATCATAAGAGAACAAGTGCAAGGCTCAAGAACAAGTTTTGTGCAAAAAGCCACTTTATCAAAATGGCAATGTGCACTTTCTTCCCAAAATGGATATAAAGCATGGCCTTGCATTGAATGCTTGAAATGAGACCTCTAACAGTTGTGCAAACAATTAATTATGGAGTGACTAACAAGTTTGAGGCCTGCAAAGTAGAGGTTATACAACATAAGTTTGAATTTTGAATTTGTTCATCACAAAATGACTTGTAATTCAAGTGATAAAACCCTAACTTCATCTCTTCGATTCTCTCTACTCAAAAATGACCTCAAGGAGTTCTTTGACATTTTTGAAAGATTTTAATGTGATATACAATCCATCTTTGAATAACTTTTGAAAATGCCCCTTGGAACTATATGAAAAAGTGCCATGAAGTTAGGTCAAAATCCTGACCAAATTAGGGCAAAATTTCACTAACTGTTTTTGTTTCATGACCATGTATTCTTAAAATAATAACTTGAGATCCAAGCACTTTTGAAAGGAGTTGTATGAAGAAAAGTTGTATATTTCATGGAGATCTACAACTTTCATGTTGGAAGTTTCTTTTGAATCATCTTGCATCATGGTGAAAATGTTTCTCAAAGTTGTGAAAAAATAAGAAATTTCCAACACTTAGAAAAATTTCTAAGTTTAGAAATTTTAACTTTTCAAAATGAAATCTTGAATTTTTTATTTCTTGATGAATAAGTTTCATATTTTGACATGCTTTAATGAATTGTGATCTTTGACATTTGAATTTGACCAAAAATTCAAAGTTTGACTTTTCAGTGTACAGTTGACTGAAAATTCATCTGTCAATCCATTGGACTTGAGGAATGTTTTGAGCCATATCATTTGGAAAAAATGATGCAATTGGAATCTTGAGATCATGCCTTAAACCAATTGATCATTTTCTAGGTCAAAAATCAGAAATTGCCCTTTCCTAGTCAAAACCCTAATTTTGACCATTTTGCCATTTTGAAGATTTGATCAAATTTCTTGAGGAATTGTGATCCAAACTTGATCATATGAGTTTAAAATTATGATGTGGATACAAAATTATGAAGTTTGACTATAAATTGGACACATTTTACTTTTTCCCCAATATAATTGATTTTTAGGCCAACTGTTCAATTAACTGAGCAAAAGTGTGATCCAAAGCTTGAAACTTAACATGAGTAATATTGAGGGTCCATAATGATCCATGAAAGTTATATGGGGCACTGGAAGTTCAAATATCCTTGTGCAATCTCAAACCCTAATTTTGGTCATCAATGCTTAAGAAGGTGTCTTAAGCTGATCAACCCTAATGTAGTCTTGAGTTAAAGGGGATCTTGTGAGCAAATTATTGATAAATGAGAGGAAAAATTTTGGGGTAAAACAGCTGCCCCTGTTCAATCTTCTTAATCCTGAAGAGTTAGATTGACGAGTTTTTGCCATTCGTGACTTGAAGGTGGAAGATGATTGGACATTAGAGTGCCCAGAAATTTGCACTCGGTGATGTGATGGTTGATGGTATAAGGAATGGGCTTAAAGATGCCATTTGGAGGGATGATGGAAAGTTGTTGGAGATGGGCTTGTAAATGCCATACAGAAATGATTGATGAACCATATCTGTAAGCTAAAACTGAATGAGTATCAGAATGGCGTACGTGTCTGGAGCATATCTGAACTGTAACTGAAGGTTGAATCTGAATGAGTATCAAAATGGCATCCGTGTCTGGAGCGTACCTGAACTGTATCTAAGAGTTGAATCTGAATGAGTATCAGAATGGAATCCGTGTCTAGAGCATATCTGAACCGTATCTAAGAGTTGAATCTGAATGAGTATCAGAATGACATCCGTGTCTGGAGCGTATCTGAACTGTATCTGAAGATTGAATCTGAATGAGTATCAGGATGACATCCGTGTCTGGAGCGTATCTGAATTGTATCTGAAGATTGAATCTGAATGAGTATCTGGATGGCATCCGTGTCTGGAGCGTATCTGAACTGTATCTGAAGATTGAATTTGAATGAGTATCAGGATAACATCCGTGTATGGAGCATATCTGAAATGTATCTGAAGATTGAATCTAAATGAGTATAAGGATGGCCTACGTGGCTGGAGCGTATCTGAACTGTATCTGAAGATTGAATCTGAATGAGTATCAGGATGGCATCAGTGTCTGGAGTGTATCTGAAATGTATCTGAAAGGCCTTTGAACATTGTTAATGGTAGCTATTGATTAACCTTATCCTGAAAAGGGTAAAATGTTAGCTAATATGCGATGTCATGTTGTATGAAATGCATGGTATAATGATATTATGATACATGCATTCGTGATATCGATGTTTATGATATATGGATGCGATGTATGTGTATGTGAACTAATCTGCTGCACTGCTTGTTTGAATTAGGGAAAATAAATCCCCGACTGCTGCTAAGAATACAGAGTGCAAGTCTTCATGTTTTGAAGTGTTGATGAATTCCCGCTTAGAGAAATAAACTCTATTGTAAGGGAAACACTGTGTACTTCTTGTGAAATCCTGTTGGGAAATCCTGAGAAATTTGGCGACTTCTAACGGGGAGTGATAACTGGAAGTTTTGTTCCGCTGGGTATTAAACTGCACACTGCGAGGGATTTTATGGAATAGCTTAAAGATATTTCCCTATCTCTTAAAGCTATTAGTGATTGTCTTTCTATTTTGTTCATTTGTAAATGGTAGTTACGTTCAAATGCATATGTTCAAAAATAAATCATTGGACGTTTTCGTAAACAAACACAAGAGTAAAGAAAAACAGATAGTTTTACACTTTTAAAGGGATATCTTTGTATTGACTTTAAGTAAGTATTTTTGTACAATGAGACAACCATTCTAGTAAGAGAATTCCGTCGTAAAAAATGAAAATTTGATACAAAGAAAGATAGTTATGTGAAATAATGCCACGGGGTTCCCATTCTACTATAAATTTCGTGTCTCTGAGCATCTTATCTATTTGGTTCCTTGTCCGAAGCTGATTGAATTGATCAGAATCGTCAAGTTTGCAGGTTGTCCGTAAGGTGATCCAACAGGACATAGTCATACACTTTAATTCCCTAACTTTTGCTTGGACCGCCCTTTTTGGTTTTCAGTCCACCGGGATACCCTTTTTTGCCCAAGCCTCCCTTTCGGGTTTTAAACTTGCCGGGTGTACAATTTTTTTTGTTTTATCCCTAATTTTTGCTCGAACCTTTTTGGTTCGCCGGGATGCCCTTGTTTTGCCTAGGAGTGTCAACCTAGGGGGTATCTTATGCGTAGTATCTTTTGACTATGTCCATGTTCACGGGGTGCATCAGGTCGTCGCCATCCTTAGTGGTCAAGATCATTGCTCCACCAGAGAATATGCTTTTGATTACAAACGGTCCTTCATATGTAGGAGTCCATTTTCCCCTGGGATCACCTTGTGGCAGTATGATACGTTTGATAACCAAATCCACGACTTGATACACTTGGCGTCTGACCTTTTTGGTGAAATCCTTGATCATTCATTTTTGATACATATCACCATGACAGACAGAAGTAAGCCTTTTCTCATCAATCAAGTTCATTTGATCAAGTCGAGTCTGGATCCAATCTTCTTCATTCAGCCCTGCATCCTTTATGATTCTCAGAGAGGGGATCTAGACCTCAATAGGCAAGACAACTTCCGTGCCATATACCATATAGTAAGGTGTTGCCCCGGTTGATGTGCACGTTGTGGTACGATAACTGTGGAGAGCGAATGGTAGCATTTCGTGCCAGCCTTTGTATGTGACTGTCATTTTTTGTATGATCTTTTTAATGTTCTTGTTTGCAGCTTCGACATCACCATTCATCTTGGGCCGGTCAGGGGAAGAATTGTGATGCTGGATCTTGAATTGCTCACACAAGGCGGTGATCATAGTATTGTTTAAATTCGTACCATTGTCTGTGATGATCCTCTCCAAGATACCATATCGACAGATGAGGTTCTATTTAATGAACCGGGCTACAACATTCTTGGTAACGGAAGCGAAAGAGGTCGCCTCAACCCACTTTGTAAAATAGTCAATGGCCACCAAGATGAAACGGTGTCCATTAGAGGTTGTTGGCTTGATTTCCCCAATCATATTGATGCCCCACATAGCAAAGGGCCAAGGAGCCGTCAAGACATTCAGAGGAACCGGAGGTACGTGTACCTTGTCAGCATAAATCTGACACTTGTGGCAGGTTCGAGAGTGTTGATAGCAATCTGCTTCCATGGTAGACCAGTAATAGCCTGCCCGTAGGATCTTCTTTGCCATCGTATGCCCACTGGAATGGGTGCCAAAGGTGCCCTCATGTAGATCAGCCATATTCTTTTCCGCCTCAACCTTGTCTACGCAACGGAGAAAAACAGAGTCATGGTTGCGTTTGTAGAGAATGCCATTACTAAGGAAGAACTTAGCAGAGAATCTCCTTAATAACTTCTTATCATTCATTGAAGCTCCTTCTGGATATTCTTAAACCTCAAGATACCTCTTGACTTCGTGAAACCAAGGCTGGTCCACTACTTCTTCAGTATTAATCTCGTGACAGTGAGCTGGTTCATCCATTCGTTCAATGGTGATCCGGGGGGCCTCGCTATCCCAATTAAGTGTAAACATGGATGACATTGTGGCTAGTGCGTCTGCTAGCTGAATTTCTTCTCGTGGGAAATTCTCGAAGGTAATCTTCTCAAAATGTGGGATCAATGTCAGCACATGTTCTTTGTAAGGGATAAGGTTAGGGTGTTTAGTGTCACATTCTCCTTTGATCTGGCTGATGACCAAAGCTGAATCTCCGAATAAATTTAAGGATTTAATCCCCAAATCTATGGCAGCTTTGAGACCAAAGATGCACGCTTCGTATTCTGCCATGTTGTTTGTACAATTGAATTAAAGTCTTGCCGTAAAGGGAGTATGACATCCTTCAGGAGATATGAGTACAACACCTATACCATTGCCGAGTGCGTTGGACGCCTATCAAAAACCAGGGTACATCGGGATCCTTGTTCAAGTCTGTCATATGGTCTGAATTCTTCACATTTGTTTACCATCATGATGTCTTCATCTGGGAATTCGAACTTCATGGACTGGTAGTCATCCATAGCTTGATGATCAAGGTGATTAGCTAGTACACTGCCCTTTATTGCTTTATGGGTAGTATATTGTATGTCATATTCTGACAGGATCATCTGCCATCTCGCTATTCTCCCAGAGAGGGCAGGTTTCTCAAAGATGTATTTTATTGGATCCATTTTGGATATCAATAAAGTAGTATGGGTCAGCATATACTGTCTTAGCCGACGAGCAGCCCATGCCAGAGCACATCAAGTTTTCTCGAGCAGTGAATATCTTGTTTCATAGTCGGAAAACTTTTTGCTCAGGTAATAAATAACATGCTCTTTTCGACCAGACTCGTCATGCTTCCCCAGCACACACCCTATTGAATTTTCCAAAACAGTTAGATACATGATCAATGGTCTTCCCTCGACTGGTGGCACCAAAACAGGAGGCTCTTGCAGGTACACTTTGATCTTGTCGAAATCAGTTTGGCACTCGTCATTCCACTTGACTACTTGATCTTTCTTTAGTAATTTGAAGATTGGTTCACAAGTAGCTGTTAGGTGAGAAATGAATCTGCAAATGTAGTTTAACCGTCCCAAGAATCCTCTGACTTCCTTCTCAGTACGAGGAGCAGGCATCTCTTGTGTTGCTTTCATCTTGGAAGGATCCACTTCAATACCTTTATTGTTGACAACAAAGCCTAGGAGTTTACCGGACCTCACCCTAAATTTGCATTTATTTGGGTTCAACCTCAACTTGTACTTCTTTAGCTTCTCAAATAGTTTCTGTAAATGATCAAGATGCTCTTCTTCTATTTGAGATCTAGCTATCATGTCGTCCACATAGACCTCTGTTTCTTGATGTATCATGTCGTGAAATAGAGCTACCATGGTACGTTGATAGGTTGCCCCAGCATTCTTCAGCCCGAATGGCATAACCTTGTAGAAGAATATGCCCCACTTTGTGACAAAGGTTGTTTTCTCCATGTCCTCAGGCGCCATTTTTATTTGGTTGTAGCCTGAGAAACCGTCCATGAAGGTAAACACTTTGTGTTATGCTGTATTGTCAACTAGAATATCAATGTGTGAAAGTGGGAAATCATCCTTAGGGCTCGCCCGATTCAAATCTCTGTAGTCCACGCACATTCATACCTTGCCGTCCTTTTTAGGCACGGGAACAACATTGGCAACCCATTGCGGATAGCAGGTGACGGCCAAGAATCTGGAATTGAATTGTTTCATGACTTCTACTTTGATCTTCTCTGACATGTCTGGTCGCATGCGACTAACCTTTTGCTTTACTGGTGGGCAGTCCTCTTTTGTTAGTAGACGATGTAATATGATATCTGCATCAAGTCCTGGCATGTCTTCATACGACCAGGCAAAGACCTCAACATAATCGTGTAGCAATTGAATCAAACTCTCTTTGACACCGGGTTCCAGATTGGCACCCACCTTGACTTCTCTTTTGTCTTCTTCGGTACCTAAGTTAATTGTGTCCATTGGTTCTTCGTGGGGCTGAATGGTCCTCTCTTCTTGTTGTAGTAACCTGGCGAGTTCCCCTGGCACTTCACAATCTTCCTCACCTTCGTCTTCGGCTTGGTAGATTAGATTTTCAGAGTCACAAAAGGCCATAGCAGAACCGTTACCCATGGGATCCTGAGTGGATGTAGACCTGCATTGTGAGTGTGAGTGTCTGTAAGAGTATAGCTATATTTGAAAGAAATGAAAATGTAAAAAAGAAAAAACAATGAGCATAAATTTTGTATGCAAAAAACATCCATGATTCATTGATGTCATATGGAAATGAGATAATAACCCTTACAAATGGACCATTGTGCCTCAGTTAAGACACAAGGTTTTAAGAGTCTGAGTTGTTTCAATATTACAGATCCGACAAAATTTAAAGACAAATTACTGTTGGATAAATGTGATCGGGACAAAATATCTAGCTTCCCAATTGCTGAGCCCTTCATTGACAGTTGGAAAAATCCAATCCTCCAGGTTATAGCTGTCTTCATCATCCTCCACGGTGCTGACTTGGTGATTGCTTATCTTCAAGGGTGGTCCTCCGGCACGAGCGCGACGTACAGCCTTCTGGGCTCCTGAAGTGAAACCCAAACCAAATTTGTCAGATTTGTATGGGATATCTGAGAGTTGACCCCAAATAGTGCATCCACCTTCTTCTATCACTGCCTTGACATATTTCAAAGACGACATCTTGAGCGGAGGCCTTGTAATCTTGGGGACTTGAGACACAGCCTTGGTTACTGCCACATTCTGCGGGACTTCTTCAAAGTTCTGTAATGGAGTTTTAATAAATTCACCATCTAATTCCATATACCCGAAGGAATTTAGATGACTGGCCATATACTCTTCTTCTTCATGAACAATGATGATTTTCCCTAGAATTGGATATTTCAGCATTTTATGCAACGTAGAGGTAACATCACCAGTATTGTGAATCTACGGACGGCCTAATAAGTAGGAATATGAAGGGTGAATATCCATTACATAAAAATTTGAATCAAAAGTTTGGGTTCCAACTTTTATGGGGATGTCCACTTCCCTATGCACCATACTTTTGAGCCGTCGAAGGCCCTCATACTATGTTACTAGGTTTCAACGTCAATCCTTCACAGTCAAGCCTATCAAGAGCCTTTTTAGGCAATACATTCAGAGACGAACCAGTGTCAACCAAGACATGAGCCAAAGTCCTGCCCCTGCATTCGACTGAGACATACAATGCCTCATTATGCTTCCTCCCCCTTAGCATTAAGTCAGCATCTGAAAAACCTAAACCATTATCTGTGATCAAGCTGGCTACGCAGTCTTGGAACTGATCGACAGATGTTTCTTGGGGTACATGAGCAGTTTTAAGGAACTTTACCAAGGCCTTTGCATGAGCCTCGGAACATAATAATAAAGCCAGCATGGAAATTTTTGATGGAGTTTTCCCCAGTTCCCCGACTATGTTGTAGTCGCTTCTTTTTATGATCTTTAGAATTTCCTCCATCTCTTTTCGGGAGGTCTCAGGGATAGCTACTGATTATGCCTTTGTCTGGAAAGGCTCAACCAGAATACCTTTACCTCGAGTCTCGATTGACTCGGCAGCAGGAATGTCAGTAGGGGTGATAACAGGGACTGCAACAGTTTTGTCAACAGGAGGATTAGCAGAGATGATTGCAGGACTGGGAATAGCCTTTGTAGGAGAAACAACAATAGGAATGAATACAGGTCTAGAAACAGCTTTTGGAGGAGCAATTTCTGGAGAGAAAACCCTTCCACTTCGGGTTTTCTTACTAGTCCCTGCAATATTACTGATATCGGAGTCAACTTTCTCATAACTAGAATCTTCAGCAGGTGGCCAATCTTGCTTGATACCGTGATAGTAGATATCACCTCCATAATTCCATGGGACGGTTTTGTCTGACGAATACGGGATTGGTCCAGGCATTGTAATTATCAACGGAGCTACTTTAGGAACTAATGTAATTCTAACTGGTCTTTTGGTGGAGACCCTAGAAGAATTGGAGGAAATGGTCACGATGGAATCATCATTATAAGAAACAGTTGGTATAGAAGTCTTTTCGAACAAAATCTCCTGGTTATCTATTAAGCATTGAATGCCTGCTTTTAACAAATGACAGCTGGTTGGTGAGGATAAACAGAAATGATAGCTTTCATCACAGCCCGGAATACACCGGCATTCAACAAGTTCTTTTTGATAGTCAGCAATGGGGTCACAAGTTCATCAACCAAAGTAACAAACATATCTTCCTCAACGACGTTGACATCACGACCGTGCTTGGGCATAGAGGCAGTGATGACATTTAGAATTTTTGGCGTGTCGAATTCAATCTCTTTGGCTTCAAGAAGGTCTTGTACTTTATTTTTCAGAGCCCAACAGTTGTTAGTGTCATGGCCGGGACTCTCAGAATGGTATGCACAGCGGGCATTAGGATGATAATGAGGAGAGGTTGTGTTAGGATTCTTTGGAGCTTCTTTCAAAGTCACTAGATTGGATCTCAACAAATGTGGAAATACTTGAGATAATGTCATGTTAATTCGGGTGAACTGTCTGACTGTTCTTTCCGTTCTTGGCTGGTTTCTTCTTTGTTGAGAAGGCGCGGATTTAGAATCATGACAGCCCCCGCCATTGGACGTCGTTCAGCCCTATCTTTATTTCTCCGAGGATATACAACAACACCTTCTTTTTTCCCAATGAATGGTTTCCTTACAGCAACATATGATGCATCTTTTTGAATCTTCCCATTCTTTATGTCGGCCTCTACTCTTTCTCCAGTCACTATCAACTCAGTAAAGCCTGTCGATGAACTCCCAATTAAGTGTTTGAAGCAAGGACCAAACAAGGTGCCCAAAAACATGTCTACCAACTCTCTTTCAGATAGGGGAGGCTGGACTCCTCTTCCTTCTAAGTCCCTCCATTTTGCACGTAGTCTTTAAAGCCTTCACTTGAAACCATGGCCATACTCTAAAGTTGAGTACGGGTGGGAGCAAGATCAGTGTTGTATTGGTATTGTTTGTAAAAGGCAGCGGCCAGATCTTCCCAATTATGAACATTGGCTCTTTCTAGCTGATAAAACCAATTAAGTTGAGTTCCGGACAGACTGTCTTGAAAGAAGTGTACCCATAAATCCTTGTCAGCGGTGTGAGGCTGTATATTCCTCACATAGGACCGAAGATGCATTTTGGGACATTAAACTCCGTCATATTTGGCGAACACCGGTGCTTCGAATTTTGGTAGAATGACAATCCCAGATACTAGACCCAACTCCTCAAAGTCCAATCCAGGAACTTTTTGAATTTCCATTACGCTTAACCGTTCTTCCAGATGCTTATACTTATCGTTGGTTGGAGGATATTGTTCGTCAGAATAATCTTCTTCTTCCTCTTCCTCTTTTGAATCTGGCTGGACAACTGCTTCCTTGCCTTTCCCATCTTGATTGTCTTTCTCACCAGATGATGTTGCAAAATCCAGGGTCCTTATTTCTTATCCTTGGAATCTTCTTCCCATATTTAGAACTCCGGTTATTTTATTTGTCTTCTTCTTTTTCTCTTCAACCAGCAAGGTCTTCAACTCTTCTTTTCCTTTGGCTAGAGTTAAGAACATCTGTTGAAACTGAGCATTTTTTGCTTGGAGGTCCTTCATCGTTTTCTCGAGATCCATATTACGGAAATAAACAGTAGAAAGATGAGGAGACTTGTTGCAAGAAACCTGCTTATGTTATGATGAATGGAAAATGCATATGCAATGATTTCAAGGATTTTAAAGATTCAAATTTGTTTTAGACAAAAAGGAAACACACGTTATATTAATAAATTAAAGCTTGAGTACATCAATGCCTCTTTGGGCAACAAAAATACAAAAACCTCTAAGATAAAAAGGTTGTACGCATCCTCTTTGGTGCGATGTAGGCATTCAGAGTCCGCTCCTCATGAAGTGGCTTTGTGAGTTCCAAAACCTTCTTCTCGCTGGCGTAGAATTGGGCTTCAAAAGTGTCTCGCTCCCCCTTGAGTTGTACCAATCTCTTTGTAAGTCTTCAAGAGAGGTGGGCATGTCAGGATGCAGGATAGTGTATGGAATATATCCTTCCATAACATGCTCAATGATTACCGGGAGAATGGAGGGATAAGGCATCATAAGACTCTGAGCATGAGTTCGTACCCATTTGAGGTAAGGCTCAAGAGGGATGGAATTCTTATGCCCCAATGTCTTTCTATCTATCTTGTTCAACATCCTCCAAGCTCGGATAAATCTCTTACGATGACCTTGATCGTCGTTCTCATAGTCAAATACCAAACCTTGAATGAGCATCTCATGTGGGCCATCCCTTCGGGTGTAACCAAACTGTCTTAAGGCTAAGCAGGGGTTATAGGTGATACCTCCCCTAATGCCAAGTAAATGGACATTAGGGAATTCTCCACAATGGTCGACAATAGTAACATTCTCTAATGATCGGGAACACCAATTGAATGTCTGAATGTTTGAGCGTCATCAACCTTTGTGACCACTTTAAATCTTGCTCGTTCTTCAATACAGATTGAGGAAGATGCAAAATAAACCATCTTGCCAAGAGAGCAGTGCAACACATAAGGATACCTCTTTTCCTCATAGTGCGAGTGTGAAAAGAATGTAGGATGTCCCCTAGCAAAGTAGGCACCGGGTTACGAGACATGAAGATCTTGACGGTGTTCACATCTATGAGTTGGTCAGGATTTGGAAACAAAACCATCCCATATATGAGGAGAGCCACAATTTCTTCAAAAGCTTGCAAATCCAAAGAGTTCCAACAGTTTTGGGCTTTCTCAAACAAGAACTTTACTAGGAAACCCTTGACACCACTCCTTGTTTCCCAATTGGTCGTGACATCAGATGATTGCAAGTGTAGAGCTTGAGCAATCTCTTCTGGATTTGGATCTCTTTTCGTATCTTTGAAAGGTGGTTGATTGAGAATGGGAATCCTCAAGAGTTGGGAGAATTCTTCCAAAGTTGGCACAACTTGATAATCGGGAAATGTGAAACAATGGTGTAAAGGATCAAAGAACTGAAAGAGCACCTTCATCATGTCTTCATCAGTGTTGGAGGTGACCAAGTTTAGTAGGCGACCATGTCTTTCGGTAAATGGATAGTTTTCAGGAATCCTTACAAGATTGACTTGAATGGTTTTCCTACGAATAGAATTCATGTCCTACAAAATAGAACAAAGATAAATCCAGAGATCCTTGAAATGGTTAGTGAATGAATATGATGTTATGATGTTCATGATGTTATGTACAAGTAAATATATACAAACAAACCAAACAAGTCCTTAGGTTTAGGCTTGCATGGAGTTTTATAGGTAATTACCCTCTTGAAGTTTAGTTAGCTTAAAACCTGTCCTAGCAATAGTAACCGGGTTCTAAGGAGCTCAATATCACTGGTTTGTTTCCTTGGTCATTGGTTCAGCACAAGCCTCTTTAATGGCGACCGAAATATCCCAAAAAACCAAACCTCAATGAGTGTAGTATCGAGTATCTACCAACTTCGGACTGCACCAACGTAGGTCATCTCACTACGTCCTAAAGGCCAAGTTGGTCAAGTAAAGGTTCTAAAAGTTCATTATTGCTTCATGACATCACTCAGCGGCCCCGTATTCTCCTTGATTAACTCAAGGGCTACCGATACCCATAAATATGTCATACTAACGTAGCTATTGCTTAGACCATGTCAGTATACCCTGCACAGTTTCCATAACGTATTGCTACTTACCTATAAGGTAACCCAAATCCGGATAGAGGATTCAAACCCAAACAAAGCACCATAATGTAAAGCAAACAAGTCAAACAATGGAAGCAAGTAAATGTGATCTAACCCTAAGGTAACCCCACTTATAGAATTTTCCCCAGCATAGTCGCCAGCTCTATGATACGGTGGGAGAACTGACTTGGGTGTTTTGCGTTTTATCGCAAATGTTGCGGTTAGCAAGAGTCGCTACCGACTTTTCTTTTATCTAGAAGGAAAGGTGAAAAAGCACAGGAAAGACCTTTGAGATTATTTCTTGAGTTCGGGGGGTAGATTATGAAAAGGGGAGGTATTAGCATCCTTTTCATCCATGGTTTTCCAAGGGATCTTAGTTACTTTCTAGATCACTTGCTTTTGTTTGAAATTGTGCTTTGTGTGGTTTTTGCAAGTATTTTGTAAAGAGGCCATTGTTTAGGCAAACTTTGTAATGATTCTCGTTCATAAGAATGTATACAAAGATGTTGTTCTTTTGAAATTTTTTCAAGTTTGTAAGATGTTTTGAAAGTTTAGGTGTTTGTTTTGAAAATAGCAAGGATGTTTTGTTTTGAAATTGAGCAAGTAATTAGGAGTATTCTACCTACTCAAAAGTCTTTCATGTTCATTTCCTCTTTACTTTGACATTGTTATCTCACCATTGATTTGGTAAGTAACCCTATCTTTGGATGTAAATGGGACGAGCGTGGGTCATCGTATAACCATGATTAGCAAGGTTGCAAGGTATCTTAGCATTCTCTTTTTAGGGACTAAGATCATTTGAAAGGCAACATAGATAGCGTCATTGAGGGACTATGATCTTATATTTTGCTTGTTTTTGCTAAGATACATCACATGCGTAATATGGCCATTTAGTAAGGCAACCAAGTGGATTTTCCCAAGGGGTGCTTGTGTGCAAGTGTATTGTTTTCATGCTTGGTTTTGTCTTTGATTAGGGTTTTCTAATTGATTGGTTTTAGTCTTTCCATACAAACCCTAATTACTAGTATTTGTATATAAAGCGATAAATTGCGGAATTTAAAATTACTACGCTATTACAATACTTGTGGGAGGGGGTACAAATTATAAATGGGGATTGCAAGAAAATAAAGCCTATTTATCTATTAAAACCATATTAAATTTGGATAAATGTACATGAAATTAAATGAATATAATGTACAAGTATGAATGGATAAGGAATGAATTTTGTTTGGATTTTGTTAAGAAAATTAGTTTTGACCTAATTAACTTAAAAGAAAATAATAAACTAAAGTAAGAAAATTAAAATTAAGTTAATAAAAGAAATTAATTTATTACAGAAACAAGTTTTTTAGGGTTTTGTTTGTGAAAAGGTTTTAATTAAATTTTTGATAAAAGAAAACAAACTTGGTTCTAATGTTAATTTATTTTGAGAAAAGAAATTAATTTATTTTAAGAAAATACTTTTAATGTGTGAAAATAAAAATCAAAACCCTAACTTTTAATTAATTTACAAATTAATTATCAAAGATAAAATAAAAGATGATTAAAATAAATTTATTTTTATGTAAAAAATTAATTTAATTAAATAAAAGCCTAAATCTATTTTTTCATGATTTTTGTATTAAGTAAAATATATTTAAGAAAACAAATAAATAAAAATAAGAAAAAAGAAAATAAAATGGGCCAGGGGTGTGGATAGCCAGCAAGGGGGGTTAGCAGTAAGGAAAAAAATAAAATCCCAAAGGAGGCCCAGGCGCCTGTCCAAAAAAGTCAGAAAGTGAGTAATGTGTAAAAAAAATCAAAAGGGTACCACTGGGGCTCGAACCCAGGTCCTTATAGTCACAGGAGCGTGCTCTACCACTGGGGTGAATATACATCCGTTTATATAATCAAAACAACAAATATATGATAGTAAACAAGTCCATGGCCTAAACTTCATATTCAACCTCACGCCCAGCCAGAGCCTCTGTATCTCATTCCAATCTTAACAAAAATGAAAACTGTAAACAGGAAACTTGTAGCAAATTTCCTCACGATTTCAGAAATGCAAAGCAATAAAATTATAGATTAATGATAAGCATGAATTTTAATAGCGCTAATCTGAACCCTAAAAATATCAGAAACTTCAATCTTGAAATTTTCTAAGATCAAGCAAAATTAATGAAAACTATGGACTTGGTTAGCTTTAGGGCAATGATATCTACATTTTTCATTCATAAATAAACCATTAGTGATGCCTGTATGAAAAGTTCCAAAGTTAGAAAATATACCTTGCAAGAGGGTATCGGGTTTGGAGTTTGAGTAGCTTTTAGTGAGTTCCAATGATTGGATTAGCTTCCTTAAGTTCCCAGGAAGCTAATGGGATGCTTAACTTGAGCTGAAAGTGCCTGAGGAGTTATGGAGAAGTCAAGGTGCAAAGTGATGTTTTTGAAAATGGTGGATGATGATGGAGGTGTTACAGTGGTGCTGCAGGTGTTGAGATTGTTTGTATATGTTGTTTAGAAGCTTCTGAAAGAAAAAGGCCAAGAAACGCACGAGCAAATTTGGAGATTGGATTCAAAACTCAAAAATGAAAAGTTTTGAAGTGTTTTTGGTGATTCTGTATTCTAGGTGTTTTCAGGGCTTAAGCATGCATGGAATTTGTGGAAAACAGCTTGTGTATGTATAAGAAAAAGGTCTTGAGTGGTTTTGAAAGTCAGAAGTACAAGTTACAAGCTATTTGCTATGTTACTTGATTTTCAAGAAAAATGGGAAAACAAGTTTCAAGGGGAAGTACAAGAATGGGTTAATTGATTGTAAGTGTCTAACAAGTTTCTTATGAGTTATGTGACTTGTATAATTAGAAGAGAACAAGTGAAAGGCTCAAGAACAAGTTTTGTGCAAAAAGCCACTTTATCAAAATGGCAATGTGCACTTTCTTCCCAAAATGGATATAAAGCATGGCCTTGCATTGAATGCTTGAAATGAGACCTCTAAGATATGTGCAAGCAATTAATTATGGAGTGCCTAACAATTTTTAGGACTGCAAAGTAGAGGTTATGCAACATAAGTTTTAATTTTGAATTTGTTCATCACAAATGACTTGTAATTCAAGTGATAAAACCCTAACTTCATCTCTTTGATTCTCCCTACTCCAAAATGATCTCAAAGAGTTCTTTGACATTTTGGAAAGCTTGTAATGTGATCTACAACCCATCTTTGAATCACTTTTAAAAATTCTCCTTGGAACTATATGAAAAAGTTCCATGAAATTAGGTCAAAATCCTGACCAAATTAGGGCGAAATTTCACTAAGTGTTTTTGATTCCTGACCATGTATTCTTAAAATTATAACTTGAGATCCAAGCACTTTTTGAAGGAGTTGTGTGAAGCAAAGTTGTAGATTTCATGGAGATATACAACCTTCATGTTGGAAGTTTCTTTTGAATCATCTTTCATCATGGTGAAAATTTTGCTCAAAGTTGTGAAAAAATAAGAAATTTCCAACACTTAGAAAAATTTCTAAGTTTAGAAATTTTAACTTTTCAAAATGAAATCTTGAATTTTTGATTTCTTGATGAATAAGGTTCATATTTTGACATGCTTTGATGAATTGTGATCTTTGACATTTGAATTTGACCAAAAAGTCAAAGTTTGACTTTTCAGTATACAGTTGACTTTTGATTAGTTGACTGAAAATTCATTTGTCAATCCCTTAGACTTAAGAAATGTTTTGAGCCATATCATTTGGTAAAAATTATTAAATTGGACTCTTGAGATCATGCCTTAAACCAATTGATCATTTTCTAGGTCAAAAATCAGAAATTTCCCTTTCCTAGTCAAAGCCCTAATATTGACCATTTTGCCGTTGTGAATATTTGATCAAATTTCTTGAGGAATTATGTTCCAAACTTGATCATATGAGTTTAAAATGTTGATTTGGATTAAAAATTATGAATTTTGACTGTAAATTGGTCACAATTGACTTTTTACCCAATACAACTGATTTTTAGGTCAACTGTTCAATTGACTGAGCAAAAGTGTGATCCAAAGCTTGAAACTTGACATGAGTAATATTTAGGGTACATAATGATCCATGAAAGTTATATGGGGCATTGGAAGTTCAAATATCCTTGTGCAATCTCAAACCCTAATTTTGGTCATCAGTGCTTAAGGAGGTGTCTTGAGCTGATCAACCCTAATGCAGTCTTGAGTCAAAGGAGATCTTGTGAGCAAATTCTTAATAAATGATAGGGAAATTTTTTGGGTAAAACACTTATACTTGTAACAACCTCGACAATTCTTTGTTCTCTTGCTAGTACGCTGCTTACTGTGAATGAACGATAATACCTGCAAAATAAAATCATACCAAAATGCCCCATGTATAAAGTGGAAACCTTAGCCATCAACCCAAAAACTCATAATTCTCAAGTAATTTCAAATGTTTATATCATAATTTTTGGGGCCTCAAAACTTTTAAATACAATGTTTATAAAAAATGTCGAACTTTTTTTGCAAACAAAACAACAAAAATAAAACAAAGAGACAACTTTTGGATAAAAGAGATTTTTTTGATTGATTGGCCGATAAATAGGAATTTACATCAAGAAGTAATTCCTAAAAAGAGGTAATTGCACATAACAGTAAAAATGAAATACAGAGGTGTTAATGTGAAAACGAATTTCCATCGGGTTCCCATTTTTGCCTTAGTCTCCTTTTAAGGTTTTAAACTTAGCGGGTGTACTCAATCATTTTTTTATTTTTTATTTTTTTATCCCTAATTTTTGCCCGAACCCTTTCCTTTTATGGTTCGCCGGGATGCCCCTTTTCCTAAGTCTTCGACTAAGCGGGTCTTTTTATGCAAAGTATTTTTTAACTACGTCTGTATTCACAGGTTGCGGAAAATCGTCTTCATCCATAGTTGCAAGCATCATGGATTCTCCCGAGAAGAATTTCTTTACAACATATGATCCTTCATAATTTGGAGCCCATTTGCCCCTAGCATCTCTATTATTAGGAGGCAGGATCCTTTTCAAAACCAAATCTCCAGCTTGGAAGTCCCGAGGATGCACTTTCCTATCAAACGATTTCTTCATCAACCTCTGATATAACTTCCCATGACAAATAGTCATCAATCTCTTCTCATAAATGAGATTCAACTGATAAAGTCTATTTTAAACCCATTCATTTGCATTAAGATTTACATCTGTCATGATCCTTAAAGAAGGGATCTCAACTTCCACAAGAAGGAATGCTTCCATATCATACACAAGGGAGAAAGGGTTTGTCCCAGTTGAAGTACGCACCGAAGTATGATAGCCATGAAAATCGAAAAGAAACATCTCATTATAATCCTTATAGGTCACCATCATTTTTGTCACAATCTTCTTAATGTTCTTATTTGCTTCCTCAACCGCACCATTCATCTTCGAACGATATGGAGAATAATTATGATGCTTTATCTTGAAACTTTCATACAGCTCTTTCATCATCTTATTATTGAGATTCGACCCATTTTCAGTAATGATCTTCTTGGGAACCCCATAACAGTAGATAATTTGATTCTTGATGAAGTGAACAACCACTTTTCTAGTGATGTTTGCATAAGATGCAGCTTCGGCCCACTTGGTGAAATAATCTATGACAACCAGAATAAAACAATGTTTGTTGGAAGCATTCAGTTCAATCTGTCCAATCATATCAATTCCCCACATTGCAAAGGGACATGTAGAAGTCTAAATGTTCAACAGAATGGGCAGCACATGCATTTTATCAGCATAAATATGGCACTTGTGACAGATTCTAGCATGGTTATAAAAATCATTTTCCATGGTAGACCAATAACAACCTACTCTCAAGATTTCTTGGCCATAGTGTGTCCACTAGACTGTGTTCCAAAAGAACCTTCATATATTTCTTCTATGATCTTATTTGCTTCGTGTGTATCCACGCATATGAGCAAAACATAATCATAGTTCATTTTATACAAAAATCCTCCATTAGGGAAAAACTTATCTGAATACTTCCACAAAGTATTCTTATCTGTGATAGACGCATCCTCATGATACTCTTGAGTTTCAAGATACCGCTTGATATCATAAAATCAAGGTTTCTCATCAGTTTCTTCCTCTGCTTCAAAATAGGATGCTGGTTTATCCAACCTCATAATGGTGATGGAGGGGGCCTGATTGGCCCATCTGACTTTAAACATGAATGACAAAGTAGCCTGATTGGGAAAAATAACTATGCCATAAATCGAAACGGCTAAAAACACATTAAAAGTAACTCAATTCCTTTTACTCGCTTCTTCTCGAGCCTTTATTACCAGAAACTTCAAAGAGGAACCATAAGTATCACAATTAGGCTTCCAATTGTCTAATACATCTTTCAAGCTCAAATAAAGAGCACTAGCAATGAGTTTGTTCTTCACTTATTAGGGCATAAAAATGAAAGGAACCTGATCATTAAGTTTCAAGTGCAAGAGATATGCATACTCCTCTAGAGTAGGAGCCAACTGATAATCTTGGAAAGTAAAGCAACTCAACTTTGGGTCGTAGAATTGCAAGAGAGTCAAAAAGGCCTTTTGATCAATGGTGATGTCTAGTAAATGCAAGAGACTACAATAACTATAATGGAACTTCTTCATATTTTAATAAACTAGTCGAGCATGCAACTCCTTCAAATGTGACACGTCAGGGGTGAGAAACTTGTAAGAAAAAGTGTGTCTAGTGGCCTCGCTTTTGTTATCTGTGTTGCTATCCATTCTTGATGAAGATGAAGACTTTAAAATACCTTGGAAATGGCATGCATATCCAAGTTATATTTTTTTCATTTTATAACATGCTATGATGCAAAATGACAGGATCAAAGTTCCCACAACATTGTATAGTTGCCGAACTGCTGAATAATCAGATGTTATAGGATCAAAAGTCTAGAACATACATAAAAAAGAACCAGATAGTCACCAACGGTACCTATAATATCATTTTCTCCCCACTCATGGGTGAATTCTAGGTCAGGGTAAGATCAAAGCAAATTAGAGTCGTGAGTTCTCATTAAAATACTATCACCGTAACACATACGTGTGTGACGATAGTACCCCATTTGAACCTCGTCTGATCATGGATCTCATGATCAGACTAGTAAGACATACACCTCGTAGCCATCATGACTATCCACTCTAATCCTATATGTTCCTAAATGAACTCTCTGACCTTGGCATTGGGCCTTTTGCCTCATGTAACAACCTGCCCACCAAGAATAAAACAGACATTCCAGCATACCCAATGTATAGGAACAATGAAAATAAAATGTAATACATACATATATATAGATACACACATAAACACACATACAGATGATCAAGCTATAAAGAAAATAAACACACAAAGATGCAACAAACAAGAGCTAGGATTGACTCACTTAAGTGTCCCTAGTAAAGTCGCCAGCTGAAGCAATTAGAGAAAAATATCAAACAATAAAGTCGTCATTGAATATTTATTTATCCCATAGAAGGGAAAGGAAAACATCGAAGAAAACTTGAGAAGGGAGAAATCAAGGTCTCGCGACCAAGAGAACAAGTAAGGGAGCTGTTTACACAAGGGAAAGGTATTAGAACCCCTCACGTTCGTGGTATTCCACGGGATCCACTCTTGTTGTATAATCAAAAGCGTGTGTAACATATAAAGCTAGCAAGCTAAGGGGAAGTTCATGAATGCAAAGTATATACAAAAAGAAAGTTTTTATTAGTTGTGCCTACTGCGGTTGCAATCTTTTGTGTCTACGTACCACCTTTTGTGCAATAGAGGATCAGGGCACTCGTAGTTCACCTAAAATGGTGTTTTAGTTTGTTGTGTGTTTTTTTAGACGGATAATGTTACATTCCCACTCTAGAAGTTGACATATTGCCACCCAACCTTTGGGGAATCATGCGTCGTATTGGGCAGAGTGGAAATAACACATCCTTTTTATGAAAAGGTTTTCAAAGAAAATCCCGAAGGCAAAAGGTTTGAATTAATTTGTGTTTTTTACCTTTTAAAGGGATTTAGTGAATTTAACCACATTAAAGACTATGATCGCAAAGGAAACAAAAGGTTCGAGAATGGACCCCCTCACGATCCTCCCACTAGCTTAAGGCTCATGACACGTCGTTCACGTCATTATTGTTAAGTGTTTTGAGAAGTTTGAGAAGAAAAAGAATTTTTAGTTTTAAAGATGCAAAATGGGGATGAAAAGTCTAAGGTAGAATATAGATCCTAATAATATCATACAATGATTGTCCTAAGGTTAGGATGAAAGGGAAAGTTCTACTTAAGTTAGCATGCAAAAATGAACCTAAGGTTAAGGTTAGGGAAGCTACCTAATGTTATCATGCATTGTTTAGAAACTATGGTCTATTTAGTTCACATATTAAAGAAGATGAAACTAAAATCCTAAGGGAACATGTTATTCACACAAACAAGAAGAAAGAAGAGCGCAAGAAATTCAAAAGGAAATTAAGTGTCAAAGCTTAGCATACACAAGTATATTGAGGCATATAAGATGGAAGAACAAATGGGGAAGCAACAACACCAAGTAATAGTTAAGAAGGAAAGCCATGAATATGGAAGAAGAAGTGTCAACATCAAACAAAGTTAGATCAAAGAAGTCAAGCAAATAAGTCAAGCATGTTCAAGAAGACTTAGACAAGTACTGATCAAACAATGAAAGCATAAACATGATGTTAATGAATGTATGACTTGTGAAAGAAGTTAACTCAATATGAGGTTCAAGAGTAACAAAAGAAGTTGATGTAACCTTCATACAAAAAGCAAAGTCAAACAATTTGATGAAAAAACAACAACATCATCCAAAATAGGAATCACTTGTCCTAAATCAAACAAGATGAGCAAAGATCAAGAAATGAGACACTTATATGTAATGTGGAAGTATAAGAGTCCCTAATATAGCATCAATCTTAATCTCTAAACTTTAAGAAATGCTATCCGATTAGCATACTCAAAGTTCAAGGCAAACTAGAAATGCATAAGATCAACATCATCCAAGTGAGTAAGAGATGAAAGAAACTAAGGAAAGTTCACATGAATGAAGTGCCTTGTATAAGAATAAATATTTAAAATTATGTCAATAATAGTCAAGAGATGTGACCCAAAACAACATGCAAAAAGTTGGTTCAAGACAACAAGTCAAACAAGTAAAGATGTAGTCCATTGAGTAAGACAAGAATTGTAAACTATGTCATCAAGAAAATGAGAAAAAGGTTTAGGAACTTAGGTGTTATGGGCAGTAGCCAACACCAAGTAACATCAAAGGGACATGGCTCAAGAGTAGATAAAGAATTAAATAGGCATCATGTTCAACAACTCAAATAAGAAAGAAGATGTAGCTTCTAAAGTGTCACCATAATGATTAGAAAATGAATGCTTAACCAAAAGGACCGAAGAAGCATGGAAGAATTGAGATAAGAATATAATAAGAGATCAAGATTCAAGCATAAAGGTTCTATCATAAACCCCTAAAAGATTCAACATTCAACAATTAAAAACTAGCTCAAAGAAAGAGATGAATGTAGCTTCTAACTTGTCATCACTATGAGATAACAATTGAATGTTAATAAAAGAATCAAAGAATAAAGGTAAGGAGAGATTATAAGCCAAGGTCAGAAGTAAACTCAAATAATTCACATCAATTTTTACTCATGATTATCAAAGAGGAATTGCATAATTTCATTCTAAACCAAAGTCTCGTAGATGGACAAAAGTTTCAAGGATTGAAACAAGTAAAGAAAAAATGTTAGAGTGCTTGAATGGTTAAACAAGGTGAAGTCAAGAATATTAACATGTTATGATAGTAGGAGAAAGTAGAAGGAATTTTATTCCTTAAGGTTGCACCAAGGTCATTCCTTGTATCTCAAGAAACAAAGTAATTAAGCAAGAAGCATGTTCAAAATTGCAAGGCAAAAGAAAATAAACCAAATGAAGTCATATGATTCTCAAGTGCTAAATGAAATATCCTTGAACCCATCATCTCTCAAACATTGGTTCACAAACAAAATATCAAGATAATTGGCTCAAAAGACCATTTAGAAAACCTTTAGGGTTTCACAAGATAGGTACATAATGTGCACAAGAAAATATCAATCAAATGTTGACCTTAAAAGGACCTATAATTTGAGTTAGTTTGACATGATCCCTAAGCACATATTTACTCATAATGTGACCAGAAGTTAACATAAACACATGTCCAATAACTACTCAATGAAAGCACTATTTGTTAAGACAAACACTAATGAACATGTTTAGAATTTAAATCAAGTAAAAACAGAAAAGTGGTGTTAAAATTCAAATAAAAATCATGGATATGATCTTCAAACAATTACAAGTCAGAAACACCTCATTGAATCATCTCTACATTGAAGGATATCATAAAATTAAATTGAAAGTTTGAAATTAGTAACAAAAATGTCCATTGAAGCAAGCTTGACAAACAATTTCCAAACAATAACAAATCCAACAAGATAAATTATTTAAAAAATGTTTCAAGTATTTCAGCTCATTAAAAAACACCCACAAATTATTTGAGAATTTTCAGATCAAGGGAATATTGAAAATAAAAATGAAACTTCTAGCCTAAGCAAGAAAAAGGACCAAAATAAGTATTTATCTTCAATAAAATTTAAAACCAAGAAAATTGCAAAATAAAATTGATTAAAAAAATATAGTAATTATCTATGGACATCAAGAAACATAGAAAATATTTTTGGGTATTTTTTAGGTTAAAGGAAAATTGAAACTAAAATCAAAAGATTGAACTAGATAAGAAAAAAGCATGTTTAATCAAATGAATTAATTAATTAATCACGAAAATTCTAAAATTAAAATAAATATTATTTTCACAAAATAGACTTAAAAATAGACTTAAAAATAGACTTAAAATATTTTTTCCATAATTTTTGTGGAATTATTAATATTAAAACAAAAATGAAGAAATGGATTACGAAGCATCCAAATCTCATTCCTTATCGAGAACATGTGTTGACATTAATTCCATACTTTGAAGAAATCACTTTTGAACACATTCCACGAGAAGAGAATCAATTGGCAAACACATTAACTACCATGTCATCTATGTTCAAAGTCAGATGGGACAATGAAGCTCCTCGAACTACTATTGAGAGACTAGATGAACTAGCGCATTACTACGAAGTTGATAATGATGGAGTAGAGGAAAAGCCTTTGTAACACGAAGTGAAAAGATACCTTGAGACTCAAGAGTATCCTGAAGGGGCATCTATTAATGATAAGAAATTCCTACAGACCTTCTCTACCAAGTTCTTTCTGAATAATAGAATTTTGTACAAGCGCAATCATAATTCGTCTTTGCTTCGCTGTGTAGACAAGAAGGAAGTTGAGAGAATTATGGAAGATATGCATGAAGGAGTCTTTGGTATTAACTCCAATGGGAATATGATGGTTAATAAATTTTTGAGAGCGGCTTATTATTGGTCTACCATGGAAACTGATTTCCATTGTCATTCCAGAACGTGTCACAAATGCCAAATATATACTGACAAAGTTCATGTGCCTCTGGTTCCTCTGAATGTCTTGACTGCTCCTTGGTCGTTTGCAATGTGGGGCATTGATATAATTGGAGAAATTAAGCCTACTGCATCTAATGGGCATCATTTAATCTTGTTCGCTATTGATTATTTCACGAAGTGGGTTGAAGCAATCTGGTTTGCCTCCGTTACCAAGAATGTTGCGGACCAGTTCATTAAGCATAATCTCATTTGTCGGTATGGCATACCTGAAAAGATCATCACAGACAACGGTCACAACCTCAACAATACGATGATCACTGAAATCTAAACAAAGTTCAAGATTAAGCACCACAATTCTTCTCCGTATCGACCCAAGATGAATGGCATAGTGGAAGCCGCCAACAAGAATATCAACAAGATTTTGCAGAAGATGACAGTGACATACAAAGACTGGCACGAGATGCTACCATTTCTTGTTCATGGTTATCACACTTCAGCATGTACATCAACTAGGGCAGCTCTATTTTCTCCAGTCTACGGTATAGAGTTTGTCATACCTATCAAAGACCAAATTCCTTCTTTAAGGATTATGAAAGACGCAGGTTTAGATGAAGACGAATGGATTCATACTAGACTTGACCAGATAAATTTGATTGATGAGAAAAGGCTGGCGGATGTTTGCTATGGTCAGATGTACCAGAAGCGCATGATTAAGGCCTTTAAAAAGAAAGTAAGACATCAGGTGTACCAGGCTGGTTATCTGGTTATAAGGCGCATCATCTTACCACAACGTGATTCCAAGGGAAAATGGAATCCCACATACGAAGGGCCTTTTATGATCAAGAAGATATTTTCTGGCGGTGTTATGATGCTTACCACCATGGACGGTGAATATTTTCCACACCCCGTAAACGTGGACATAGTCAAAATATGCTATGCATAAAAGATACTCGCTAGGTTGACTGGCCTGGGCATAAATAAGGGAATCCTAGCGAACCAAAAGGGTTTAGGAAAAAATTAGGGATAAAAAAAAAAGTGTACATATGGAAAGTCAAAAACCTGAAAAGGCGGCTTGGGCAAAAAAGGATATCCCTGTGGACTAAAAACCCAAAAGGGTTGTCTAGGAAAAAGTTAGGGATTAAAGCATACGACTATGTCCTGTTGGATCACCCATCTACTTAGAGCTAGCATAATTACCGACATCAAGTTCAAAGGGTACAGATCAGTTCAATCAACTTCTTCCAACAACAATGGGTGAGATGCTTGAAGACATAAGGGCAATAGCAGAGTTGAAACTCAACGGGATCATTTCCACATATATGTTTTTCTTTGTTTCTCTTTGTACACCTTTTCTTTTATGACTATTTCCTATTACCAGGAATTATGTCTCTTTGTATAAAACTGTCTGTTTATAGGAAAATTTTCCAAATCAATGCAATCCATTTCAAATTCAAAAACCATTTTTTTATTGTCTCTGTTTTGTTTGCAAAAACGTCCAATAATTATATTGAATAGACATATGTATTTGGCTATGATTATAGTTTACAAGTATATGCATGAAAACAGGAGAAGCATTTACGAAAGACTCCAGGAGTTGGGATAACATTCAAAGTTGACCATAAATTCCCAGAGAGAAATCTTCCACAAGTTAACCCCCGTCAAAGTTTATCTCCTCAGCATAGTCTGCAGGGTTTATTTCCCCAATGGATTTTATTTCTCCAATATTGTTATTCCCCGACAAGGTTTTCTTCTCCGACCAGATATCATCCAATGTGGTCCTCCCTAGAAGAGCTAATACTCATATCTGAAACTTGGCCAAACAACACGTTAGAGGATTATTCATCCCCTTCTATCCCCAGTCAAGGTATATAAGAATCAAATCCTTCAAAGAACGATGAATGACCGACTCTCCTTGAATGCTTATATCCCCAAGCAGAAGTCGAACATCCCCAGTGAAGTATCCTCAAACAGAAAGCGGTAATCCCCAATAATGTTATTCTAGACAAAATCAAAGAATTATTGTCTTCATCCCCATATATAGTCAGGGGTTTATGTCTCCCCAGCCAGACACTATTATACGAAGCGACTAATACGCTCCAATAACACACTGCATTCATACATCATTTGCAAAAATATCATGACATATACATACAAATCGCATACACTATCCTCATTTATTTTGAGAGCATCATTAAAAAATGCATTACATCATGACATTGCACAGAACTAACTTTGTCTTTTCAGGTTAAGTTCGCAAACAAACAAATACTACCAGTAATTTATAGACATGTTATGGATCAATTCCTGAAGTAAGACAGGGTGACTATCTATATGACCAAGTGAATCCCTTTAGAGAATGAATTCTAAAAACCATCTCCCTTCAGAGACTGAATTATGAAAAGCATCTACCTTCAGAAGTTTATTCTGAAAAACTTCTCCTTCAGGGCCTTTGCTCTAAAAAGAATCTCCTTCAACGCTTCATTCTGAAAAGCATTTCCCCTTCAGAGACAGAATCCTGAAAAGCATTCCCCCAGAGACCGAGTTCTTGCGAGCATCTCCCTTCAGAAGTTTATTCTTAAAATCATATCCTTCAACGCTTTGTTTTGAAAAGCATTTCCCCTTCAAAGACGAAATCCTGAAAAGCATTCCCCCAAGAGACCGAGTTCTGGTGAGCATCTCCCTTCATAAGTTTATTCTGAAAAGCATCTCCTTCAGCGCTTCGTTCTGAAAAGCATTTCCCCTTTAGAGATAGAATCCTGAAGAGCATCCCCCCAGAGACCGAGTTCTGGCAAGCATTCCCTTCAGAAGTTTATTCTGAAAAGCATCTCCTTCAGCGCTTTGTTCTAAAAAGCATTTCCACTTCAGAGACGGAATCCTGAAAAGCATTCCCCCTAGAGACCGAGTTCTAGAGATCATCTCCCTTCAAAAGTTTATTCTGAAAAGCATCTCCTTCAACGCTTCATTCTAAAAATCATTTCTTCTTCAGAGACAGAATCCTAAAAAGCATTCCCCCTAGAGGCCGAGTTCTGGAGAGCATCTCCCTTCAGAAGTTTATTCTGAAAAGCATCTCCTTCAGAGGATCATTCTAAAAATCATTTCCCCTTCAGAGACAGAATTATGAAAAGCATCTCCTTTAGGGTCTTTGTTCTGAAAAGCATTTCCCTTCAGAGGTTTTCTGAAAAGCATTCCTCATATACAATCAAGCATAAACGCATTCTGATACTCCTATCAACAATTGCTTTGGATGACATCAGTAAGACCATCTCCAAAGACACTATATCACCTCTCTGAATGGCATCTTTAAGCCCATTCAAGAAATACAATCAACCAACAAGTGGTTCCTCATGCACATGCAAGTGCAAATTTCTGGGCCCTTAAGTGTTCAATCCTCTTCCACCTTCAGATCCCGTATGGCGGGCATGCCAATCTAACTCTTCAAGTTTAAGAAGATTGAACAAGGGTTGTTGTTGTACCCCAAAATTTTCCCTCCCATTTCAAAAGACCTCATCATACTCTTAAGGTTTCTCAAGTGCTCAAGACTACTCAAGAATTAATCACATGAATCCTTCTCCTAAGCAATGACCTACAACTAGGGTTTTGGTATGCTCAAGGACAATTGGAATTATAATGCCTCAAGTGAATTTAATGATTCCCCATATTCTTCAAAGAATCCTCATGTCAAGTTTCAAGCCTTGTAGCACAAGTTTGCTCAGTCAACTACTCAGATGATTAAAAATTAACTATATTGAACAAAAAGTCAACTATGGTCAACATTCAGTCAAACTTCAATATTTTTAGTCAACATCACCATTTTGAAGTCACATTCATGATTTGACCAAGGGTTGATCATGATTCATCAAGAAAACTCAAGATTCATCAAAAGTCAAAAGTTACTAAATTAGGGTTTTCTTTAAGAGAAATCAACTGAAGTTTGACCAAGCATAACTTTCACATACTTCATCATATTTTTCTCAACCAAAGCTCATTTTGAAGGAAATTCAATTCTCTAAAACTTGGTCTCTCTAAGCTCAAGGCCAAAAAATGCTTCTTTTGAGAGATATGGGCCAAAATATTACATGTCATCTTAAAAGTCAACAAAAAGACACTTTTTGTCAAATTACATCAAGATAAAATCTTCAAATGGAAAAATGACCAACATAAACATTTTAGGGGACATATTAAGCTTTCCAAAAAGTCAAAGATCAACTTCATATGATGAAAATTTAGTAAGATATAATTGGTGCAAGTTGAGCAATTTTTAAGAAATGCATGAAACCCAAATTGAGAAAAACTTGAATTTTTGGGCTAATGGGCTTATCTTTTAGAGTCCAAATGTGTTTTTGACCTCATAATGGACCTCTAAATCTATTCATACACCCTTTTATTTATTTTATTTTATTTTATTTTGTTTTTATTCATTTAAATTCAAAATTAAATCAAATAAATATCGAATAATGAATAAAGCATAAAAGGCTTAAGATTTGATTTTGTTGGGGTCCCAAGATCATACAAAAACCGTGTCAAATTATTTTGTGAAACAAATCTTCATGTTTTGCAAGATTTCTATCTATTTTTCAAATAAAATCAAAGTGTTTCTCAAAGAGGTCCAAGCCTATTTTTCTTGACCTAATCTTCTCATATATATACACTTCATCTTAAGACAAGAGGGGACACGAAAAACATTCCTCAAGAACACTCTTCGATTCCAGGGATATTACAGAGTAAGTTGGAATCATTCTTGATGATCAAAAGTGCCTGAAACATGCCCTACATGCATCGTTGGTTTCTTGTTTTTGTCCAAATTAAATTTTATTTTCTATGCGCCGTTTTGATTGAAACTAACCATGCTAACATGTTCCTGAGACAAAACAATGCAGGTCTGAACCCTTGCATGAGTCCCATAACGCCTGGATAGCTTAACACCATGTTTGGACCAATTTACATTAT
Organism: Vicia faba; assembly: GCA_948472305.1. Taxonomy (NCBI): domain Eukaryota; kingdom Viridiplantae; phylum Streptophyta; class Magnoliopsida; order Fabales; family Fabaceae; genus Vicia; species Vicia faba. Next base: position 67,017 of record CATIWC010000515.1, read on the forward strand.
TTTTTTCGTATCTCATTATGCAGGAAGAATTAGCCATAACTAAGGCCACCATTAAATTCATAACCCTCAAATTAGGGTAGTATGGTCTCTTTTAATCATTAACCGTTGCTATTTTGCAGGTTGAAGAAAACCCCTCACTGGAGAAGACAATCAGAGCTAGGGCTTCGACGCTTCTCCGGTCCATCTGTTTTTTTTATAATATATTTATTTTGTTTTGTTTTACTACCTGATGAAACAGCCACTCCAGTGGCAAGAAAGCGCACGCTAAGGTTTTGATCTCTAAGGGCGTGGGTTTGATCCCTGCCTTTTGCAACTGTTTTGTTATTTTTCCAATTCATGTAGGTTTTCAATATAATGTTCACTAGCCGTTTTCTAACACCATCAGTACGACAACTCAGTGGCAAGGAGGTGCACATGTAAATTTGGAGGCGTGGGTTCAACACCCACCCCAAGCAGTTTTATATTTTTTTTCTTTTTTAAATTATTAACCCTAATTTTTTCCTTAACCCTAATTATTTTCCTTAATTAATCATTAACTATTTTAACTCCTTTTTAAAAACCCTAATAAATTAGGTTTAGTTTTTTTTAATTAATAATTAATTTTGACTTTTTTTATTTACTAATTAATTAGGTTAATTAATATTTTCTTAAAATTAAAATTAATTAGACTTTAGGATTTTTATTAATTAAAATTAATTAGATTTACGGTTTTAACTATTTAATTAACATAAAATTAATTTCATTAAAATCACATTTAAACAAATTATTTTCTTATTTTATTTTGCATTTAAATTCTTAGAGAAATTGTATAGGTCGCGCGACTTTTTCTTGTAATAGCTTAGATTTATCTTTCTGCATTTTTTCAATTATGTAACTGCTCACAAGATGTAATAGTTTAGGGTTTAATTCCACACTTTATTTTCCGTATCTTTTTTATGTAACTACCCCAAAGCCATGTAATAGCTTATGATTTACATTCCACACCTTTAATTTTCTATATATATTCAACTGCTAGTAACTAGGCATGTATGGAAAGATCTAAAAATAATCGTTAGTAAACCCTAATACAAGATAAATAACTGAACTGAACACATTATTCACACTTCACACCTCTAGGGTAACCTCTCTTTGTTTCCTTCTGAAACATGGTCGTGTCCCTCGAAAGTATGAATACTTTAGTAAACGACCCTCGAATAAAGATCATAGTCCCTCGATGACCCTTCGATGTTGCCTACGAAAAATGATCTAGTCCCTCTGATAAGTTGCTAAAGTATCTCTATATGTTGCCTTCAATGACCATACGATGACCCTACGCCTGTCCCTTCACATCCAATGGATAAGGCTACTTACCAACTAATGGTATGGATAGTACTATCTCCAAAGGAGAAGGAAAATAACAAGAAAGACTTTAGTGGGTAAGAACTCCTAATTGCTTTCTCATAAAATTTTCTCACAAATAAAACATTTCTCACACTACACTTTCGAACAAATATTTTCAAAAATACTTTGTACACATTCTTGAGGACTAATACAAGAATAATTACAAAGTCGGCCTTACATTGGCTTTTCAAAATATTTTCAAACAAATCACACAAATCAAATTTTCAAAAGTGAGCTAGCGATTTAAAGCCCTTAGATAACTACGGATGAAAAAGGTGCTAACGCATTCCCTTTCATAACTTACCCCCTGAACTCAAAATCTATCAAAGGTCTTTCCTGTTATTTTCACCTTTCCTAAATATTGGATAAAAGAAAAGTCGGTGGCGACTCTTGCTATCCTCACATTTGGATAAAACCAAAAAAATAAGTTCTCCCACCGTATTACACATGAAATTAGGGATTTTTCCTTCAATTTCTAGATTTTAACATATTAGGGTTTGAATGTAGAATCATGAAATTGATATTGAAAATCATGTTTTGATGTTTGTATTTGATGTATATGTTAGATATAGGTTATAATACATTTAATTGGTGAAATATATGTGTTTGAATGAAATTTGGATGGACAAATTTGTAGGAGGCGGAAGTTTTCCGTGGCATAATTTTTATGCATTTCGCATAGGCCGCTTAGCGCAGTCTGGAATGCAAAAAATATTATTTTCTTAAATTGTTATGGATTATGGATTCTTATGATTTATCATTGATTTAAATGAATTTTAATAATTTGTTCGATGTGTTTTGAATTGGTTTTGGATGATTTTTAATGAGAAACATGATACTTGATTTTGTGTATGAGAATGATGTGAAATGATGATGAATGTGAATAACATGATTATAATTTGTTTGCTATATGTTTTAATGATGTGTTGAGATGATAAATGCTATGATAATGCATTGTGTGTGAGATGACATGAAATATGTATGTTGTGTAATTTGGAGAAGGTAATACAAATGTATTGAATTATGTGAAATATTCTTGTATGATTAAGATATCGAGATGGTATTAATTTTATATTTTTGTTGAGATTGCACATGCATCATTTGTGCCAAGAGTTTTGAATGTTTTGAATGATGTCAAACTGGGGAAAAATTTAACTTCTGAGTATCGGATAATTTCTTTATGTCTTGTGACACTCCTCTACATTATAGGTCTTAGGAATCATTAAATAGCATCTTGAAATTGATCCAAGTCATAAAAAATAGTTTTATGCATGATTTTTACCTGCATGTGTCGACACATCCGTACTTCCGGTCGACACATGTAACCCATAATTAAAGCTTTTAGCCTCTTTAAGTCTTAGGCCGACACATGAATGATTTCGGTCGACATATACTACAACTTTTTAAAAAATTGCAGAAATTATTATTTTATATGCCGACACATTTATAATCATTTTAAAGCATGTAGCTTCTGACTTGTTTCAGTCAACACATGGCTTCTCATAGGTCGACACATACTTTTTAAAATTAATGTATGTGTCGATACATACGATATATAGGTCGACACATACTGTTATGTTATGTTAATTTCCTTAAATCTTTTTATTCCGAATTTACCCCCATTGTTCCCTAAAAAGTTTCAAAACTATAAATACTCTTTCATGCATCATTCATAACTTGTTTAAAATCATAAAATTAGCCTATTTCTCTCTTCATCTTCAATCTCCAATCTATGCGTACACACTAACATTACATTGTAACGATGTTCTATTAGGGTTCCATCTAGATAATGATTGCTAGTGTCCAATTGTGTATTGGATGAACTTTTGTAGGGGTTTTCATCCAGGAAAAACCTCGGGTTTATCATCCAAGATCATTGGTTAATTTGAGGGTTTTCGTGCAATATGTTCGAGAGGTAATTGGGGTAGAGTGAACAATCTTGGAGTGCTTAAAATCTTTGCAAGGAACCTTGAAGTGTTTAAAATCTTTGGAAGGAAGTAACTTAGAGTACCAGATAGAATCAAAGTCTTGTGTTGCAATAGTTTGAATTTGATGGTGCGCGAAATCTTTGTAGATAAAGAATGCAAAGGAGTAGTAAGATCTAGATAGTCACTTTTCATCTATTGTGTTTTGGTCTCTCTCAAGATCAAAAGTGGAGAAAGGGTTAAATCAACAACAGGCTTAGGTTTTGTGGAGTTGCTCTTGAATACTTCGATTGTATCAATAATTTTTCATAGTAAGAATTATCCTAATTCCATTGGAATTAGGCGAAGGTGTACCCACACGCGAGGACGATAGTGGGGAAGTGTGAAGACAAATTCCTTGTGTGGCTTATATTTTTGCATTTTATTTGCTTTGATACCCATTGATCAATTTGTCAAATAACATTGCGTTATCATTTGAATTGTAAGAATTTTCCTAATCAACTTTGATTTTATATCAAGTGTTAATGTAGCTTATAATCACTTTTGATTATAAGAGGTTTTGTGTATCAACACAATCAAAGGAAAAATTCTGAAAATTCACTTGCACACCAAGTGTTTGATAAAATGACTAAACTAGTTCTTTTAATATTACAATTGGAAATAGCCTTTCTAAGTGAAAGTGATTAAACGATAAATTAGTTAAAGTGATTCAAGGTTATTAATTTTATTATCATTCACAATCCATATTGAGTTTTCTTTTTCGATTTGCATATATGAGATTCTTGATAACATTCATATAGACGACAATTTGAAAAAGCTTTTGCGTCGTACTTTGATAAACTTTTTCAAAATCAAATTTATTTGGGATTTTTCAAAGGGATATCTATTCACCCCCCCTCTAGATACGTTGTCATCGTCTAACAAGTGGAATCAAGATCCTGGTTCATTCCGGCTTTGGCACTTTTAGAAAATGGCTTACGATCCTAAAGGGGAATATAAAAGAGCCCTAATTTTTATGGGAGAAAAATATAGTTATTGGAAAGCTTGTATGCAAATTCATGTCAACTCATATGACAAAGGTGTTTGGGAAGCTATTCTAAATGGTCCAAGACCTGTGGCATATGTTGTTAATGGTGTTACCCAAAGCCGAAAAACTTATGGGATGAGAAAGATGAGAAAAAGTGGTCTTGTTATTGGAAAACAAAGAACATCATTTTATCTGCACTCAATGTAGATGAGTTCTATTGTAAGTCCCATTGTCAAACCGCTAAATCTATGTGGGACGCTCTACAAGTGACCTATAAGGGAACTAAGGAGGTTAAATAATCTATAATTAATACACTTAATCAAGAGTTCGAACTCTTTCGCATGAAGCAAGGGGAAATCATTGCTCAAATGCAAAAGAGGTTCTCTCATCTTATTAATCATTTAAAGTTACTAGGTAATCCTATTTCCAATGCTATTGCTACTAACAAGGTGTTGAGATGTCTTACTAGAAATTAGCAACCAAAGTTCATTGTGATCAAGGAAGCTAATAACCTTGTTACACTAGATCTCACCACTTTATTTGGTAAGTTAGAAGAACATGAGCAAGAACTCAATTGCTTAGACAAACATGAAAAGAAGCTTGAGAAAAATAAGAAAGAAAAAGGGGATGTTAAGGAAGAAGTATTGAAGTTTAATGCTCTCAAGGCTTCAATCTCAAAGTCCTCAAGAGAAGATCTCTCAAATGATAGTGACTCTAGTAATGAAGAGAATTAGGATGATGAAGAGATAGGATTATTTATAAAAAGATATGATCGATACATTCGAAAGAATGGTATCAAACACTACGACAATAATGTTGTCAAATTTAAAAGAAAATCCCCCTCCTCTAAATATGAAGACAACAAAAAGGATAATTCAAAGGGTTTGTGCTAAGAATGCAGATAAACGGGTCATTATAAACCAGGTTGTCCTTCACTTGCTAAGAAGAAAGGAAAGGGTTAACGAAATGACTCTGTAAGTTCCTTAGTTTTATGGCTGGCTTTAATTTTTTTTAAAACAAATATAACAGCAACATGCTAAATAGGATGTGCTATTTTGCTATGAAGAACAAGTTGAGCAAGAAGTCATATGTCAGATAAGATATCCAATGAAGGAGTATAAGACATCGTGCCTGAGTTGAGCTGAATTAGTGGATTCAATTATGATTTAGCAGATGTAGAATATTTTGGGAATATTATTGATCAATGGTTTTTCCACATTTATTTACAGTTGATTTTAGTTATAGTTTATTTATTTTTTCAAGTATTTTATTTCATTCTTCTATGTTTTTTGTGTTGATTGTGTATTTTGTTGTTTTCAGGCTCCGAGGAATAAAACTAGGAAAATTAGTGTGAAAAGTGCAAATTCAGAGTTTTGGAGAAAATCTCAAAAATCAAGCTACAAGGTGCCTAACACGGCCACCTGACATGGGCTGTGTCAGGAGAGAATGCAAAGATGCAATTTGGAAGAAGATGCAGAGGCTGACACGAGTGATCGTGTCAGCTGATACGACCCGTGTCAGGAGGTTTGGGCAATATGTGTTTTGTGAAGCGATGGACAGAGGCTAACACGGGTGCCCATGTTAGAAGGTCTGGGCGAGAGGTTTTGTTGGAGCGATGGATAGAGGCTGACACGAGTGCCTATGTTAGGTGTCACAGATCGTGTTGGCCAGGATGCTGATTTTGAGTGTTTTTATGATTTTTATAGTTTGGGACCCAGAGGGGCGTTTTGGACATTTCCGAATGAGACAAATGGATTGTGCATCATTTAATTGAATTTTGAAGAATAATTAGGGACCCTTTTTGCAGAGAACGAATTCCAGAGTCTAGGGGTGAGGATTTTAGATTCTTTAAGAATGAAGATCTTTCATGAGCGGACGCAATTGAAGACCAAAGTTTCTTCATGATCTGTAATGTATAATTCTTATATTTTTGTAATTCTTTTGAACAATATGAACAACTAAACCCCCCAATGCTAGGGGGTGACCCTGATTTGAATCTGTAATGATTATGAATTCTTGAGTTCTTTATTAAAGTTGTTTTCTTATTTAATTTAATTGTGCAACATTTTCATTCTTTCCTGATCGGACCAATTAGGATTGATTTACGGTTAACAGCCAATTGAACTGCGGTTGTTAAGGTTTTTATACGATTAGGCTATAATAGATATCACCTAGGACTACGGATACTTTATAGTTATCGAAGTTAACCCTTGAAAAAATAAAGGCTTGACTCCATCAGATATCACTAAGGACTTAGGATTTAGGATGGATGGTTAAGGTTTACTCACTAAGGACTTGTTATGAACTTGTTGAAGAAATCAAGATTCAAGGTCGTTCTAAGGAAAATTACACAACACACCCTAGCATGTTCATCATATTTGTGAAAAAGCATATTTATATTTCTGCTTATTATTAAGTGACAATTTCTAAAACGAAAACTCCAAGTTAAGTTAATTGAACCATGCATTAAACTCGGTAGTTCTGTGCAGTCCTTGAGATCGACATTCAAGGAATATCCCTATTATTTCTACATCGGTTAAAATAGTACACTTGCTAATTTTAGATTAATTATGAAATATTTGTGGCACTGATTTAAAGGTCAAGAATAATCAAGTCAGAATATTGAAAATGTGTAGTTTCTGATATTTTAGGAAACTAATGATTGAAGACCTTGTTTGTAGCAGAAGTTATTGCTAATATGTAACATCCAAAGAGTTGTGTTTTGAAGACCCAAATCTAGTTTGGTATAGGTTATAAATAGAAGCATTGTAACCTAGGATTTGTACCAACTGAGAATTGTAAAGATGTAATCATTAGAGATGAGTATGTAGCCACTCTCTAGGAGAGTTAGTGTAAGTAAACCACTCGGGTTGTGAGATGGTAAATGTGTTCTCACTCAGAAGCTGTGAAGTAATGAGTTGATTATTTTTCTTAGAGAAAGCTTGTAAGCAACTCCAAGTTGTGTTATTAGTCAAGAGTCTTAGCTAGGTATTGTCATGGAAGTGTGCCTTCTATTTTGATGTCATGGAAGTGTGTCTTCCTGTTTTTATCCAATCACTGTCTATGATTGATGAAGGATTGAGGAGGGCCTCATATCTAGGTGAGTCTTAGATAGAAGTCTAGTAAGTGTAGTGATTAAGTGATTAGGATGTAAATTTGGGGTTTATTGTTGGGTCTATGAATTGATACTATTTTAGTGGACTTATCCCTGGCTTGGTATACCCCCAGAGTAGGAAGGTTGTTCTGAGCTGGGTTAACAATTCCTCCGTGTTGTTTATACTTTTCAGTACTAGTTTTAACTGTTATATACCTTGCTGTAATGTTTAAGTCAGATCAGATCTCCCAACATATCATAAGACATCTGAGTTTTGTCATACCAGAATTTCAATTGGTATCAGAGCAGGTATCTTGTCTGTTTCTGGATGAGATCTACGGGAGATACTTTCTGGTTTTTGAGTAAGGTAGGATGTTTTTACTGAAAAGTTATTTAACCTTGGATAGTTCATATTTTCTTTTGAATGGTCCCTTGAAGTGGAGGATGGATTGTTCATGACAGGGTGTGTATTGGACATGTCTCTTGTTATCAGTCTTGTAGCTTTATGGTGAGCTGTTGTGTTAAGTTTGATTTATTTTCAAACCTAGGTTGTTTTGTTTGCACCTGGACTGTGGTGGTTATGTGCAAGGTTTTGTGTTGTGCCTAATGAATGTTGAGGAACGTTTGGTGTGTTTTTCTGCTGCAAGGTATCTATTATAACCCGGTCAACATGACATTAGGGTTTGATCTCCTCAGCAGATTTATCGTATGGTGATAGGATATGTACAAGACTGTTTCAACCAATGATACTTGAGTTTTATTTCTCAAGTCCACTCATAAAGGAACTTTAGTGTGTCGTTGATGTATTTTTTCAAAGAAACCAGTCATTTATTTGATAGATAATTGAAGAAAGGATAAAGCCATTTATTTTGGTTTCTAAAAGAGTCTTCCTAATTATTGACCTAATTAGGAAAGTGACACCGAGTCTTGCTGTTATTGGTGTAGTTAGAGCTTGGACTATTTTTGAAGATGTTGAAGGTGATCAAGGGATGTTTTCATTTTTAGGAAGAGGGAACTAATGTCCTACCAGATGTTGAGACTTCATGTCAGCAGGTGTGAAACTTCCTGTTGAATGACAGATGCTCTAGGTGCTAAACAAATGTGTGATGATCACATATGTTTGGAACCTATTTCCGGTTTGGAAGAGGAGGCATTTGGGTTGTGTATCTAAGATATTTTATCCAGAAATCAGGTCTTAGATCGGTGGGCTGGTTAAATGTTGATCAATAAATTGGTTACTTCTTGGTTTAGTTTATTTTTTATCCAAGTTAGTAGAAGTGAAGAGGCTGAGCTCTAGTGTCCAATAGAGTTGTGTTATCTCAACCAGGTTCCTTGTACATAAAGGTCAAATGTCAAGGACATTCTCTCTGACATCTAGTTTATTCTTCTAATCAAACGAGCCTGATTTTTAGAATCTTGTTTGTGACCATAAAACAGATTCTGCTTGAGGGGAGTAATGGTGGTGTGCACTAACCACATGTTGTACTGCTATTAAAGATGAAAATGTTTAAAATTTAAGGTGTTCCTTGAAGTTGGTGAAGAAGAATCCCTAACCTGGAGTTTGAGATTCTTAAAGAAATGTTAGACGTAATATCTTGACATCCTTGTATTGAGAATTTATTTTTCTCAATATGACTGGTGGTGTTTCCTATTATCAAGATAGAGGTTGTTTACTCAAACTTGATACCACTTGTAGCGGTAGAAATATTGAGACTAAGCCATTAGATTGACTTAAGTCATACGTATAAAATAATAATATCCACCGTGCTTTATTGTTTCTAAAGGAAATGAGAAAAGAGAGAATAAACCCCAAAAAAGGAGAAAATCTAGGTACGGGTGTTGGTTATGCAAAGGTAAGGTATTAGAACTCTAAACATCTATGGTACCCCGCATGAACCTCATTGAAAATCTGTGTACTTTTGATATAAAAAGTGTATACAAAAAATAGATGGTGGAGATGAGAAAAGAAGTATTTCTTACAATTTTTACACCCGCTGCGATTGCGAACCTTTAGTATATATACCACCTTCCATGCAATAGGGGATTAGGGCACTCGTAGTTGACCTCAAAAATTTTAAAACACATGTGTGTTGGTTAATTTTAAGAGAAAAGACATCATCATCATATCCGAGTGAAAAATATACTTACTACCCACAATTATGAGAAAGAAGGATTTGCATCATCTCAAAGTGGAGGACATAGTATTGGATTTAAAATCCATCACTTAACATCCAAGTAAAAAATGACTCACTTCACTATATATCATAGAAGTAAAGTAGCTTGCATCACTAGAAGAATCAACTAGAGTCTAATCTTTAAAAAAAAATTTAAAATAAAAAAAGCCAAAGTGAAAAAATGGTTTGAATGAGGTTAATGACTTTTAGTCTTCTAAAAATATGTCAAAGTATGATTAAATCAATTAAGATTTAATTAAGAAAAGATTTTTGAAAATGCATGGACCGAAGTCCAAGTTTATTACGAAAGCGGTTCAAGTTAGAAAGAAAGAAGAGTTTTGAAAAGGAGGGAGAAGATTTTTGAAATTAAATAATATTGGAGGAGATGAAAGGACTATCCTAAGGCATAAGGTAAAAGCAAAGAAAAAGTACGATCTAACCAACAAAAATCTAACACTTGACATAAGAAGTCAATGTAGAATTCCCATCCTTTAAATTAAAACCAAGCAAGCAAAAATACTAAACCTCTGATGAATACCAAGCTCAGGTGAATTAAGATCCAAGAAAAGTCTTCACTGACAAAAATGAGTCAGAGTAACAACTATATACAGAGGAATTCTCAATCATATACAAAGTATGAAAATCAGAATAACTTGCACATAGAAAAAATTCAAACCAATTCCTTAGAGTAAACCCTAAAGACTTCAGAAGATCTTCAAAAAATGATATCATCCAGAGATCATAAGCTCTCAAGATAACCAGGCTTCTACTCCTAAGGTTCCATGAATCCATAACTCCTCAGTGCTAGGGATAGTAACCAGATAGTCCAAATAACCTTAAAGCTTTTAATGTTCAAGTTGATTATTAAGTGTATTAAAAATGAAAAAAAGAAAGCTCAAGTAAGCAAAGATAAAATAACATGAAAAAATGCTCAAACGAGCACAAATAAAAGACAAGTAAAAAGGTATGAAGAATTCTTAAAAGTAAAGGTACAAGAAACATAAAATATATGAGTCAACAATTAGCATGTTAGTATATTACAAGTCAAGTATAATAAAAGGTTAGTTGAATGACCATCTTGAAATTTTCTTTTGAAAATTCATTAGAGGATTGAAAAAATCAAAGCCTCCTAAAAATAAGTCTCATTTTCTTTTTGTAAAGTATATCATCCATTTCAAGTACTCAAAGCAACCATATATGATCAACGACGTTTAAATGAATCATTTAGACCCAAAATTTAGAAAGTTCATTAGAAGATTGATAGAATCAAAGCCTCTTAACAATGAACTTCAAAGTTATTGGATCCAAGATTTCAAATTAAACATATTTGGGCTTGCAAACATAGGTTTGGGTCACGAATGATCATTTTCTGAATCAGGACAACTTTAGCGCTATGTTTAGCAATGTAAGTGGACTTATGTAGAAGTTACATCTATTTTAAGGACGATCAATAGCAATATATGTACTATAAAAGTTAGAGATTTGATAGAAACCACACTCATGAAACTTGTAGCACAATAAAAGTAAAACAAGAAATTAGATGAAGAAGAATTAAATTTAAAATGAATAAACCAAAATAAAAAATCAAGATCAAAGTGAATCAAAGAATCATCTTTAAATTATCAAAAAGGTTGAAAAAATTAAGAGGCCAAGATATATTCAGAAAAATAAAAAATATTAGAATTTAAACAAAAAGAAATATTAAAAATATTTTTAAAATGGCTTTTAAATGGAAAATAAAGAAGAAAAATCAAACTATATTAAAAAATTCAAATACTCACCTAAGTGCATAGAAAAATCAGGAATACTTCAAAATATATCTTCAAAATTTTTCATGATTTTTTAATATTAGAAACTATTTTTTAAATATAAAAAATTAAGCTAAAAAGTAAAAAATTAATGAAAAATAGAAAAATAAGAAATAAAATCACAATAAAATCACGATAGGTGTCAAACCATCATTGGATCATTTTATATTTTTTTTAGAATTTTAAAATCAAGAAAAGTATGTTAAACCAATTAAAAATTAGACAAATAACACAAATTATTTAAAATACCAAAACTCGTTCAAAAAATATGAAATTATTTAAGATAAATATTTTTGTGAATTTTTTCATATTTTTTAGATAAAATTTGAATGAGTTTTGATTTTTTAAATATAAAAACAATTAAAATAAAAAATTAGTAAAAGAAAATAATAGAGAAAACGGTGGGGCGCTGGATCTGAGTTGACTATGCAAAGTAATCACATCAAATGGTCCAGAACATGTGTGTACCATGGAATTTAGTAAAATAAAAACACTGAGTCCATTTTAAATCAACCAATCAGAACATTTCATGTGTCACGCTCTGATTGGTCCACAAAGGAAAAATATTTTCAAACACAGAGCTATCGTGAGATTCCTCTGGTCATCTCTTTTGATGACCTTCATCGGAGCAAACCAAAAATGGATTCAAATTCTCACGATACCGATATCATTTGAAGCATCTGACTGAGACGAACTCAACCATGGCATAGCGAAATATTTATATAAACTGGGTAATGCTTAATATGAAAAGGAAACAGAAAATAGCGAGCACAAAATCTGGAGATTACATGATCAATTCTTAATGAAAATGAAAATTAGAAGAAGTATGAGATTCAGAGAGACGAGGAGAGTAGATTGGCAACTTATTTGAAGCAAAATAAATGAGTAATCTACATGAACAAAGTATGGAGAAATTTTCGTCGACGATGAACTTGGTATAGATGACTGAGAGCACTCGAAGCTTTAGTAGTGGACGTGTTAGCCTCAGAGGAGTACGATAAATCTAACTAAATCAAAAGAAAGGAATGAAAGAGCCTCTAACGGAGAAAATGAATTTGAAAACTTCAGAGGTTTTGTGAGGTTCGGGCAGAGCGTCTTTGGCTATCCAAGCTTGGGAAATTAAAGGGAATGTAGTATTTTATTTATAGGAGAGTGAATGACAATGAGAATTGAGAGAAATAGTGAGGTTTGGAGGGAATTTGAGTGAAGCCATAAGCATGAGGGACATGTGACTCTATGTGCATCAAAACTCATCCAAATGATGTGTTTTGATGCTCTAAACGCTTTACATATCTTTGCTAATCATGTTTAAATGAAAATCATGTGGTAATTTGGTGATTAGAATACATATTTCACAAATTCACTTTTGACTTCAAGTGATATTTTCAGTTTCAAATCATCAACTTTGAAACCATGGTGCACGCAACTCAATAGGCTTTATGATATCATTTTTGCTGCATTAGAAAGATCTCACAACAAAATTTACAATGTGCCAAAAAGTTAGAATTTAGAGATATGTGCAAAAAGTTACATCATTTTGAAATCGATAAAAACAAACAGATTCTTAATACTTAGAAAAGTTCGAAGTATGGAACCTTAAAATGACCTATAATGTCTTGCAAACTTACAAATTATTCCACTCAAAATTGGCCTTTGATCCTTGAAGAGAAAATGTTAAGGACTCTTTGAATTGAATTATGGAATTGAGATCATTCAAAAATCATAAAAAATAAGAGAGTTATGATCTTTGGAAGGTAATTAACAAATTTGGGTAAATTCACAAAAGGCCTATAATCTTTTCAATCTTAAACAACTTTGCAAGCATTTTATAGCCTAGTACCTTGAAACAAAGTTGTAGTAGACATCCCAAATATTATTGTAGAAAAATAATAAGCTCAAGGAGATAAAAGATGATCAAGTTATGCTCAATTGAAGTCAAACCATAAGATTTAAAGGCTTTTCAATGGGACTTGTAATCTTCTTCAAACTTAAATGGTCCTCCATGCCAAATTAGCCTTTGATCCTTATAGAGAAGATATTAAAGACTCTTTGAAGAGAATCATGGATTTGGAATCACCTAAAAATCACAAAATTTGAGCAAGATATGGCCTTTTGAAGTCAACCCATCCTTGTTTAGAAGGCAAAAAATGACTTTGCATCGCTATCAACTTTTGATAATTTTCCTTGCACAATTGGATCTTGTCATGTGAAGAGAAGTTATTGTAGGTGATGATAAGAACCCGTAGAAAAAATAACTAACTCTAAATATTGAAAATTGAGAGAGTTATGCACTTGTGGTCACTGAATCAAGTACTTGCTTAATTAGGTCAAACTTGTTGTATCAACCTTAAATATTTTGAAATTTCTTGGAAAAATAAAGCATGATGTACCACATTAGACCTTGAAATGAATTTATCTTGAAGCAAACTCTAAGATGGAGCTTAATTCTCAATGAAACTTGTTGAAGAAGGCATGGAAATAAACACTTGTACCTATGAATCTTCTTGATGAATGCCATTCTCTTTGAAGCAAGCTGACCTTAAATAAAATTAAGAGAATTATTTAAACCAAAGAATTGTGATGTCATAAACATAGACTTGAAGCTCAAACTCTTGGACTTAATTGAACAACCATTTGATTGAGGAATATCCCTCAAAACCCTAGGTTATATGGTGAGATGAATGCAATTTTGTCATCACCTACAATATAAACATCAAAAGAAACATATACACATATTTTGATGTTAGATTAGACTTAATTAACATAAGCTGCACATGTACAAGATACACAATTCAAGGTGCTTGGTGATCCCTCAAGAGAAAACTTAAAGATAGGCTGAAGTAGAAGAGAGAACCAACCCTAATGTATGATCTTGATGTATTGATAATATGAGATAATAAGAGATCTTAGGGGAAAAAATTGATGTATAACAGTTTCCCTTATTTAAGTGTCTTCTATCCGGAGATACGAAGGTTAAAATATTCATCTCGACGCGATTGAAGATACTTAAATACAAAGTCAACCCTATTTTTGGCCCTAAGATGCCATGCAATGCTTATGATTATGAAATGAAAATTAGAAACTCCATAACTGACATGAAACACCACTGGGGAGGCAAAAAATAAAACATGAATCCTAATGAAGAGAGTTTAATCAAGCAAATAAATTACCAGGGAACGACACGATTCTGGGGGTGACTATAAATAGGCAAAACCAAAAATCACGATTAAAGAACCCAGATGCATAGTAAGATTCCAACGACGTAAATTCTTAACAATTCAAGCAACAAACTAACAAGGAGGTAACCATTAAAGAGGGTTACCAACTAGGCTGTGAAAAGAAACTTAATTTTGTTGGAGAAAAAAAAATTCCGTTGGGGAAAAGAAGACTCAACTCTATTGGGGTAAAGCCCAAAGAGGAGACAAAGTATCATCAACTCAATAAATGAGGAAAAATAAATGGATAACAATGACCGATAGATAAGTGTGAACTACCCACTCGTAAAGGAGGTAGCAAAAAGAGAGTAACATCGACTCACAGGGCGATCATAAACTACCAACTCAAGGTTGAAGGTAGAACAAACAACATAATATTGACTCAGAGACAATGGTAAACGTAAGCCTCGAGACTCGTAAATGAATGATTGACGTCAGTACTTATGAATGGGAACAAATCATTGACGTCAACACTTATGATTGGGAACAATTGGTTGACATTGGTACTTATGACTGGGAAAAAATAATTGATATTAGTACTTATGATTGGGATAAAATGATTGACATTAATACTTATGACTGGGAACAATGGGTTGACATCAGTATTTATGACTGGGAATAATTGGTTGACATCAATACTTATGACTGATAACAGAGGTTTGCCATCAATGCTTATGACTGGTAATAAAGGGTTGGCATCAATGCTTATAACTAGGAACAAAGGGTTGACATCAATGCTTATGAATGGTAAAAAAGGATTGACATTAGTACTTATGACTGGTAACAAAAGATTGACATTATTACATATGACTAGTAACAAAGGATTGACATTAATACTTATGATTGGAAATAACTTAACTCTACTGGGGTAAAGTCCAATGAGGAGGAAGAGGTAAATATTGACAAACAAATGATGGTGAACTACGTACTCAAGAATGAAGGTAGAAAAATAGAACAATAACAAGTTTCCTAAAATTCCGGCCTTTCACCTAGAACGGGTCTCAACTTCTTCTTTAATCGAGGAATTCCACCCTGAAAGGGTAACAAACTTTATCAACTTCTGGATTTCACCGAGAACAATAAGATTTTTTTCTTTAACCAAGATATCAGTTGGAAAAGATGATGAACTGTTGTAAATATTTTTCAATGAATTGTCTTTGTCATTAGAGTACAACCAATCTTAATAGCAAACTATATCCCATAACATAAAGACTACCACTCATCGGAGTAAAAGCATCTTCTCTGGCATTAACAAACTTATTGGGAAAGTACAGTTTGCTCAAATAAAGAAACCTTCGCACGTTGTTGCATAAAGGATTGAGATAACACTGCTGGAAAATGAATTTTGATTTCGTGGGGAAATACCAACACATTCCTGCTGAGGGGATAAAGTATTCACGTGCAAAATAAATGCACATTATCAATCTAGGGCTCACAACATATAGGGATCAAAATAATATTGTTGTCGGGGACCAAAAATTCAAACCAAGAACAAACCGGAGTGAAACAACCAACCAAGACACCATCCAATGAGGAATAAACTCAAATGGGGATCAAATTCCATCCAGATAATGAGTTGGGTAGGAAGGCTAAAGAAAAATTCTTCCACGAGGGATAACTCAGTGGGGAAATTGAAAGGATATACACTTTCTGCTTAAGGTTGACACTCTATTGGAGAGAGGATAACATATCTCTGCAAATAGGATAGTATGCCAACAAAAACACCAACGAGTGAAAATGAACCATGAGTTTTAATTAAGCTATGCATGATGTATGTATGAGTGTATGAACGTTATCATGTATATGCTGACAAAACAGGCATATTGCACTGGGGATAACCAGACAAAACTAAATTGGGTAAAGAAAACACTCGGCTAAATCACATCCAATATGAAGATTCCATAAGAGAGTAAGCACCAACTGAGGAAACAAAGTCCTACTTCAAGGATTAACTTCACTGGGAAGAAACATAGCTTGAAAATAATCAAAGCAAAATCTGATAGCAATAAACCAAAACAGTTGCAGAGATATAATGAACTCCTCCAGGCTTCACCGGGGGATATCATGCAGGATTTGCTAGGGAATACAATGCCACATCATCTAGACTTCAACTGAGGATGACGTACTGCCTTCACTAGGGAATATGAAACCATGCACTCCAAGTCGAGATGTAGCGGTAGAAATGTTTAAGACTAAGCCGTTGGATTTACTTAACTCGTACATATCAAAATAAAAATTGCCACCGCGCTTTATTGTTTCCAAAGGAATGGAAAACGAGCGAATAACCCAAAAGAGGGGGAAAGATTCAAAGTAAGGGGGTTGGTTATGCAAAGGGAAGGTATTAGCACCCTAAACATATACGGTACTCCACAAGAACTTCTTTGTAAAATCTGTATATTTTGGCTATAAAATGTTAAGTAAAAAGTAGATGGTGGAGATGAGAAAAGAAATATTTTTTATGATTTTTACACCCTCCGTGGTTGCGAACCTTTAGTGTCTATGTACCCCCTTTTGTGCAATAGGGGATCGGGGTACACATAGTTCATCTTTAAAAAATTTAAAACAAAAGTGTGTTGGTTAATTTTATGAGATAAGACGTCATCGTCATTGTCCGTGTGGAAAACATACTACCCACAATCATGAGAAAGGAGAATTTGCATCATCTCAAAGTGGAGGTTATGGCTTGGATTTTAAAATAAACAATGCCTCACTCAACATCCAAGTGGAAAATATCTCACTTCACTATATATTATAGAAGTATAGTTGTTTGCATCACTACAAGGATTGAGAAGAGTCTAATCTTTTGAGAAAATTTTAAAGATAAGAGCCAAAAAGGCAAAATGGTTTGAATGAAATTGATTGAATTTTAGTCTTCTCACAAAAATGTCAAAGTATTATTAAGTTGATTAAGGTTTATTTATGAAAATGTTTTAAAAATTTATGGACCTAAATCAAAGGTTATTATGAAAGTGGTTCAAGTTTTGAAACAAGAAGAGTTTTCAAAAGGAGGGAGAATATTTTTGGAATTAAAGAAGATGGGAGGAGAAGAAGAGACTATCCTAAAGCATAAGGTAAAAATATAAAGAGAAGAACCATCTAACAAACAAGAAGCCAATACTTGACATTATGAGTCAATATAGAATTATCATTCTTTGGATTGAAACCAAGCAAGCAAAGATACTAGACCTTTTGAGAGAACTAAACTTCAAGTGTATTAAGTCTTCACAAAAATTGGGCAGAGTAACGGCTGTATACAGATGAATTCCCAAACAAGCCAATGTATTAAGGTAAACCTCAAGAACTCCAAACAAAATATCAATTAAGGTTACAAGGTCTCCAACATATGATCAAGGTCTCTAATCCTAAATCCAAGAAGTCCAATACTCCATAATGCTAAGGATAGTAACCAAATAGTCCAAATATCATTAATGTTTTTTTATGGTTCATGTTGATTATTAAGTATCTTCAAAAAGAAAAGAAAATCTCAAGTGAGAAAAGTAAAAATGGCATTAAAGTAAATGCTCAAGTGAGCAAAAATAAAAATAGCATGAAATGTAAATGCTAAAGTAAATGGGGTATAAAGTAAAAGCATAAAATAAAAGCAAGAAGTAAAGTCAATTGTTAGAAGTTAATGATTAGTTGGATGACCATCTTGAAACTTGCATTAGGAACTCATTAAAGGATCGGTAGAACCAAATCCTATCAATAACAAGTTGCATTTTCTTTTTGTCCAGTATATCATCCATTTAAGAATCCTCAAGGCAACATTTAACGATCAACGATGTTTAAGTGATCCGCGTTGACCAAAATTGATGAAGATCCATTGGAGGATTGGTAGAACCAAAGCCTCCTAACAATGAATCTCAAGGTTATTGGATCAAAGGGTTCACATTAACATACTTGGGCTTGAAAACATAGGTTTGGGCTACGAATGATCATTTTCTCAAATCGGGATAAAATTTATGCGCTATGTTAAGCAATCGTCAGTAGACTTATGTAGAAGTCGCACCTATTTGAAGGACGGTCAATAGAAATATATTTATGTCATGTTTGGATAAATGATATGGAGATCATTATCCCATAGAATGTAGTATAATAAGAAAGGGGGGATAAGATGAAGAGGGAAAGGGATTAGAGTTTCAAATATCATCAACATTATTCGTCCATTTTAATGGATTTGGTTTATCAACCTATCAACACCCAAGACCCAATGAAGTTGAAGAATTTGTCTCAGAATATGCCTCAAGTCAGTACCACAAGCTATTTCAAGAATTAAACAAGAATCATGTACAAGAGTTTTCAATTTACATGCATTGATCAAAGGTAAAACCCTAAATGCAAACCTAAGTCAAAAATAGTTTTAAAATATGAAAATTACTTGAAAAATTATGAAAGTAAAACCCTAACTTCCTAAAGTCCTACAAAAGTTAAAATAAAATTTGGACTACCTGGATTGAGGTGGAAATTTTCTTTAGAAATGCAAACTTTGAAAATAGCAAGTATAAGCCTTAAACTAGATGGTTTGGGAAATAATTTGTGAAATAAATATGAGATCACATTGTAAAATTCCAGAAAAATGAATTTTATGACTTTAACATGTTCAAGCACTCTAAACAACTTAATTTCTGATTTTATAGGCATGAGAAGTTAGAACTTTAAATCAATTAATGTGCATGATCAAGCAAAAACCCTAAAAAAGGAAATTAAGTTCACGAATTAATAAATTATATCTAAATGTCATATAAATTTGATGTAAAATAACTTAAATGTCAAGAAAACTCTAAGGATCATAAAGCATATTATTCTTGAATTTTATCTCAAGAGGAAAAAGTTAGATGGAAATTATTTACACAAACTAACAAAATTAATGCAAATAAAAGATATTATGTCCAAATGATTTTAAAATGTAACCAAAATGTTTTATAAAATTGGAAAAAAAATATTTTCAAGTAATAAACTCAGAGAGGAGCCAAAAATCATTTTTTTGAGATTTTTTGAGTTAATAGAAATAGGAAAATAAAATTCAAGATTTAAAAGAATAATAAAACCCTAATTATGTACATGATTTTATTTAATCAAGAAAAATGATTAAAAAAAAAGAAATCAAAATCAAAATATGAAACCATACTGAAAAAGGAGTTTAATATATTTTTATCATGATTTTTGAAGTGAAGAAAATCATGAGAAAAACAAAGAAAATTAAAATGCAAAGCTATTACACCTATTGTTTAAGACATGCACTGTAAAAGAAAAAGAATGCCATGTTCAATCACACAGGGACACGTCAACGTCCCTACCAGATGCCATAATATGCAGATTTTTCTATTTTGAAGCATCACTTTTATGCCATGATATCTTGCACAATTCTTGATGAAATTCAAAAGTTCCAACACCAAAGTTCAAGATAGAAATTAGTAGACCATGATAGGATAAACAATTTTATGAAATGATGACTTGATGAGTGAAAAAAACACGCGCGGATGTAGCTTCATGAACACTTTTTTTTATTTGCACATTACATCAAACAATTTTCAAACTTGATTTTCTCCCTCAATTCTCCACCAATTTAAACGATCCAAAAAATGAAAATTGATCACAAAAATGCAAGGATTATGAATATGCTCTTGGATTTTAAAAAAAAACTCATGGATTCAAAGAACAATGCAAGGCTGCAGTAAGAGAGCAAAATTGGATCAACTACCTTGCAATGAGTTTGATGATGCTTGAGCTAAAATAAAGAGCAAGTAATGGAGAAGATAAAAAGCTTGGATATTAAGAGATGATGAGTAGATATAGATGGGAGAAAAACCTTTGAAAATGGAAGAAATTTTCTTGACAATGGAGTTTGCTTTGTTAGAGAGAGAGAGAGAGAGCTTGTTTTCGCATGAGAGAGAGAGATAATAACTTGCTTCAGATTTTCTTCTTCCAACCAACCTTTGCTTGTTGAATACCTTTTCCTTTTATAGATTGTGGAGAGAGAGAGTAAGAGAATAAGGAAAGTGGTGGAAAATGAGAAATTTGAGAGGTTGTGCGTTTTGTGTTGTTTGGAGGGTGAAAAACGTGTGTTTTGTGTAATTGAGAGGTGGCTGGGGCATGAGCTGGAAATTTGAACTTGGTGGGCACAAAATTCTCATGCATTCCCATGCAAAATTTCACCATTTCATGAACATGTCGTTTCCTATTTATATCTCTCTCTATCTTGCATGAAATGTCACAAACTTTGAATAAAAAATGAAGAGGACACTTCATACTCCAACTCTCATGTTCAAATTATTTCAAAATGTAGCTTGAATCAATGAGATATTTGGCCATGAACACGTGCTTACAAGATTTTTGATAAAATGTCTTGCCTGACTGGGCTTGCTGCATGCGCATGAGGCCTTGCTGGGCAAAAATTCAGCTTGCATGATGCCTTCCACTTTCAATTATATCTCAAAATTTAGGGAGAATTTGCATAAACTTTTTGAAGCAAAGTTGTTCCTCACATTTAGGGATTGATATTTAATGTTGGACATTTTTCAAAATAATTAATATTTCTCATAGAAAAGTGGTGATGAATGCGCGCCCACAAAATGTTTGATGAAATGACTGCCTAGCGCGCGTGACTTGCCTTGTGCTGGGCAAAAATTTAGTTTTCAGCTCAAAATCCTAATCACCATATCTTTATCTACACTTAACCATTTGAGATGATTCTTGAATGAAAAATTAAGATAAAACTTCAATCTTCAACTTTCATGTTGCCAACTTTTTGATTTGAGTCTAAATGATCATTTAAAAATGGACATGAAGAAGTCAGATTTTTGCATTTTTAACCAAAATTTCACTAAGTGTCAAAAACTTCCAAGCTTCATAACTTTTTTTACTTTCATTCTTTTGACTTATGGCCTCTCATACAAAGTTGGAGAATTTTTAATCCTCTTTCTAGGAATATAAAGTTTTCATATTTTCAATAAATATTGAGAAAGTTATAGCCAATCAAATTCAGCCCCATGGATACTTAGAAAAATTCCAAAACTTCAAATGACTTCCTTGACAAGTTATCTCCAATTCACACTTCCTCTTGATATTTTTGCCACTATTGACCATGAAATATGATAATAGGGATATTTAATTGATGGTTGACAAAAAGATCACTTGGTCAACAGTTGATTTCAACAATCTCTTGACAAAATGACCATTTTACCCCCTTTTCATCAATTGAACCCTTTCAAGCCAAAGTTGATGATCAAACTTCCAATGATAGATGCTAATGACTATGTAGAGGAGTATGGGATCAAGAATTTCCCAAAAATCCAAATATCTCCTAATTTAAAATCCAAACCCTAGTTTTGATCCTTTGTGCTAGGAGATGGTGAGATGACTGCAATTGTGCCATTACCTACAATATGATATTCCAAGAAACAAAATATACACATTTTAAGGGTAGTTAAAAGCATACATATACAAAGATACACAATTCAAAGTACTTCAAGGTTCTTGGTGATTCTCATAGGAAAACCTAGAGACAGGATGCAGTAGGAGAAAAACCACAAACCCTAGTTTGTGATTTGGTTGCATTGTGATAGCATGAGATGATAGAGAAATCTTAGGGGCAAAAATTGGGGTACAACAGCTGCACTTATTTAAGTGTCTTCTATTTGGAGATACGAAGATTAAAAATATTCGTGTTGGCGGGATCGAATATAGTTAAATATAAAACAAACCCTATTTCTGGCCCTAAGATGCCATGCAATGCTTATGATTATGAATGCAAATGAACAAATTCAAAAGGACGTAATACACCAATGGGGATGTAGCAAAGGAAACAAGAATCAAAAGAGAAACCCGACCAGGAAAATAAATCACTGGTGAACAAAAGACCTGACTCTATTGGGGGAGATTCCAAAGAGGGGATAAAGCAACATCAACTCAAATATTGAGGAAAGACAGTAAAGGATGAAAGTGATCGACCAGTAACTGTAAACTACCAACTCAATAGTCTAAGGTAGAAGATTAAAAAGATACCCACTCACAGATGACAGTAGAAGATCAAAGGATACACCAACTTTCACTGAAGGTGGAACTATCAACATTCACTGAAGGTAGAAGAAAAAACGATAATCACCAACGTTCATTAAAAGTGAAGAGAAAAGAATAATCACCAACATTCACTGAAGATAGAAGAAAAAAGAATAATCACCAACGTTCACTGAAGATGAAGAGAAAAGAATAATCGCCAACGTTCACTGAAGGTGAACTATCAACGTCCACTGAAGGTAGAGAGAGATAACAATAATCACCAACGTTCACTGAAGGTGAACTACCAACGTTCACTGAAGGTAGAGGGAGAAGAATATAACACCAACATTCACTGATGGTGAACTACCAACGTTCACTGAAGGTAATAAAAATAAGAACACCGACGTTCACTAACGGTGAACTACCAATATTCACTGAAGGTAGAAAGAGAAAAAAATAATCACCAACGTTCACTAAAGGTGAACTACCAACATTCTCTGAAGGTAGAATAAAAAAGATTAACCACCAACGTTCACTGAAGGTGAACTACCAACGTTCACTGAAGGTAGAAAGAGAAAACAATAATCACCAACATTCACTGAAGGTGAACTACCAACATCCACTGAAGGTAGAAAGACAATACAACACCGACATTCACTAACAGTGAGCTACCAACATTCACTGATGGTAGAGAGAGAAAAAATAATCACCAACGTTCACTGAAGGTAGAAAGAGAAAACAACACCGACATTCACTGACGGTGAGCTTCCAACGTTCACTGAAGGTAGAGAGAGAAAAATAATCACCAACGTTCACAGAAGGTGAACTACCAACGTTTACTAAAGGTAGAAAGAGAATACAACACGTTCACGGATGGTGAACTACCAACATTCATTGAAGGTAGAGAGAGAAAAATAATCACCAACGTTCACTGAAGGTGAACTACCAATGTTCACTGAGGGTAGAAAAAAGAATATATTGACAATAACAAGTTTCACAAAATCATGGCGTTTCACCTAGAACGGGTCTCAACTTCTTCTTTAACCAAGGTATTCTACCTGGAAAGGGTAATATATAAGCTTTATCAATTAAAGAGACTACCACTTGTAAATATTTCACAACAAACTGTCTTTTCCATATTGAAAGACCTGCCATCCATTGCAGTGATTTGACAACGAATCTCAAACTATCCGCTCATAGGGAAGATAGCAAAAAAGTAACGTCGAATTTTTACGGGGAAGTACAAGTTGCTCAAATAAAGAGACTTGCTACTTGCTGTTATGGGAAGAATTGTAAAAATGACTTCCTGGAAAAAGAAATATGGCTTCCTGGAGAAATACCAATATATTCCTGCTGAGGAGATAGAGTCTTCTCATGCCAAAATAAATGCACATTCTCAAACCAATGCTCGAAGCTTGCAGAAATCCAAAGTAATAATATTGCTGGGAACCAAAGATTCAAACCAGAAATAAACTGGAATGAAACATTGAACCGTAATACATCCTTTGAGAAATAAACTCAAGAGGGAAATCCAATCTATCCAGACAAAGAGCTGTACAGGAAGGCTAAAGCAAAAATCTTCCACGAGGAGCTCAGTGGGGAAATTGAAAGAATATACACTTTCTGCTTAAGGTTGGCACTATATTGGAGAGAGGACATCACAACTCTGCAAAACAGGGTAATAGGCTAAAAAAAAATTAATGAATGCAAATGAGCAATGATTTTCTAAATTCAACTATGCATGATGTATGTATGAATGTATTTATGAATGTATGAGCGTTATCATGTATATGCTGACAAAATAGACATATAACGTTGGGGATAACAGACAAAGCCAACTTCGGTAACATCAATACTCGGCTAAATCACATCCAAGACGAAGATTCCATAAGAAAGTAAGCACCAACTGAGGAAACAAAATCCTATTTCGCGGCTTAACTTCATTGGGAAGGAACATAATCCGAAAATAATCACATCATATCAATACATCAGTACAGGTACAGGGATATAACATCCTCCTCCAGGCTTCACTGGGGAATAACACACAGACTTCAATGGGGAAAAAAAATGTTTCACGGTCCGTACTTCTACTGGGAATTGCAATACTGATTTCAAATAAGGAAGATGAAAACCATATCGTCAAAACATCAACTGAGGATCTCGTGCTGACTTCATTAGAGAAATATCATACATACTTCACTAAGGGAGATAGTGCCTCATCACCGAGATATCAACTGGAGACCTCATGATGACTTCATTGGGGAGGACAACACCACATCGTCGAGGGAACACCAAGATATATTCTTCAATATTGATAGCGTGAGTATTACACCAACTTCACTAGGGAAAAAGTATGACACCTCATGGGGATAACAACTTAGGGAGTTAAGAAGTCAATCATTACAACAATAAATCAAACTTATGCGGATTTTAAATCAAACCCAGCACTTGGCGGGAGAAAATCCAAAAAGTTGATAACCGAGTCAACACTTCTTAAATAAAGCATTGCTCTTCCATGACTATCAGGTAACCAAACAAAATGAAAGTACTACCGAAAGGAGATGCTTCGCAAATGAGTCCAACTCAGCATGCACGGGGAGAAAAGACTGTTATCGAATAAGTGAAGCCTTCACTGGGGAATCTTGGATAGAGTCTTCATATCATGCAAACATGAGGTTCAAATAAAACAAGACTTGGTTGGGAAAACAAGATCATAAACCTAACACCGAGCCATGCATCAATTGGTATCATCTTCAATTATCTGAGCAACACAAGAAGATCATATTTATTCCAACAAAAGTGTTCGGTATAGTCTTCCTGGGGAATCCAGAAGTTAACATTATATAGCAAGAGGTCAAACTCATGGGGATTTTAAATCAAACCCAGCCTTGGCAGGTGAAAACCCAAAGGGTTGACAACTATCTCAACACTTCTTAGAAAAGATACTGCCCTGGTCTAGTTGCCTGAGAAACAAACAACAGTAATAATGCCAACACTACAAAAAGAGAGACATTTTGCAAATAGTTCCATCTCAGAACACAATGGGAGAATGAGCTTTCATCATATGAGTGAAGACTTCACTGGGGAAATCTGGGATAGAGGCCTCAGACCATGCCAACCCAAAATAAAAAATGCACCAAGACTTGACTAGGGACAATGGGATTACCAACCCAATACCGCACCTTATGCCACTTGGTAACAACTCCAGCTATCTGAGAAACACATGAAGATCATACATATACCAGAAAAAGTGACCTGTGAGAACCTTCTTGGGGAAAACAAAACTTCCCGAAATTACTGGAGTTCATCCATTCCTGGGATCAACACTTTTGTTTTCCTCTTGAATCATAAAATCTAAAGTAAAAGTAATTTGTAAATTCTTTTCGAAAAACAATTTTGTTATTTAATCTTTTTTATTTGAAAATTAATATTAATAATAAATGAAGTCTTTGTAAGCAGAATAAGATAAGAATTACAAAGAATTGGATAGAAGCTCAAACTTTATTAATAGAATGGTAGTCTGTAAATGGCGAGACTCCATGGATGATTACATAGTTCGGAAAATGGTAATATGTAATGGAAAAGATACATTGGAATACTATGACCACTATTCTCCCTAAAAACTTTGAAATCCTGAGCAACAACTTTTGTTGAAGTATGGTGAGGATCCAAGAAGATTGTTGCTTCAATGATCAAGTCTTGTCTGATGTAGTTACTTTCCAAGAAAGTCACTAACTTTAGCCTAAGCTGCCCTTGCGGTTTTTCAATTTAGCGGGAACATTTATTCTGTTTATGTCTCTAATTTTTTCTTAGACTGCCCTTTCGGGTTTTCGGCCCACCGAGACGCTCTTTTTTGCCTAAGCCGCCATTTCGGGTTTTCGACTTAGCGAGCTGTTCTTTTATTTCTTTAGGCGAAGTATTTCTTGACTGCATCAGCATTCATGGGACGTGGGAACTCCTCGCCATCCATAGTTTCAAGAATTAATGCACCGTTAGAGAAGGTATGGAAAGATATGATCTTCCTGAGCACGAGGTCGCCTTCTCTGAATTCATGAGGTTTGACCTTTTTATCAAATGCTTTCTTCATTCTCTTATGATATAACTGCCCATGACACAAAGACGTCATTCTCTTCTCTTTGATCAAATTAAATTGGTCAAACTTGTTATGGATCCATTCAGCCTCTGACAACTTAGTTTCCATTATCACACGTAAAGAGGGAATCTCAACCTCGACTGGGAGTATGCTTCCATACCATACACAAGGGAGAACGGGGTTGCTCCTGTTGAAGTGCGGACAAATGTCCTATATCCATGTAAGGAAAAAGGGAGCATTTCATGCCAATCTTTATAAGTAACAACCATCTTCTAGATGATCTTCTTGATATTCTTATTGGCAGCTTCAACAACCCCATTCATCTTCGGCTTGTATGAAGATGAATTGTGATGAACAATCTTGAATTCTTCATAAAGTTCTGTCATCATCTTATTATTTAGATTTGAGTCATTGTCGGTGATAACTATGCTTGGCACACCATACCGACATATGAGATTGTTCTTAATGAAGCGCACGACCACCTTCTTATTAACATTAGAATATGAAGCAACCTCCACCAATTTGGTGAAGTAATCAATTTCTACCAAGATAAAGAGGTGACCATTCGAAGCTTTGGGTTCAATCATTCCAATAATGTCAATACCCCACAATGAGAAAGGCCACGGGGAAGAAATAACATTGAGAAGTGTCTGAGGCACATGTATTTTGTCCGCATAAATATGGCATTTATGGCACTTCTTTGCAAATTTGTAACAATCAGATTCCATTGTCAGCCAATAGTAACCATCCCTTAGCATCTTCTTAGCCATCGAATATCCATTGGCATGAGTGTCAAAGGAACCTTCATGAATCTCATGCATCAACATGTCCACTTCATGTCTATCCATGCATATGAGCAAGACCATGTCATAATTTCTCTTGTACAACACATTTTCATTGAGGATGAAGTTGCCGCCTAATCTTCTCAATGTCTTTCTATCTTTATTCGATGCACAATCGGATATTCCCGAGTCTGGAGAAAATGCTTGATATCATGACACCAAGGTTTTTCATTTACTACTTCCTCTATTGTAAACACATGAGTGGGCCTATCCAGTCGCCGAACTCTAATTCGAGGTATATCATTCCAAGTATTCTCTTGATACATAGAAGCCAAAGTTGCCAAAGCATCCGCCGTTTGATTTTAATCTATGGGAATGTGATGGAATTCAACTTTATTAAAGAATGGTAACAATCTTATATTATAATCTTTGTAAGGGATCAAGTCGGGGTGACGAGTATCCCACTCTCCTTTAATCTGATTTATTACCAAAGCTGAATCTCCATACACATCTAGAATTTTAATTCTGAGATCAATAGCTTCTTTGAGACCCATGATGCAAGCCTCATATTCTGCCATATTATTAGTGCAATTGAATGTCAACCTTGCAGTAAAAGGTGTATGGGATCCATGAGGACTAACAATCACAACACCAATTCCTTTACCATAAGCATTCACAGCTCCATCAAATATCATGCTCCAACGAGACTCAGGATCAGGACCTTCCTCAAGTAATGGTTCATCACAGTCTTTCACTTTCAGAAACATCACATCCTCATCAAGGAAATCGTACTTCACAGACTGGTAATCATCAACTAGTTGGTGAGCAAGATAATCTGCCAACATGTTGCTTTTAATAGCTTTTTGATTGCGATATTCAATGTCATATTAAGATAACAACACCTACCAACGGGAAATTCTCCCAGTAAGAGCAGGCTTTTCAAAAATGTACTTGATTGGATCCATATACTACCGCAAACATTTTGTTGCCCAAGTCGGAGCACAACATGTCTTTTCCAACATAGAATTCCGTGACTCACAATCAGTAAACTTTTTACTGAGATAATAAATGGCATATGCTTTCTTCCCTGTTTCATCTTGTTGTCCCAGAATACAACCCATGGAATTATCTAACACTGTCAGATACATAATCAACGGTCTTCCTTCAACAGGAGGGAGCAAGATAGGAGATTCAAGTAGATATTCTTTAATACTTTCAAATGCCCTTTGGCAGTCATCTGTACACACACAACCTTGATCTTTCTTTAACAACTTAAACATCGGTTCACACGTTGCAGTCATGTGGGAAATGAATCTGGAGATGTAATTCAAACACCCGAGGAAACCTCTGACTTGCTTTTCAGTTCTCGGTGCTGGAATTTCTTGAATTTCTTTGACTTTATTAGGATCAACATCAATCCCTATTTGGCTGACAATGAAACCCAACAATTTCCCTGATCGAACATTGAAGGTACATTTATTTGGATTCAAGCGAAGACGATACTTCCTCAAACGCTCAAACAATTTCAATAAATCTTCTATATGCCCTTCTTCAGTATGGGATTTAACAATCATATTATCAACATATACCTCAATTTCCTTGTGCATCAGATCTTGGAATAAGGTTGTCATAGCCCTCTGGTACGTTGCACCAGCGTTCTTTAACCCGAAGGGCATCACTCTGTAACAGAATGTTTCCCAGGGTGTGATAAACGTTTTTTTTTTCATGTCCTCAGGAGCCATCCTTATTTGATTATATCCAGAAAATCCGTCCATGAACGAGAAAACTTTGAATTTTGATGTGCTATCCACTAACATATCAAAATCATCTTTTGGACTAGATTTATTTATATCTTTGTAATCTACACACATGTGGACTTTTCCATCTTTCTTAGGTACTGGGACAATATTGGCAATCCACTGAGGGTACATTGATGTCACAAGAAAACTGTCATTAATCTTCTTTAGAACTTCTTCCTTGATTTTTATTGCCATATCTGGGTGAGTTCTTCGTAACTTCTGTTTGATTGGAGGACACTCTGGATTCAACGGCAAATGGTTCTCTACAATATCTGTATTCAAACCAGGCATATCTTGGTAAGACCAAGCAAAAATGTCCACATATTCTTTCAACATCTCAAGTAACTTTCTCTTCACATCAGGATGCAACAACGCTCCAATCATGACTTCCTTCGAATCTTCTTCTGAACCCAAATTGATTACTTCCAATGGCTTTTTATATGGATGAATGGAATTCTCCTCGCGATCAAGCAACCGTGAGACCTCTTCCAGAATCTCATCATAGTCTTCTTCTTCGGCCCCATACATAGGACATTCAATGTTGGGAGATGGTGCAGGGTCTTTGTATTCAACAGGTTTTTTAATTAATCTACACATATGATTTATGATTGCTTTTAGAATCTGACACATATAACAAGTGATTATGCAGATTCAGTTTCATTTATTATTTATTTTAAAAGGTTTTTTCTGATTACCATTTTCCAAGAAAAAGCAGAAAATAAAAAACACAATTTGGGAAACAAAGACAACTTTTATTATTGATTTTAAAAAAAACAAACAGATAAGCCCATACAATATCAATACTTTCACCTTGGGAAGGGTGAAAGATTTTTGAAAAGATTAACAAAAACAAATTACTTTGAGACATGTACGCAAGAGGGAACATCAATGGTGATCCAGTTCTGAACCCTAACTCCATGCATCACATAATTTGGCATTTCTGGCTCTGCTTCATCTTCCACAATGGAATTAATGCTGGAAACTGTTGGATGAAGATAACCCCCGCTACGGAAGATGTCCTAATACTTACCTACAGCAGACTTCAGCTTCATGTTCCTACCATTATCATTCTTCACAGAGAATCCCAAGCCATCTATATTCTTGTTTATAGGTGGCTCAACAATATGTCCTCATACTTCACTATGGCCATTACGCACAACCTGCTGCACATCCTTAAACGAAGCCATATAATTCTCATTTCCTCTTATATTATCAATGGATAAAGCTTGGAACTGGGTTCCAATAGCAGCTTCATCCGCCTCCACAATACTGAAAGAGGAAAAATGCGATATCAATAATGTTTGTTCTCCATTTATGATTACCACTTTTCTTTCACGTACAAACTTCAACTTTTGGTGTAAATTCGAAGTGACAGCCCCTGCCTCATGTATCCACGGTTGTCCCAAAAAACAGCTATAAGCGGGTATAATAACCATGACCTAGAAAGTAATCTGAAACAAATGCGGGCCTATATGAATAAGCAAGTCCACTTCACCAATAACATATTTCCTTGATCCATCAAACGCTTTCACAATAATATCCCTCGGGCGCATGGGTGTTCCTTGATATTTCAAATTCATAAGTGTACTCCTCGGTATGACGCTCAATGCGGATCAATTTGTTAGAACTTAATTTGGTTCTACATCCCAGCAAGAGTTTTGATGATAACAAACACATGATATAAAGAACAAATATGCTCGCTATTAAAAAGTGTGTTTACATGCAGGATGTTCTGATGTTAAAAAGATGTTCTAATGCAACTGGAAGTTTTGCCCGAACATCACCAGAAGTTCTGATTATGTGAGCACATAAATTAAGAGGACAATGAAAGATTCAGACGCATCAAATATGCATGACACACTTATATGAAGAAGTTCTTATTGAACTTCTGAATGCACCACCGCTGAGAAACAGAATCTCTGATACTCTGATGTGCAAAATTCTGATCAAGCTGTAAAGAACTCTCAATGGTAATATTCATCCTCTGATGTGAGAAGCTTTGAAGCGTTACAATTCCATCAATGCAAGATCATAAGTAACGGCTGCAAACAAGACAAGGATCTCCTAATTTGGAAAGCTCATTAGCTCGTGTTATGGACTTACCAAAAGTATCTTCTTATGTCTCTATTGCAAGGCCTATATAAAGAAGACTAGAAGAAGATTTCAAGAGGATGAACAACTACACTCATAAAGAAAAACTCACGTGAAAAAGTAAACAACGCAACTTTCATTCTTCATCTTCAACAATTCAATATTAAATTGTGCAATACATCACAAGTTTGTGATATTGTTTATTTAGAATCATCATTGTACACTTTTATTCAATTAACTGTTTAGTGAAATTCCTTGAGATAAACCGAGTTGTGGTTTTGGACTCAAGAAGACTTTAACAGTTGTTAAAGTAGAATTGTAATCAGATTTGATTAGTGGATTAAGTCCTTGTTGGAGAGAGGCGAAATCACCTTGGCAGGTGGACTAGAGTAGTTTGAGATCAAACGAACCAGGATAAAAATAAACGTGTTCCTTACTCCATTGATTGTTAAGTTTCAATTCAACCCCATTCTTGTGTTTTTCACTTCTTCAATTGGTATCAGAGCACCTGGATCTGGGTGCAAACACTTAACCGTGTCAGATAAAGATCCAAGGGGGAAAAACACTATGATGGGAACAAGTTAGAACATCAGCAGCAACCCTCCAATATTTGACGGTGAAAATTTTGACTACTGGAAGGATATGATCAGAAGTTTCTTCCTAGCCTATGACGTTGACCTCTGGGATGTGGTAACTGATGGATACATACATCCTGTTGATGAAAGCGGTTAGAATATTGACAGAAAAAAGGATGACAGATCATCAAAAGCAAGACTTCAGAAATCATCACAAGGCCAGAACGATTATCTTGAGTGCCATCTCATATTCAGAGTATGAGAAGATCACAAACAGAGAAATAGATAAGAACATGTTTGATTCTCTGAGAATGACGCATGAAGGAAACATGCAAGTAAAAGAAACCAAAGCCTTTGCGCTCATTCAGAAGTATGAAGCCTTCATAATGGAAGAAGACGAAACCATTGAAACAATGTTCTGTAGATTCTAAACTCTGGTGGAAGGGCTAAAGGTGTTGGACAAAGGGTACTCAACTATTGATCATGTAAAGAAGATCATCAGAAGTTTACCAAAACAATGGAGACCAATGTCCACGGCTCTCAAACTGGCAAAATATCTGAACATAATATCTCTAGAAGAACTTGTCAGCTCCCTCAGAAGCCATGAGATAGAGTTAGAAGAAGATGAGCCTCAGAAGCTATGTAAGTCTCTCACTCTGAAATCTAACAAATATGAAACCAAAATTTTGCAGGCAGAAGCAGAAGCAGAAAACTCTGGAGAATCCTCATCAAAAGAAGACAAACTGTTCTTTCTATCCAGAAGAATCAATCAGTTTTGGAAGCACATGCAGAAGAATTTCAGAAACTCCAGAAGAACAGGAAATGACTCTGAACAATCCTATGGATACAGAAAATCAAGTAACAGAATCATTACCTGCTATGAATGCAATAAACAAGGTCACTATAAAAGTGATTGTCCAAGGCTTCAGAAGGAGAAACATAAAAGGAAGTTTGTTACGGAGAAGAAGAAAAGTCTTATGGCAACATGGGATGACTCTGAATCTTCTGAAGATGGAATAGAATCAGAAGATGAACAAGCCAATATAGCTCAAACGCATAACTTATTATATGTCTCATAATATTCTGAATCAGAATCAGGGTCAGAATCTGAATCAGACGCT
Source organism: Vicia faba (assembly GCA_948472305.1). NCBI lineage: Eukaryota > Viridiplantae > Streptophyta > Magnoliopsida > Fabales > Fabaceae > Vicia > Vicia faba. Next base: position 100,099 of record CATIWC010000515.1, read on the forward strand.
GAAGAGGTATTTCATGACTTTACTGTTAATTTTACTAAAGATGAACTAGGAGAAAGTCTGAGTGAAATTCTGGAAAGATATCAGCAGCTTCGAGTCAAATTCAGGAACCTGAAAAAGGATCTTTCTTCTGACTCTGAAGAAACTGAGAGTCTGATATTAGAAAACTCTTAGTTAAAAGAAAAGATTTCAAAACTAGAAAATGATTTACAAAACTCTTAGAAGGAAATAATCTCAGAGGATCCCAGTAATGCTGATAAGATCATAAAGGAATATGATCAAATCTTTCAGAAGTTTCTGGCTAAAAACATAGATAGAAGCAAAATGGCTTTAATGATCTATGGAGTTAGCAGGAATGGCAAAATAGGCATAGGATACAAAGGAAAAGTATCCCAACCTAAGAAAGTTAAGGACCTGGTTATCAAACGCACTCCTCTCTATTCTCACTTCACCATTGGGCAAACACATGATATAAAACATGCTGGTAAGGTGTTTTATACTAAACCAAAATTCAAACAGAATTTTGGAAACTTTAACAGTCATGGACCCAGAAATATATGGGTACCAAAATACAAAATCATCTATGTTGCAGATATTTTTAACAGCAAGGTTGAAACTCCAATATTAACACATGGACTCTGGATGCTCTCTACACATGGAGGAAATAAAGCATATGTTCCAAAGCCTGGAATTTAAAAGATTCGCAGGTTTCAGAGGCAATCAGAAACAGAAGATTACTGGCTCTGAAACTATTTCAAACAAGAATGGAAATACAGCATCAGAAGCTCTCTAAATGATCTCAGATGTATCCAGAAGAGGATGTCACACTGTTTCAAGCACTTCTGTCAGAGCAAGCCAATTATAGTCTTTACTACTTTTTGATTCTTGACAAAAAGAGGGAGAATGGAGAATATTTTGACTCATAATCAGAAGATCGTCAGGGAATTATTTTATTTTCTCGTCAGCTGAGTACTCTACTCAGGGGGGTCCTTTCTTTTAATTTTTGTTCTTTATATTCCATCAAAATATACTATTTTTTGTCATCATCAAAAAGGGGGAGATTGTAAGAACATAATTTGGTTCTACATCCCAGCAAGAGTTTTGATGATAACAAACACATGATATAAAGAACAAATATGCTCTCTATTAAAAAGTATCTTTACATGCAGGATGTTCTGATGTTAAAAAGATGTTCTATTGCAACTGGAAGTTCTGCCAGAACATCACTAGATGTTATGATTATGCGAGCACATAAGTTGAGAGGACAATGAAAGATTCAGACGCATCAAATATGCATGACACGCTTATATGAAGAAGTTCTTATTGAACTTCTGAATGCACCAGCACTGAGAAACAAAATCTCTGATACTCTGATGTGCAAAATTCTGATCAAGCTGTAAAGAACTCTCAACGGTAATATTCATCCTCTGATGTGAGAAGCTCTGAAGCATTATAATTCCATCAATGCAAGATCATAAGTAACGGCTACAAACAACACAAGGATCTCCTGATTTGGAAAGCTCATTAACTCGTGTTATGGACTTACCAAAAGTATCTTCTTATGTCTCTATTGCAAGACCTATATAAAGAAGACTAGAAGAAGATTTCAAGAGGATGAATAACTGCTCTCATAAAGAAAAACTCACGTGAAAAAGTAAACAACGCAACTTTCATTCTTCATCTTCAACAATTCAATATTAAATTGTGTAATACATCACAAGTTTGTGATACTGTTTATTTAGAAACATCATTGTACACTTTTATTCAATTAACTATTTAGTTAAATTCCTTGAGATAAACCGGGTTGTGGTTTTGGACTCAAGAAGACTTTAACAATTGTTAAAGTAGAATTGTAATCAGATTTTATTAGTGAATTAAGTCCTTGTTGGAGAGAGGTGAAATCACCTTGGCGGGTGGACTGGAGTAGTTTGAGATCAAACGAACCAGTATAAAAATAAATGTGTTCCTTACTCCATTGATTGTTAAGTTTCAATTCAACCCCCCTTCTTATGTTTTTCACATCTTCACCATTATCAATCAGTACATTAGATAACGAATCATTCTTGCAGTTCATAGAGATGTGGAGGGCCAAATTGTGATTCCTTCCTTCATCGGGCAGTTCATCATTGCAGAAACTCAGGTTATTACATGATGTAATGTTCCATACCACATTGCTGAATTGGTCTACTAGCATATCACTTTCCACAAAAGCTTGGTCCAATACCCTCTTCAAAGATTCTCTATGAATAGAGGAGTTCTTAAGCAAAGCCAGAATAGATATTTTTGATAGAGTCTACAACAATTAATCTATGATCCTGTAGTCGCTCATCTTGATTATCTTTAAAATATCATCCACCTCTTTTTCTAGAGTAGCTCCACTGGGTTCACCTGTAGCCTTCTTGGGTGCAACATCTTCAACAATTTTCTTTCCAGCATTATCATTTCCATGAACAATTGGTGAAAATACACGACCATTACGGTTCACTCTACCAGTCTCAACAATATTTCCAACATTAGACATGGCTGGATGGGAATTTCCACACCATCCGCTAAAATTGTAGCATTATACTTGTAGGGTAAAACATTGTCTGACTTGTAGGGAACAAGACCCAGCAAACTAATCACCAATGGAGCAATAACTGGATTCAACTTCAAAAGGGATAGGTGCACCAAAATAAGGCACAATAACATTTACTCCTTCTTAAACACATTCAGTTACTATAGAGTCATCTCTAGAGAACATATCTTTATCTGAGGAGAAGAACTCATCTACAGGGGCATATTCATCATTTGACACAGTCCCCTCCAAACAAATTTCAACCATATTAACATAATCATCCCTATTTCCTGAAACCTTGATGGTAACATTGTCCAACAATAACTGAATACCCTTTCTCACAATGGAACAACCGCGTGAATCTCTGTAGTAGATCCAAAAAGATTTATAATGGTTCCTTTCTTGACTTTCCATAAGGCAGAAGGTAGCATGCAATTGCACCAAGTCATCATTCATATATTCCACGTCAAATATTCTGAACTCTCCAGGACATCCAGAAACCATGTTTACTTCCTCCTCATACTCTACCCTAGGCCTGATTATATGAATGAGACCCTCGTCCAACATCTCTTGCAAATTAGCCTTTATCTTGTCACAACCCTGTATATATGTGCTGTAGATACTATAACCATCATGGTCATATGTATAGTAACTAAACTCATAGAGGTCAGTATGCATTTTTATTAAATCTCCTCTAACCAATTTAATATCGAAAATCCAGAAGTCGCCTGGACAACCAGCAACCATATTTACAGCATTTCCTCCCCTGTGCTTTGGTAGAGGATTATCTTTCACATTTGGCCCAACATCTTTAAAGGATAAGATACCAGTCCTCACCAATTTTTGTACTTTGGTTTTCAAAGGATAGCATCTCTCAACATTGTCCCCTGGTGCTGCCTGATGAAAAGCACATGTTTAGTCTGGCTTATAAAATCAAGGCAATGGTGATGGTATAATGGGAGGTGGTCTGGTCTGAACCAACTTATTTTGAATTAACATCGTGAGTAATTCTGTATAGCTCATAGGGATAGGGTCATAATTATCCCTCCTCTGATTATACCCTTGATTCCCCTGATAGGATGGTCTCTGATAAGCAACAATGGTTGGAGCCACACCAACAACTAGAGTCATTGAGGCGACCTATTGATGACGCTGATAATTTCTTCTAGGGGGGTCAACCCTTCTCTCTTGCATAACAGCGTTTGTATATCCTTCCTTCTTTTTGGAAAACCCATAGGATGGATTCTTCGTACTTCTTGAAATTTCACTTTTTGTTAGACGGCCCTCTCTTACAGCCTCTTCCAAACAGATACCCATGCCTACCATTTCAGTAAAGTCACTTGTTGCACTCGCTACCATTCATCCATTGGAGGAATCATTTAGGCGGCTACCTCACGCCATCTCTGTGCATTTTCTTTGAACGATTCCCTGTCCTTCTGGACCATGGCCTTGAGTTGATCACGTTCAGGCGCCATGTCCATATTGTATTTGTATTGTCTGATAAATGCTTCTCCCAAGTCGTTGAAGATATGAACATTGGCACTGTCAAAACTCATGTACCACTTCAATGCAGCACCAGTCAAACTATCCTAAAAAAAGTGAATCAACAAACGCTGATCATCAGTGTGGATATACATTCTTCTTACATACATCACAAGATGAGCACGAGGACAAGTGTTGCCCTTGTACTTCTCGAATTCTGAAACCTTAAACTTTGCAGGTATCCTTACATTCGAAACCAAGCACAAATCATTCATATTTTTCCCGAACAATTCCCTTCCTCTGAGAGCCTTCATCTCCCTCTGCATCTTGTCAAACTGATCTTCAAAATCATTCATTCGATCATAGAGACCAAATCCTTCACTTGGTGGAAGAAAAGGACGATAAGCTTTGTCATTAGAAATCGAGACCACATTCACCGAGGGAGGTGAAGCAGGAGTAACATACATCACATGAGGGGCAGGAGTAACAGTAGTCTGAACAATTGGAGTAACTTGAGGATCAAGATTAAAACCTTCAAGAACAAAGTTCTCTGGCATTCCCCATGGATAACCTTTAGGCAAGCGATTCTGAACAACAACTAGAGTAGCAGTCACAGGAATAACCGGAGCTTCAGTAGTAACCATTGTTTGTTGAGGTCGAGCAATCAGTGACTGGTTCTGAGCAGCCACCAATGATTCCATCAGAGTAGTGAGATTGGCCATACCGAAATTTAGAGCAGAAAATTCCTCGCGCATCTCGCAATTCTCTTGTTCTAAGTTGTCCATCTTCTTTCTGAAATTAGCCCGAGTATTGTAGTGATGAGACAACTTGCTGAACAAAGTAAATAAGCTCGGTAAGACACCTGAATATGTACAAAAAATTCAAGAAATATGTATAATATGATGCATGATGTGCAATGCACATGATTTATTTTATTATTAACATTTCAAGGGACTTAAATATTTATAGACAATTTCACAAATATCAAAGTAATAATACATTTGAAATACTGAAAATTTTTATTATAGCTTTCAAAATAGATTACAAGTTTCAATAATCCCAAGTACAAGATTAAATTAAAGTCTAAAACCCTAAGAAGAAAAGCTGATGGAGATCACTCTATGCACAGACGCTTCCCGATAAGTGTGGCAATCTGAGCCTCAACCTCTTGTTTTCTTCTGCATATCTGGTGGCAACCTCCTCCCAATCATCTGAATCAAGAAGTGAGCAACTAGCATCTGATTGAGGCTTAGGGGAAAATAAATACTCCAAAGAAAATAGCAACTCGCTTGGACCGACTGAAGATAAGGCTCCAAATAAACAACCCCCTAGGTCTCAAGTCTTTCCTACTCTTCTTGTGAATGTGACGCCAAGCCTTCGCAATCTGCTCCCTAGCTTCCTTATGGTCTTCTCCCTCCTTTAAGAAAAAACTACTCAAATGAATACTATTTGGTTTATCCCTCATCGGATAACCAAGCTATCGTCACGCAAGAACAAGGTTGTAGTTAATTCCTCCCTTTGTACCAAGAAGAGATACATTGGGGAAACCACCACAATTGTCGACAATCTCTACATCATGGTAAGCCTGATGATACCAAACAATATCTGCGGGAGTAAGTGCCATGATATTAGGAGCCCAATGGGGTTCCTTCCTGACATCCTAGAAAGCATCAGACTAAGGCAAATGAGAAGTAAACCACTGGTACAACAGAGGCGTGCAATAGATAATCATCCCTCCATGATAAGAATCCCAAAGATGAATAGAGTAAATAGGAAACCCAACAATGTAGGAACCAGGTTCCCTATCATGAAGATCCTAATGGCATTAATGTCAACAAATTTGTCTACATTGGGAAATAAGAATAACATGTAACCATGTAGAGCAAAGATGGCCTCAAAAGCGACTGTACTCTTCATCCTAGCAAAATAAAGAGCTTTCTCCAATAAGAACTGAGCTGGTAATCCTCTAATCCCTCCTTTAGTAGTCATCTGGGCTTCAACCTCATACTTCCCCAAATGGATCAAAGCAGCAATCTCATGTGGTTTTGGCAAACCCTTAAAACCAGTAAAAGGAATACGATCGATAATAGGCAAACCCAGTAGATAAGAATACTCCTCTAGTGTAGGCATCAACTGATAATCAGGGAAACTAAAGCATCGATACATCAGATCATAGAACTGGACCAAGTTCGAGAGAATGCCCTCCTTCATCCTAAGCTTCATGATAGAAATGATGGACCCATACTTCCTCCAAAAATCTGCCGAACACTCAATCTCGGGAATCAGACTCATCAACTCATCTATCTTGGGATCTTTGAAACTGTATTTTCCAGTCTTTCTTTTTCCATAATCCATTAGTCAAAAAGTACCTGATATATTCACAAATGGTCAACTTTTAAGTCCCTTGAAATAAAATTTCTTCAAAAGATGCTTATGAGTGCATGGATGCATGATGCAACAATCACACACAAGATCACAAACATAGGGTTCATAGGTTCAACGTCACGAGCATGAGGTCGAAGTTACTACACACAAGGTATTGGACTAAGAGATATCACCTGTTTAACAAGGTTCTAAAGGTTCCTAGAATCTACATCCTTCCTTCGGATATTACTAACTTCCCGATTAACTCGGTAATTAGTAATACTCTCAAGAAAAACTCATCCGAGTGTAGTATCGCGTGACAACTATTTCCGGATTACTCGGTCATAGCTTCCGCACTCACCTAAAAGGCCAAGATGGGTTAGGTATTCTATGGTCCTCAGCTTCAGCAGGCTCCAAGGTCGAAAGCAGCATGTCTCCCCGATTACTCAGTAAACGACACTACAGTCAAAGGGTCCTCCATCGAGTGGGGGATCTCATGCCTCCTTTTTTGGGATTAATCCCACAAAGTTAACATGACTATACCTCCTATCCTATCTTAAGCTTGCCCAAGTCCGGGTATAGGACTTATGAGAAATCCCCAAGCACCCTGAAAACCAGAAAAATCCATACAAACATATATACATCATATAACATATAAAAAAACACATATACAAATATACACAAAGATAGACTCAACCCACTTAGGGATGGACCAGCAAGAGGTCAATCTCTCCCCAGTGAAGTCGCCATTTTTTTTTGTAGCGGTGGAAATGTTTAAGACTAAGCCATTAGATTGACTTGACTCGTACAGATTAAAATAAAAATCGCCACCGTGCTTTATTGTTTCCATATGAATGGGAAAAGAGTGAATAACCCAAAAAGAGGGGGAGAGAATCTAAGTTCTGGGGTTGGTTATGCAAAGGGAAGGTATTAGCACCCTAAACATCTACGGTACTCCGCAGGAACCACTTTGTAAAATCTGTATATTTTGGCTATAAAATGTTGTGTAAAAAACAGATAGTGGAGATGACAAAAGAAATATTTTTTTATGATTTTTGCATCTGTCGCGGTTGTGAACCTTTAGTGCCTATGTACCACCTTTCTTGCGATAGTGGACCAGGTTACACGTAGTTCATCTTTAAAAATTTTAAAACAAAAGTGTGTTGGTTAATTTTATGAGATAAGACGTCATCGTCATTGTTCGTGTGGAAAACATACTTACTAACCACAATCATGAGAAAGGAAAATTTGCATCATCTTAAAATGGAGGATATGGCTTAGATTTTAAAATCAACAATGCCTCACTCAACACCCAAGTGGAAAATATCTCACTTCACTAAATATTATAGAAGTATAGTTGTCTGCATCACTACAAGGATTAACAAGAGTCTAATCTTTTGAGAAAATTTTAAAGATAAGAGCCAAAATGGAAAAATGGTTTGAATGAGATTGATTGACTTTTAGTCTTCTCACAAAAATATCAAAGTATTATTAAGTTGATTGAAGTTTATTTATGAAAATATTTTGAAAATGCATGGACCTAAATCCAAGTTTATTATTAAAGTGATTCAAGTTTAGAAACAAGAAGAGTTTTCAAAAGGAGGGAGACGATTTTTAAAATGAAAGAAGATGGGAGGAGAAAAAGAGACTATCCTAAAGCATAAGGTAAAAAGCTAAGGAGAAGAACCATCTAACAAACAAGAAGCCAATACTTGACATTATGAGTCAATATAGAATTCCCATTCTTTGGATTGAAACCAAGCAAAAAAAGATACTAGACCTCTTGAGAGAATTAAACTTCAAGTGTATTAAGTCTTCACAAAAATTGGGTAGGGTAACGGTTGTATACAAATGAATTCCCAGATTACAGACAAAGTATGTAATCACAATAACCTGCACACAAAACAAACAAACAACCCAATGTCTTAAGGTAAACCTTAAGAACTCCAGACAAAATGTCAATTAAGGTCACAAGGTCTCCAACATATGATCAAGGTCTCTAATCCTAAGTCCAAGAAGTCCAATACTCCATAATGCTAAGGATAGTAACCAGATAGTCCAAATATCATTAATGTTTTTTTATGGTTCATGTTGATTATTAAGTATCTTCAAAAAGAAAAGAAAAGCTCAAATGGGAAAAGTAAAAATGACATAAAAGTAAACACTCAAGTGAACAAAGATGAAAATAGTATGAAATGTAAATGCTAAACTAAATGGGGCATAAAGTAAAAGCATAAAATAAAAGCAAGAAGTAAAGTCAGTTGTTAGAAGTTAATAGTTAGTTGGATGACCATATTAAAACTTGCATTTGGAACTCATTAAAGGATTGGTAGAACCAAAGCCTCTCAACAACAAGTTGCATTTGCTTTTTGTCAAGTATATCATCCATTTAAGAATCCTCAAGGCAACATTTAATGATCACCGGTGTTTAAGTGATCCGCGTTGACCAAAATTGATGAAGATCCATTGGAGGATTGGTAGAACCAAATCTTCCTAACAATGAATCTCAAGGTTATTGGATAAAATGGTTCAAATTAACATACTTGGGGGTGCAAACATAGGTTTGGGCCATGAATGATCATTTTCTCTAATTGGGACAAAATTTAGTGTTATGTTAAGCAACCGTAAGTGGACTTAAGTAGAAGTCGTACCTATTTTGATGTTGGTCAATAGCAATCTATGTACTTAACTTTTGGATAAATGATATGGATATCATTATCCCATAACATGTAGTACAATAAGAAAGGGGGATAAGATGAAGAGGGAAAGGGATTAGAGTTTCAAATATCATCAACATCAGTCGTCCATTTTAATGGATTTGGTTTATCAACCTATAAACACCCAAGACCCAATGATGTTGAAGAATTTGTCTCCCAATATGCCTCAAGTCAGTACCACATGCTATTTCAAGAATTAAACAAGAATCATGTACAAGAGTTTTCAATTTACATGCATTAATCAAAGGCAAAACCCTAAATTCAAACCTAAGTCAAAAATAGTTTTAAAACATGAAAATGACTTGAAAAATTATGAAATTAAAACCCTAACTTTATAAAGTCCTACAAAAGTCAAAAATAAAATTTGGAGTCCCTGGATTGAGGTGGAAATTTGCTTTAGAAATGCAAACTTTGAAACTAGCAAGTATAAGCCTTAAACTAGATGGTTTGAGAAATAATTTGTGAAAAAAATATGAGATCACATTGTAAAATTTCAGAAAAATAATTTTTATGGCCCCAACATGTTCAAGCACTCTGAACAACCTCATTTATTATTTTATATCCATGGGAAGTTAGAACTTTAAATCAATTAATGTGCATGATCAAGCAAAAACCCTAAAAAAGGAAATTAAGTTCACAAATTAATCAATTAGATCTAAAGGTCAAATAAATTTGATGTAAAATAATCTAATTGTCAAGAAAACTCTAAGCATGAGAAAGCATATTTTTCTTGAATTCTATCTTAAAAGGAAAAAATTAGATGGAAATTATTTACACAAACTAACAAAATTAATGCAAATAAAAGATATTATGTTCAAATGATTTAAAATTTGTCCAAATTTTTTTATAAAATTAGACAAAAAATATTTTCAAGTAATAAACTCATAGAGGAGCCAAAAAATACTTTTTAGAAATTTTTTGATTTAATAGAAATAGGAAAATAAAATACAAGATTTAAAAGAATAATAAAACTCTAATTATGTACATGATTTTATTTAATCAAGAAAATAATAAAATAAATAAATAAATAAATAAAAATATGAAAATATACTAAAAAAGGAGTTTAAAATATTTTTATCATGAGAAAATTAAAAGAAAATTATGAGAAAAACAAAGAAAATTAAAATGCAAAGCTATTACACCTATTGTTTAAGAAATGCGCTGTAAAAGAAAAAGCATGACATGTTCAATCACACAGGGACACATCATTGTCCCTACCAAATGCCATAATATGCAGATTTTTCAGTTTTGAAGCATCACTTTCATGCCATGATATCTTGCGCAATTCATGATGAAATTCAAAAGTTCCAACACCAAAGTTCAAGATAGAAATTAGTAGAACATGCTAGGATCAAAATTTTTATTAAATGATGCCTTGATGAGTGATAAAAATGCACGCGAATGTAGTTACACAAACTTTTTTTTTATTTGCACATTACATCAAACAATTTTCAAACTTGATTTTCTCCCTAAATTCTCCACCAATTTAAACGATCCAAAAATGAAAATTGATCACAAAAATGCAAGGATTATGAATATGATCTTGGATTTTCAAAAAAACACATGGATTCAAAGAACAATGCAAGGCTGCAGTAAGAGAGAGAAATTGGATTAACTACCTTGCAATGAGTTTGATGACGCTTGAGCTCAAATAAAGAGCAAGTAATGGAGAAGATCAATAGCTTGGAGATTCAGAGATGATGAGTAGAGAGAGATGCGAGAAAAAGCTATGAAAATGGAAGAAATTTGCTTGACAATGGAGTTTGCTTTGTGAGAGAGAGAGAGATAGAGAGAGAGAGAGCTTGTTTTCTCGTGAGAGAGAGAGAGAGATAATAGCTTGCTTCATATTTTCTTCTTCTAACCAGCCTTTGCTTGTTGAATACCATTGCCTTTTATAGAGTGTGGAAAGAGAGAGTAATAGAATAAGGAAAGTGAGGGAAAATGAGAAATATGAGAGGATGTGCGTTTGTGTTGTTTGGAGGGTAAAAAATGTGCATTTTATGTAATTGAGAGGTGGTTACGGTGTGAGTTGGCAATTTGAACTTGGTGGGCACAAAATTCTCATGCATGCCCATAAAATTTTTCACCATTTCATGAACATGTCTTTGCCTCTTTATATCTCTCTCTATGGTGCATGAAATATCACAAACTTTGAATTAAAAATGAAGAGGGCACTTCATACTTCAACTCTCATGTTCAAAAATTTTCAAAATGAAGCTTGAACCAATGATATATTTGGCCATGAACACGTGCTTACAAACAGTTTGATAAAATGCCTTGCCTGACTGGGCTTGCTGCACGCATGTGAGGCCTTGCTGGGCAAAAATTTCAGCTTGCATGAAGCCTTCCTCTTTCAATTATATCTCAAAATTTAGGGAGAATTTGGAGAAACTTTATGAATTAAAGTTGTTCCTCACATTTAGGGCTTGATCCTTTATATTGGAAAATTTTCAAAATAATGAATATTTCTCATAGAAAAGTGATGATGAATGAGCGCCTTGATGAAATGGCAGCCTAGCGCGTGTGACTTGCCTTGTGCTGGGCAAAAATTCAGTTTCCAGCTCAAAATCCTAATCACCATATCTTCCTTGACAAGTTATCTCCAATTCACACTTCCTCTTGATATTTTTGCCACTATTGACCATGAAATATGAGAATACGAATATTGAATTGATGGTTTACCAAAAGTTCACTTGGTCAACAGTTGATTTCAGCTATCTCCTGACAAAATGACCATTTTACCCCTTTTCATCAATTGAACCCTTTCAAGCCAAAGTTGATGATCAAACTTCCAATTATAGATGCTCATGACTATGTAGAGGATTATGGGATCAAGAATTACCCAAAAATCCAAAGATCTCCTGATTAAATTCCAAACCCTAGTTTTGATCCTCTGTGCTAGGAGATGGTGAGATGACTGGAATTGTGCCATTACTTACAATATGATATTCCAAGAAAAAAAATATACATATTTTGAGGTTAGTTAAAAGAATACATATACAAAGATACACAATTCAAAGTACTTCGAGGTGCTTGGTGATTCTCATAGGCAAACCTAGATATAGGATGCAGTAGGAGAAAAACCTCAAACCATAGTTTGTGATTTGGTTGCATTGTGATAGCATGAGATGATAAAGGAATCATAGGGGAAAAAATGGGGTCCAATAGTAGCCTAAATACATTCTTAAATATCAAGAGTAGTGGTTGCACAAACTTCTTTGGGAAGTTAGAGAAACTTCATGGGGATATTAAAACTTAAAAGGAAACACCATCCTTTATTCATCTGGGGAGACTTAAGAAGTTAAGACCACAACAAGAAGTCAAATTGTAGGGATTTAAAATAAAACTCAACACATGGTGAGAGAAAACCCAAAAAGTCAACAAATGTCTTATTACTTCTTAGAACAGGAACTACTTTTGTCTGGCTACTTGGGGAGCACACAACAAGAACAATGTCATAACTAGAGAGAGTAATTCTCTGCAAGAGATTCTTCATCAATTCTCAACACAAATGGAGAAGGAATCCAACAAATGAGAAAAGGATTCATAACTTGACAATCTCCGCTTGATCACAACCCAGCTAGGGAAAGAATCACACTCAGCTAGAGAAATCCGCATCAAGACCTAACTGGGGAATATGGGATATAGGTATCAAACCACCCAAACCGACACCACATATCAACTGGTATAAAATCTAATTATCCAAGGAACAATCACAGGTGGACTATACGCACATCACCAAGAAACCCGGGAATACTTCTTAGGGAATCTTTTCAAAACTTTGGAGTTCTCCCATCCTTGGAACAACTATTTGTGTCCCTCTTGAATCATAAAATCGAAGTAAAAAGTGATTTGCATATTCTTTTCAAAAACATGTTTTTATTATTGAGTCTTTTTTTGTTTTGAAAATTACTATCAGAAATAATGAAATTTTGTAGACAGAATAAAATAAGAATTACAAAGAACTGGATAAAAGTTTAAACTTTATTAGTAGAATGGTAGTCCTCAAATGGCGTGACTCCATGGATGATTACAAAGTTTTTGGAAAATGGTAAATACATCGAAAAGATACATTGAAACACAATGACAATTATTCTTTCTGACAACTTTGAACTCCTGAGCATAGGCTTCAATTGAAGTGAGATGAGAATCCGAGAAGATTGATGCTTCAATGATAAAGTCTTGTCTGACACAGTTACTTGCCAGGAAATCCCTAATTTTTGCCTAGGTTGCCCTTGTGGATTTTCAACCTACCAGGAAAAATTATGCTATTTATGTCTCTAACTCCTGCTTAGGTTTCCCTTGCGGGTTTTTATCCTACTGATACGCTCTTTTTTGCCTAAGCTGCCCTTTCAAGTTTTTAACTTATCAAACTGTTATTTTATTTCTTTAGGCAAAGTATTTCTTGACTGCGTTAACATTCATGGGACACATGAACTCTTAAACCTCCATAGTTTCAAGAATCAATGTTGTAGTTGTTTAGGTATTGGCTTGCATTTTTGGTAAAACCCAAGTGTATGTGTGAATGTCATGACTGATGTCATAACATTCTAGTTTAGCTTGTACTGATTCATTAGGTACCTTTGCAGAAAAATATTGTCATTCAAGTACTGATGTTTATAAGTGTGTATCTGAGCATTTTGCAAAATGATCACATTTTCCTAAATCAGTAGACAGGTTACTCAGATGTCATAACAGATGTTAAGACATCCTGTCCTGAACTAACAGGTTTGCAGGTTGGTTAATTCTGAGTTTTTTCAGGAAAATAACTCAGTCTTTCCAGAACAGAATCCTGCGTTTTCTGAGGGTTAACCTAGCTCAACCCTAACCAGGTTAATAAAGTCCTGTGACCTAGTCTTAAGGTCAAACGGAATTAACCCTAGGTTTTTGTGGAAACCCTAACTGAAGTTGCAGCTGCTATATATTCAACAGAGCTGCTGTTTTGCAAGTAATCCCTTTTTTGGTCAGAAGATCATTTGTAAACTGTATAGGTTTAATTATTGTACTCCAAGCAATTATCATTGTGATAAGTGACTTGGAATAGGTTTTTAATTGTAAGGGTTGTGTAGCACTCAAAGCTTTGAAGCAAGAGTGTTTGAATGTTTCTTGACTAAAGCTGTGAAGCAGAGTCAAGTTAAGTTGTGTATCACTCAAAGCTGTGAAGCAAGAGTGGTTGTGTTACTTGATTAAAAAGCTGTGAAGCTTAATCAAGTGTATGTTTTTGAAGAGTGTCTTCATCAAATCATTAGTCAAATTGTTTTATGTATCACTGCTGTGATTGAGGGGGAGTGAGTAGGAACTCATGTTTAAGTTGTACTTAGATTGAAATTGCATTGGGTAGGTCTTAAGTGAAGGAGATAAACTGGTTGGTTTATTCCTGAATTAACATCTCTTATAGTGGATTTCCTCCCTGGCTTGGTAGCCCCCAGAGTAGGTGTTGTTGCACACTGAACTGGGTAAACAATTGATTGTGTTCTTTATTGTTTTTGTATTTACTGTCATATAGTAAGTCAGATACGGTGTCATAACATTGAACGTGACATTGAGTATCTGCAGCCAGAATTTCAATTGGCATCAGAGCAGGCACCCTGCCTGTATTACTGGGTGAGATCTAGGGATATCACTTTCTGGCACTATGGACAAAGAAGGAGTTTTTGGAAATAGACCACCCATTCTGGATGGAACTATTTATGACTACTGGAAACCTCGTATGCTTGCCTTCCTAAAATCTCTGGACAAAAAGGCTTGGAGAGCTGCTGACAAAGGATGGATCCATCCCACCATAACTGAGAAAGATGGGACAATCAGTCTGAAGCTTGAGGAAGATTGGAGTAAAGAAGAAGATGAGTTAGCTCTGGGAAATTCCAAAGCTTTAAATGCCTTGTTCAATGGAATTGATAGAAACATTTTCAGACTAGTACATCAATATGAACTGGCCAAGGAAGTTTAGGACACTCTCAAAACTACTCATGAGGGCACTTCCAAAGTAAAAATGTCAAGGCTTCAGATGTTGACTACCAAGTTTGAGAATCTAAAAATGATGGAAGATGAAACCATTCATGAGTTTCACATGAACATCTTGGAGATTGCCAACACCTCAAGAGCACTGGGAGAAAAGATGTCAGAAGAAAAACTGGTGAGGATGATTCTCAGATCCTTGCCTAAAAGATTTGCAATGAAAGTAACTGCCATAGAGGAAGCCCAGGACATCAGCAAGTTGAAAGTGGATGAACTTATTGGGTCTCTTCAGACTTTTGAGATGGGGATCACTGATAATGGTGACAAGAAGAACAAAAGCATAGCACTTGTATCCAACACTGATGTTGAAAACAAGGAGGATAAAGAAGAGAATATTTCATAAGCTATTGCCATGCTTGGAAGACAGTTCAACAAGCTCATCAAAAGAATGGATCCAAAGTCAAGGTCTAATGTTCATAACATTCCCTCTGACATTGACAGTTCCAGCAGAATACCAAGGTCAGAAGAAAAGGGAAACCAAGGCAGAGGTATTCAATGCCATGGATGTGAAGGATATGGACATATTCGAGCTGAATGTCCTACCTTTCTTAAGAAACAAAAGAAAGGAATGACTGTTACTTGGTCTGACTATGATTCAGAAAGTAATTCTGAAGAAGAATCTGCCAAACTAGTTACTGCTCTAACTAGTGTTTGTACTTCTGAAAGTGACACTAGTGATGAAGAAGTGACATTTGAAGAACTGGCTGATACCTACAAGAAATTGTGTATCAGAAGTGCTGAAGTATGTGTACAGAATGAGAAACAATCAAAACTCATTATAAAGCTGGAGGCTGAAAAAAGGGCAGATCTTGAAACTATAAGTCACCTAGAAGGGGAAGTTCAATTACTGAACTCACAACTGAACCAAATGACAAAATCTGTCAAGATGTTGACCAATGGATCAGATAAATTGGAAGAGATCCTTCAAGTTGGACAAAATGTGGGAAACAAATTTGGTATAGGATTTGTGGAAGCTAAGAAATCTGGTGCAGACAAGAAGATTAGGCATGTTAAACAATTGTCAAAGCAGATGTCTCAACACAACTCTCAACATCAGAAATACATGAAGAAAAAATACCAAAGATGGAGATGTCATCATTGTGGGAGGTATGGACACATAAAGCCCTTCTGCTTCAAATTGCATGGATACCCTAATCAAAACTCAGGTGCTAAACCTAAGCCAAAAAGGGTACCACATACTCCTCATTGGAAGAAAAAGGCTACTGCCCTGATAGCCCATACTTCCCTGAGAATGTCTGCAAAGGAAGGCTGGTACTTTGACAGTGGATGTTCCAGATACATGACTGGAATCAAAAATCTCCTCAATAATGTTAAGCCTCACACCACCAGTTTTGTGACCTTTGGAGATGGTGCTAAAGGTGAAGTCAAAGGAGTTGGTAATTTGGACTGCCCTAGAGTTCCAAGTCTGAATAAAGTACTGCTGGTAAAAGGGTTGACTGCTAATCTTATTAGTATCAGTCAATTATGTGATCTAGGATTCAAGGTCAACTTCTCAAAATCTGAATGTCTAGTAATTAATGAAAAACTAGAAGTTGTAATGAGAGGAATCAGATCCAAAGATAACTGCTACTTGTGGCAGCCTGAGAACACTGATAACTCCACTATGTGTCCAATTACCAAAGAAGAAAAAGAGATGAAACTGTGACAACATAAGCTTGGTCATCTTCATATAAGAAGAATTAAAAGAGCTACCTCTATGGAAGCAGTCAGAAGGACTCCAAAACCACAGGTTGATAATGGCTGTGATGTGGCAAATAAACTTGAAGAAGGATGTGTTGTCAGAACCATAAGTTATCTTGACAAGGATGTTGGAAATAACAAGTCTAATAAATTCTGTTTCCCTGAAGAAATGAAGCTTGAAGTCTCCTCTCCTATAACTCTCCATCAAAATGGACTGGACAAAAAGAAAATCATTCAAGAATCAACCAGAACTATGATTCATATCAAAAGAATGCCTTCCCAACTCTGTGCGGAAATAGTTGCTGCAAGGAATAACTGTTCTCAAAATATCTGGTCAAAACAGATGCTCACTGAGTATAATGTCTCACAAGATGTTGTGACATTGTGTTGTGACAATCTGAATACAATCAATATTTCCTTAAACCCTATCCAGCATAACAGGAACAAGCACATTGACTTTGTAGAGAAGAAGTCATTTAAACTAGAACATGGTACCTTTAAGCTTCAGCTAACCGATTCTTCTATCAAGGCTGTTGTTGGAAATAAACTTGAAAACTTGAGGGGCAGGTTGGGTATTTACCAACATGAGAAATTATAGCAATTAATTTTGCTTAAAACAAGGGTTGAAGGAGTTAATTTTATTAAGTCTACTTTTAGTGGGTTAATCATATGCTTTCCCAATTCTTTCAAAATCCTCAAGAAGTTGAAAAGACTCTCTTTTGCCTCCTACCTCTCTCGTCTTTGCAACCTGTTCCCTCCTCTCAATCAAAGATTTTTCTCAAATTGCCACTGGTACTCAAAGTCAATCAAAATGTCTCAGACATCATCTTCAACCAAGGAGACTTCATCATCCTCATCATCTTCATCATCTGACCAAGACTCTAGAGCAATCACCACATGCATAGAATCTGAAGTTCTTGAGGTCACGCCCCTCAGGGAGATGGCAACTGACCCAGCCAAAGTCAAAAAGCTAAGAACCAGACATGCAGGAAGAGCTCAAGCTGCAGCCTCTGGTAATCCTTCTCATCCTTCTTCTTCTGTTCCAAATAGAGAAGGATCAGTTCAAGTTCATCAAGCTATTGCTAGGCTTGTTACTAGTATACTAAGCGGAAACAAACCTGTACCGGGGATTTCTGTCCCTTTAAATCAAGCAGAAAGCCCAAATGTGGACATCTCTGAGAATGTAGATGTCTCTGAGAATGTTGTGACACAAAAAGACAACATTCAGAACTCCTCAGAAAAGACTGTTGATCCACCTATCATTGATGTGGATGAGGATTACTCAGATAATGATATGATTGCCAATGTAAACCCTAGCATAGCTAGGAGATTGATGAAAAGAAAAGGTAATCAGAATGATAAACCTGCTGTTAAGAAATCCAAGGCTGAAGGCATGGCTGAGAAAAGTATACAGACAAAAGGGAAGAAGGCCCAGGTGCATACTGCTAGACAACCAATTTCCAAGAAGAGAAAAGAACCTGAATCTTCTGATTCTGATGAGGAATCAGAATTTGAGATTGATGCTGAAGAAATTCCTATTAGAAGGAAGCTCCCCTCCAGCAAAATTGCTAGAGTACCTGAAGTCCCAACAGACAACATCTCTTTCCATCATCCTGACAATGCAAACAGATGGAAGTATGTTTGCTTAAAGAGAATAGCTTTAGAAAGAGAACTCAACAATGATGCCTTGGAGTGCAAAGACATCATGGACCTGATCAAGAATGCTGGACTGATGAAGACAGTGATAAAATTTAACAAATGCTATGAAAATCTGGTCAAGGAGTTTGTAGTGAACTTGTCTAATGATTGTGCTGATGGAAGGTCAGCTGACTTATAAAGTGTTTTTGTTAGAGGAAGAAGGGTCAAGTTCTCTCCATCAGGAATTAACAAGTTTCTTGGAAGAAAAAATGAGGATTGTCCTGATCTGGAGGCCACTGACAATGAAGTTTGTCAAACCATCACAGCCAGGCAAGTGAAGTGCTGGCCCTTGAAAGGCAAGCTGAATGCCAGCAAACTCAGCATGAAATTTGCCATCCTGCATAAGATAGGTGCAGCCAACTGGGTGCCTACAAATCATAAATCAACTATCTCCACAGGATTGGGGAGATTTATTTATGCTGTGGGAACCAAGACTGCTTTTGACTATGGCAGGTACATCTTTGAACAAACCTTAAAGCATGCTAGTAGTTATGCTGTCAAAGGACCAATCGCCTTTCCCTCCCTCCTTTGTGGAATTATCCTTGCACAATACCCTGATATCCTTGTGGCAAGAGATACAGCCTGCAAAAGAGCTCCTGCCCTTGGCTTGCACTACAAACTGTTTCAGGGATCTCATGCTCCAGATATTGTCATAACATCAGCTGAGACATCGTCTGTGAAGACCCAGTCCAAGACATCTGATGTCATAGCTGTTTTAAAAGAGACTTGCAAAGAGCTGGATGCTAGGAAAAAGACCCTAGAAATCCTAATTGCCAGGTTAGAAAAGGAGGAAGATGAAGGAAACAGAAGGGAAGAAGGTGTAGAAGCTGAAGGTCATCTCAACATTGAAGAAACTAGCTCCTCTGAGTCTGATGACAGTGCTTAAAGGTTGGTTGCTGTTTGGTGGTGTTGCTGGTTGGTGCTGATATCTGGTGGAGTTTGGAAGTGTGTTCAGTTTTTTTTCTGCTGCTGCTCTTATTATTTTGGATAACTGTATAATCATTATGAACATGTATCTTTGGCCCATTTGTGGCTAAAGAGGGGGAGAATACTTTGGTACTTACTTAATTAGTACTTGCTCAATTAGACATTCTATTTTTCTGCAGTCATTTCTTTCTGCTGCTATCTATCTCTGATTGCTTAGGGTCTTTAGCCAAAAATCTGCCAAAGGGGGAGTTTGTAGTTGTTTAGGTATTGGCTTGCATTTTTGGTAAAACCCAAGTGTATGTGTGAATGTCATGACTGATGTCATAACATTCTAGTTTAGCTTGTACTGATTCATTAGGTACCTTTGCAGAAAAATATTGTCATTCAGGTACTGATGTTTATAAGTGTGTATCTGAGCATTTTGCAAAATGATCACATTTTCCTAAATCAGTAGACAGGTTCCTCAGATGTCATAATAGATGTTAAGACATCTTGTCCTGAACTAACAGGTTTGCAGGTTGGTTAATTCTGAGTTTTTTCAGGAAAATAACTCAGTCTTTCCAGAACAGAATCCTGCGTTTTCTGAGGGTTAACCTAGCTCAACCCTAACCTGGTTAATAAAGTCCTGTGACCTAGTCTTAAGGTCAAACGGAATTAACCCTAGGTTTTTGTGGAAACCCTAACTGAAGTTGCAGCTGCTATATATTCAACAGAGCTGCTGTTTTGCAAGTAATCCCTTTTTTGGTCAGAAGATCATTTGTAAACTGTATAGGTTTAATTATTGTACTCCAAGCAATTATCATTGTGATAAGTGACTTGGAATAGGTTTTTAATTGTAAGGGTTGTGTAGCACTCAAAGCTTTGAAGCAAGAGTGTTTGAATGTTTCTTGACTAAAGCTGTGAAGCAGAGTCAAGTTAAGTTGTGTATCACTCAAAGCTGTGAAGCAAGAGTGGTTGTGTTACTTGATTAAAAAGATGTGAAGCTTAATCAAGTGTATGTTTTTGAAGAGTGTCTTCATCAAATCATTAGTCAAATTGTTTTATGTATCACTGCTGTGATTGAGGGGGAGTGAGTAGGAACTCAGGTTTAAGTTGTACTTAGATTGAAATTGCATTGGGTAGGTCTTAAGTGAAGGAGATAAACTGGTTGGTTTATTCCTGAATTAACATCTCTTATAGTGGATTTCCTCCCTGGCTTGGTAGCCTCCAGAGTAGGTGTTGTTGCACACTGAACTGGGTAAACAATTGACTGTGTTCTTTATTGTTTTTGTATTTACTGTCATATAGTAAGTCAGATACGGTGTCATAACATTGAACGTGACATTGAGTATCTGCAGCCAGAATTTCAAATGTACCTCTATAGAAGGCTTTCTTAAAAAAAAAACAAATGAGCCTTCTTAATTGGGAGTCCACTTGCCCCTAGAACCAACATTAAAAGACATGACCTTTCTGAGCATGAGGTCGCCTTCTCTGAATTCATGAGGCTTGACCTTCTTATCAAAAGCTTTATTCATTCTTTTCTGATATAACTAACCATGACACAAGGCCGTCATTTTCTGACAACTTGGTATCCATTAATACATACAAATAGGTAATCTCAACCTCAAAGGGGAGCTCTTCTTCCATAACATACACAAGAGAGAATGGGGTTGCCCCTATTGAAGTGTTTTTGTCCCAAAAATACAGCCCATGGAGTTATCCAACACAGTCAGATACATAATCAATGGTCTTCCTTCAATAGAAGGGAGCAAGATAGGAGGATCAAGAAGATACTCTTTTTATTTTTTTTCAAATGCCTTTTGGAAATCATCCGTCCAGACACGACCTTGAACTTTCTTTATCAACTTAAAGATTGGTTCACATGTTGCAGTCATATGGAAAAATAAATCTGGAGATGTAATTTAAACGTTCAAGGAAGCCACTAACTTGATTTTCAGTTCTTGGTGCAATCATTTCTTGAATTTCCTTAACTTTATCATGATCAACTTCAATTCCTTTTTGGCTGACAATTAAACCTAGCAATTTTCCAGAATGAACACCAAAAGTACTCTTATTTGGATTCAAGCGGAGACGGTACTTCCTCAAACCCTAAAACAATTTCAACAATTCTTCCATATGACCTTCCTCGGTCTGAGATTTGGCGATCATATGATCAACATATACTTGGATTTTCTTATGCATCAGATCTTGAAATAGGGTTATCAGAGCCCTCTCGTACGTTGCACCAGCATTCTTCAACCCGAAGGGAATCACTCTTTAACAGAATGTTCCCCAGGGTGTGATAAACATTGTTTTTTCCAAGTCCTCAGGAGCCATTCTAATTCTATTGTATCCATAAAATCCATCCATGAACGAGAACACTTTGAATTTTGTTGTGCTATCAACCAACATATCAATATGTGGCAATGGGAAATCATCTTTTGAACTTGCTTTATTTAGATCTCTATAATCAATGTACATGCGAATGTTTATGTCTTTCTTTGGTACTAGAACAATATTGGCAACCCACTGAGGGTACAATAATGTCACAAGATTACCAACATCAATCTGCTTCAAAACCTCTTCTTCAATATTCACTACCATGTCAAGATAAGTTCTTCGTAACTTCTATTTGATTGGTGGACATTCTTGTTTTAGCAGCAAATGATGTTCCACAATATCAGTATCTAAACCAGGCATGTCTTCATAAGACCAAGCAAAGATATCCACATACTCTTTCAACAACTGAATCAACCTCCTCTTCACATCAGGATGAAGCAGTTCCCCAATCTTGACTTCTTTTGAGTCTTCCTCTGAACCCAAATTAATCATCTACAATGGTTCTTTATACGGCTGAATGGTATTTTCCTCGCGCTCAAGCAATCTTGAAACCTCTTCTGGGATTTCATCATATTCTTCTGCTTCTACGACACACACAAGATATTCCAAGTTGGGAGAGGGTGCATGGTCATTACACTCAATGATTTTTTTTTATTAATCTGCACATATGATTTATGATTGGTTTTAGAAACTGACACATGTAACAAGTGATTATGCAGATTTATTTACAATAATTATTTATTTCGAAAGGTTTTTTCTGATTGCCATTTTCCAAGAAAAAGCAGAAAATAAAGACACAAATTAGAAATCAAAAACAACTTTTATTACTGATCTTAAAATTTAAAACAAAAGACACGCCCATACAACATCACTTTCATCTTGAGCAGAGTGAAATACTTTTGAAAAGACAAACCAAAAACAAATTAATTTGAAATGTGAATGCAAGAAGGAACATCAACAATGATTTAATTATTGATTCTGACTCCATGTGTCATAAAGTTCAGCATTCCTTGCTCTGGCTCATCTTCGAGAATAGCGTTGATCTTTGGAGTAGTAGGATGGAGATATCCTACATTGTGAAAGATGTCTTGATATTACTCAAAGGGGACTCTGGCTTCACAACTTCATTCTTCGTGTAAAAACCCAAATCGGTCCCATTCTTGTTCACAGGTGGATTAATAACCTGCCCCCCACACCTTGCTAGGGCCCTTCTACACTACCTGTTATACATCCTTAAATGAGATGATAGAATCTTAATTCTTCCTTATATTATCAATAGACAAAGCTTGAAACTAAGTCCAATAATGGCTTCATTAGGTTCTACAATGCTAAAGGAAGACAAATGAGATATTAACAGAGCTTGCTCACCGATCACAATAACTACCTTTCCTTCACGGATAAATTTCAGTTTCTGATGCAAGGTTGAAGTAACAGCTCCTGCTTCAAGGATCCAGGGTTGTCCCTATAAACAACTATAGGCTGGGACAATATCCATAACCTGAAAAGTGATTTGGAATAAGTGCGTACCTATGTGAATATGTAAATCCACCTCTCCAATGATATATTTTCTCGAACCATCAAAAGCTTTTACTATAATGCCACTAGGGGCATAGGAGTTCCCTAGTATTTGAGCTTCATGAGAGTGCTTCTTGGTATGACATTCATAGATATATGTAGAGTAAGGTTATGGTTTCTCCCTTCATCATACAATTCCTCATCACAAAAACTCATATTGTTACTAGACATAATATTCCCCACAACACCGTTCAACTGATCTTGAGACACATCCCTTTCAACAAAAGCCTGATCCAACACCCTCATCAAAGATTCCCGATGAGCAGAGGAGTTCATCAACAAGGCTAAAATGGAAATCTTAGATGGAGTTTGCAATATCTGATCCACAATCTTGTAATCACTCATCTTGATGATTTTCAACAGATCATCAACATCCTTTTCCAAGGAGGCGCCACTAGATTCTTCTGCAACTTTCTTAGGTTCAGCACTCTCAACAACCTTCTTACCATAATTAACATCTCCTCAAAATGTAGGGTGAAGACACGACCACTACAAGTTACCCGACTAGCTTCAAAAATATTATCAATATGGGAAAAAGGTTGGATAATAATTTCCACACCATCTTCCAGGATAGTTGAATTGTACTTATAAGGCACAACTTTATCTGATTCATATGGGATAGGATTATGCTGACAAATTACTATGGGATAGGAATATCAAAATGTGGCACAATGGCATTCACCCCTGCTTCTTCAGAATACTCAAGAATCACTGGCCCCAACTGAGTAGTCTTTAATCATATCAACTTTATTATAATCATCTTTGTTTCCTGTGTGTTTTACCCCAAAATTTTCCCTCTCTTTTAATCAAGATTTTCCCCACAAGACTCTTTGGACTCAAGACCAGATTAGGGTTTGCTCAGCTCAAGAAATCTCCTTGCACTGTTGACCTGAAATTAGGGTTTGAGTTTGCACAGGGATTTTTGGACTTCCAATGCTCAATGTCACTTTCATACTTCATGTTGGACTTATAAGATTGCCCATACCAAGTTTCAAGCCTTGAATCAAATTTTTGCCCAGTCAATTGGACAGTTGACCTAAAAATCAGTTGTATTGGGGAAAAAGTCAATTGTGGCTAATTTACAGTCAAACCTCATAATTTTTTATCCACATTAACATTATAGACTCATATGAACCATTTGATCAAGTTTGGACCACAACTCCTCAAAAAATATGATCAGAACATCAAAGGGGCAAAATGGTCATTTTTAAGGTTTTGACTGTAGAAGGGCAATTTCTGATTTTTCACCTAGCCAATGGAAAATTGGGTTCAAGCATGGTTTCAAGGACTCAATGGCATCATCTTGACCTAATCACATAGTTCAAAAGATCTCAAATGCATTGGATTGACAGATGAATTTCTCAATCAACTGATCAAAAATCAACGGTACACTGAGAAGTCAAACTTTGACTTTTTGGTCAAAATCAAGTGCCAAGGGTCATTTTTCATCAATATGTGTCAAAACATGAAACTTGTTCACCAAGAAACCTAATTTTGAAAATTAGGGTTTAAAATGGAAAATTTTCATAACTTAGAAATTTTCTAAGTTATGAAAATTTCTTATTTTTTCCCAAACTTTCCAAACTTTTTCACCATGATGCAATTGGATTCAAAGAAAACTTCCAACATGAAAGTTGTAGTCCTCCACAAAATCTACAACTTTTATTCACAAAGTTTTCCCAAAAGATGCTAGGATCTCAAGTTATGATTTTGTGAACAAGGGTCCATGAAACTTTTAACTTAGTGAAATTTTGCCCTAGTTTAGGCAGGATTTTGACCTATCTTCATGGAAACTTTTCACATAGTTACAAGTGGAATCTCAAAATTCATTTCAAAGATGGATTGTAGAGTATGTTACAATCTTTCCAAAATGTCAAAGAACTCTCCAAGATCATTTGTAGTTAGGGAGAATCGAAGGATTGAAAATGGCAAATCATCACTTTTGTCCAAGGCATTTTGCACCATGTTACAACTTGCAAATTTGTCCTAAGCATGCTTGTACTTGGTATACAGGTTCTAATCTCTTCTACACTCAAAAATTGAATGCAAATACAATGGTTAATGGCATTGTTTTTATCTTGGAAGCTATGTACAAAGGTTTAATCCAAAAATGGCATAAAGGTAACATTGCCACTTAGATAAAGCATGATTTATGTCAAATTGTTTATCTTGAGCATTGGACCAAAGCTTTTGCTGCAAAACAAATCCACAAATATCAGGAAAGGTGTACCAACTATATGCAGACCTTGAGCTAGCTTGTACAACCTTGACCTTTGTCATTTTCAACTTTTGCTTCAAAAACAAGTCAACTTGCAAAAGGTCCATAACTTTGGTATCTGATAAAAACCAAACTTTGAGCACATTTCAAACGACCTCAACACATTGTAGCAAGCAGAATACACGAGTTACAAGCCTCTCAAACACCCAAATACACCAAAAACTCCATTTCTGCCCAAAACAGGGCAAGCCCTGCAGAACCACTTCCAAAACAAATTCCACTCGTGCGTTTTGTCCCAAACCACTTCAGACACATTGCATGCATCCCATCCAAGCTACCCAAGTCCCTGTCCAGCAACTGTAACTTCATTTTCAAGCTTCACCATTTTCAATTTCTGAGTTTGCAGGTTGAGTTCTATAGGGACATTCAGGCCATTTCAAAGCAAGCTAAGCATTGGGAAAGGTCAAGGGAACATCAGGCAAGATCAAAAGTCCTCCAGGCCTCATTCAAAGTTGCTGCATTGTCATATTAGAACTTGACTGAAACAAGTAATTTTCAAACTTTTATCTCCTTATTTAGGAATCATTAGGCTTAGGTTTGTGAAGCAAAAATGTAGCCCTTAATGTCCTTGAACTGTACATATGCATAACTTGTATTTATATTAACTAAGCTAGGAGAATTTGGATGATGAACATGCTGAAATTTTTAGGTCAGAAATTAGGGGTGACAAAATTCTCCCTGGTTTCTTAGAGTTAGATCATGTTTTTTATATGGTTGGAATCGTGATTTAACAAGCTACAAGTTTCATGTTGCAAGATTTCGTTTTTAAGCACGTATGCAGGAGTTACAAGTTTAAACAAGGGTGCGCGCATTTTCTGTTTCCAGAGGTTAGGGACGAAGTGAGTTGGGCTGGGCCTGGCTTGTTCTTCTTTTGACACCCCCATGCTTGCTTTCTGCACCCCTTGGCCCATTTGTTTTATTTTTATATATTTTTCATTTCTTTTATATTTTCTGGCTTTATTTATTTTTTTTAAATATTAAAAATCACCAAAAATATTTTCTTAAGATTTTGCATTATTATTTTATTATTTTTATTATTTTTTGGACATAAAAATAGTTTATTAGGTTAAATACTTTTATTTTTTTAAATAAATTTGTAAATAATATTAAAATACTTACATATTTTTATTTTATTATATTATACACTATAAATAATATTTTCTCACATATTTTATTTTTTTAATATTTTGTATATATTATTTTTATTATTTCTTTATACATAAATGAAATAAATAATAATAGAATATATGTTTTCTTTTAAACCAAAAATTAGGGTTTTCACCCTTTCCAAAAAATAATCATTATATTTTTCTTATTTTTAAAACATGAATAAACTTATTTTTACATACATAAAAATAATACAAAAACATCCTTTTGCATATTTATATTTATTTGTACATTTAAATATTTGTCTATTTATTTATTTGTGCAATATTTCAATTTGGTTGTAATAATAGTTTTAGGGTTTTATTTTGAGCAATATCCCCTATTCAAACTTATATCCCCCTCTCCATAATATTGTTGTAATAGTCTTAGATTTACTTTTACGCATTTTATCGCTTTCAAAAACCATGATAGTAAGATTAGGGTTTGTATGCAAAGATCAAAATTCAAATAAATAGCATGACTAAACTCAAGACAAAAATGCATGAAAATGACAACACAATGCACACAAGCATCTCTAGGGTTTCACCCACTTGTTGCCTTAAAAACATGGTCATGGTATGCATGCTAGGTATCTTGGCAAAATCAAAAACAAAACAAAAAGATCATAGTCCCTCGATGACGCTATCTTGGTTGCCTATACAAAAATGATATAGTCCCTCAAAAGCTTGCTAATATACTTGGCAACTGTTGTACCCCAAAATTTGCCCTCCCATATTTCTCAAAACATTTCAAGAAAAATTCACAAGTCCAACCCGGCGCATCATATTCAGGTGTTCTTTCGCCAAGATATCTCTGATAACATATTCTCAAATTCAGGTTCGGCTCAAGAGTCAATTCATTAAAGAAGGTATCTGAATGTGTGAGTTTTCTTGAAGAAATATAGTGAAAAAGTGTGCTGAAAGTGTAGTTTTTACGCGCTAAAAAATTCATAACTTGAAGATCGTGACTCATTTTGAACCCGTTCCGGTGGCCAGAATTCCGTCTTGACATTATCTACGTTTTCATCTCTCACGGCTGGAAGCCAATTTCGATCAGAAGGTCTTCAAAAATGTGGATTTATCAAGTATTTTCGTGTAGAAAATTTGTGACAGAAGTTTATTTGCGTCATGTTCAAAAAATCATAACTTGGTCGATTTTCATCGTATCGAGCTGGTTCCAGCGCCAAAATTTCACAAATTGAGTTGGCTACATTTTCACAGAAGGTATTGAGTTCAAACGGTATTCAAAAGGCCTTCGTTTTTTGCTCAGAGTGCGTGACACGCTGAAAATCCTGAATGCTGAATATTATTTCATCTGGGCCGAAACTTCGAAAATTCATAACTCGGTCAATTTTTATCGGATGGGGCTCATATTTTTACACAAGGTCCCTGACTCATAGATCTACAACTTTGCTTCAAAAGTCGAGACCAAATTATGCACCGATCAATACCAGTTTTTTATTGAAGAACGTGTCAGAGTCGACACTGAAGCCCAAAATAAGTTTGTCTGAGCTGAAACTTCAAAAATTCATAACTAATTCACCGTTTATCCGATTGAGTCGATTTTCAGACAGGAGTTAGTTATCGATGTCAGCTACATTTTGTTTTCACATTTCAACTTCAAAAAATGCACTTAAGTCCCTGCGATTTAGCCTGGAAAGTGACGAATTCAAGTGAATATTGGAGGCCCAATTGCACATTCAAAGCCCATTTGCTTTACCCTAATTTCCATTATATAATCACCTTCTTTTCACACAAACCAGGGAGGAGAAAAAGAGAGAAAGAAAAGAGAGGAGAAAAAGAGAAAAAAAACCTGGCCACAACACTGTCAGAATATCAAATTCTTTCAAGAACCTTCAAACCTTGAAATCCTTATTACAAATCCCTCTCTCACTACAAACAAGCCATCTCAGTTACAAATCAACATCTTATTACTTCTTCAGTAAGGGTAAGACTGGCTTGATCTCCATGATCCAAAGGGCATAAAAGCATTCATGTCACTACTTTTCCAGTAAGGGTAAGGTTGATTTGATCTCCATGATTAAAAGGATATAATCATTCATACATGCCATATTGTGCCTAAACATTAAAATTCTTCATATATTGACTTTATTTGCATTTTATGATTTTATTTAATGTGTTCGTGAGATTCAATACTGCAGATTTAGACAGGATCCCATGCAGGTTCATTAAGGAACGTTGAGGCCAAAAGCCAAAAGCCAAATGGCCAAAGTAGAAAAACATATGCATGACACCAATACATGGCGAGACAGACATCCTGAGAAGATTAAGGAACATTGAGGCCAGAACACAAATGGCCAAAAGCCAAATGGCCAAAGTAGAACAACTTATGCATGAGACTCAATCCAATGGCCAAAGAATGCAGACCACGGTACTCAGGAGTCAATACTTCAAAAAACCTCCCCTTGGGCCAGACACCCCCTATGGTTTGCTCAATTTTTAATTTTTATTTGTTTTTCCTTTTTATTCTTTTAATTGTTTTTTAATTGTTTTCTTTTAATTCCATAAAATAATTTTCATAATAAATATAAAATACAGAAAAATCAAAAAAATGTTTATTTTATTAATATTAATTTCACTATTATTATTTTTGTAAATAAACTTTAAACAATTAATTAGATTAATTTAGGTTTCAAAACTTTAATATTTTTCTTAATAAATTAAATATGTAGAAATTAGGGTTTTTAACTTTTTCATCATTTTTTTTAATAAATAATTTTCTCATCATTATTATTATTATTAATTACTAATTTATTTTGTAAATAAACATGTACATAAATTCTTTAGTAAATTAAGTTAAACTTTAACATTTTCATTAATAATTAAAAAAACTTAGAATTAGAGTTTCTTTTAATTTTAATTTTCTTTATTTCATAAATACAAAAAAAACTAAAAAACATTTCTTTCCTTTTATTAAATAATTAATTAGCTTTTAATTTCATTTAATTTCTTTAAAGGGTCCAACGCCCTCGAACGTTCTATTTTTATTTCTTTCGCACATTTATTTTCTTTCAAATATTATGTAATTGCTCAAGCCATGTAACTCGGACATTTTATATTTCCCGCACTTTAATTCTTTATTTTTCTGTCAAATCGGGTTCTGGAAATTTTGGCGATGTGGACCCGCGCCTTTTGTAATAGTTTAGAATTTTACCTTTCCCGCAATTTTTAACTGTTAACAAATGCATGCAAGAATGAATGTCTAAATAAAAACAAACGTCTAGATCACCTTGACATGAATAAGACAAAATAACTGAACATGACACACAAATTACACACCACCCCTAGGTTACGCCTCACTGTTGCCTTGCCTCGAAAGGTGATCGTCGAGTAGAGGATGTCTTAGTAAGTCCTCATGATCCGGGAACCTGGCATGAGGGTAGCTTCTAAAGGTGTCTTCCCATTGCTCTGGTGATCACCATGTCCCGAACCTCGAATTGACCCGAACACCTCCAACGGTGGTGCTACCTACCTCTCAATGGTGGGATGGCACTGCTTTAAAGGACATCTACACAGGCGAATTCCTTAGGGTAGGTAGACGACTCTAGATACTTGCTCTAACTTTCAAAACAAATCAAAAATACTTTTCCCACCGACACCTTTTCAAAAAAGCTTTCGAAAGCAATTTTTCAAACACTCTTGAGGACCGATACAAGAGTCGAACTGGAATTTTCAAAGAAACTTTTTTAAAACCCACAGTTGAAAAGCAAACAAACCATTTTCGAAAACACAATGAGCAAGTATCTAAGAGCCCATGGATAACCATGGATAGAAAGGGTGCTAACACCTTCCCTTTCTATAATCTACCTCCCGAACCGAGAGCAATCTCTTAAAGGAATTTTTCTGTGCTTTTGTCCTTTCCATTTGGAGAAAATAAAAGACGGTGGCGACTCTTGCTTCCGCGACATTTCGCGAACCAGCGTTAAACAATCAGTTCCAGATCCACCGATCACAGAACTGGCGACTCTGCTGGGGATACTTTAAAAGTGAGGTGTACCTTAGGACTAAGATCACTTATGTTTTCAATTGTCTGAATTGTTTGCTTTAAATTGTGGGACTGTCTCGGGAGTTCTATAGATCCTAACCCGGATCTGGGGGATACCTTCTTAGAAAGTAGCAACAAGACTGTGAGGGAACTGTGCGGGGTATACCGACATGGTTGAAACAGTCTGCTACGTTGATGTGGCACTTTGGTGTGTACCGGTAACCCTTGAGTTCAGTCAAGGAGAGTACGGGGCCTCCGCGTGGTGTCGTGAAGCATCAACTGACCTTAGGAACCTTAATTGAACTATCTTGGCCTCTTTAGGGTAGGGAGATAACTGACTTTGGTGCAGTCCGAGGTTGGTTGATACTCGATACTACACTCAATTGAGGGTTGTTTTCCTGGAATATTTCGGTCGCCAGTTCAGTGGCTAAATCGAAACGATGAACAATGAAAGCAATCCCGTGATATTGGGACCCTTAGAACCCGGTTACTTCTAATAGGACAGGTTGAGCCAACCAACTTCAAGAGGGTAATACCCCGACCCCATGCTGGCCTGAACTCTAAGGGTTTCTCTTGTGTGACTTGTGTGCCTTCGTATTTGACTACTTGCATGCTTGTTATCTGACACTTGAGTTTCTTGCAGGTTCTGTTTATGGTCCTTAATTGGGACTCACAACAGGGTGTACTAACTACTTGCAGGTTCTTTTTATAGTCCTTAATTGGGACTCGTGACCGGTTTTACTTGAGTTTCTTGCAGGTTTTGGTTTGCAGTCCTTAATTGGGACTCATAACAGGGTTACTTACATTACCCCATGCATAGCATGACATCATACCATTGCATACATCCTAACCCATTTCAAGGATCTCAAAGGCTTGTGATGCAGGTCATGATAAATCAAACATCTAGCAAGGGGCAAAGAGGATTTATTTTCCTCTAGCCAAGGTAGTCAGGGGCTATGACCCACTTGATATGGTGAGCTCTGACTCTTGAAGAAGGTTCCCTTAACCAAAGTTTGTTTGGAAATCAAAACCAGACATGATGACTAAAGTCAGGGGCTATGACCCACTGGATATGGTGAGCCTTTGACCCTTGAAGAAGAATTCTCAATAACATGGGTTTCCTTCAATCAAGCTACCGGACCCAAACTCTAACAAGTTTCTTGTTTATCCCGCGAGGTCCTTGAAATCATTGCATGCATATCATACATATCATTGCGTAACAGGTACCTATTCTCTGCAGGTTGCTTACCTTCTTCGCTGTTTATTTCAGCAGTCTCGTCATGAATCCTGAATCCTCAACCGAGCACACTATCAAGGCCCTCCAGGCTCAGAACGCCCAGTTCCAAGAGCTGATCATGAATTTGACCCAGGGGCAACAAGATCTGAAGACCCTGCTCTTGAAAAAGAAGAAGAAGAGGACTGTTTTGTTCAGCCCTAGACGCAGATCTGGGAACACACTGCAGGACGAAGCTGAGAGGACAACTCCATCTGTGGGGAAAGGCAGTCATCAAGAGGAAAGGGTTCCCAGCCCAGTGGTCTCCGACAATGAGACAGATTTCAACGACGAACAGTACCCTCCGGCTGAGGATAGGTACAAACAATTGGAAGACCGGCTAAGTGCTATGGAGATACAAAAAGTGTCTGGCCTGGACTTCGAGGATCTAGGTCTGTCTTCTGGGGTAGTGATCCCGCACAAATTCAAGGCACCTGCCTTTGCAAAGTACGACGGGGCATCCTGTCCAAAGCTGCATCTCAGGTCATACATGAGGAGGATCCAGCCCTACACGGCCGACAGGAACTTATGGATCCACTTTTTCCAGGAGAGTCTTTCAGGGACTCAGCTTGACTGGTTCTATCAACTGAATGGAGCCAACATCCGCAGCTGGGAGGACTTGGCCACTGCTTTCTACAAGCAGTACCAGTACAACGCCGACCTTGCTCCCACGCGCACTCAACTTCAAGGAATGTCTATGGGTGCAGGCGAAGGTTTCAAAGAATATGCTCAAAAGTGGAGGGACCTTGTTGGAAGGGTACAGCCACCTCTAACCAACCGCGAGCTCGTCGATATGTTCTTAGGGACCCTGTCCGGTCCATTCTTCAACCACCTGATTGGGAATTCTGCTGTTGGATTTACAGATTTAGTCTTGACCGGGGAAAGAATAGAAACTGGCATCAAGTCAGGGAAAATACATAATAATGGTTCCTCGAACACTGAGAAGAAACCATCCAAGAGAGAATCTAGTGCGGTCAATGCAGTAGCTATTGTAAAGTCGGACGGTGCTCCTCAGCATCACCGTCAACAAAAGGAAGAAATACCTAAGAGGCAATTTACTCCCCTCGGCATGACCTTGTCACAGATATTGCCACAGCTGCTGGAAACCAAGTTGGTAACTCTCATGGATCCCCCGAAGAATCCTAACAGGACACCTTCAAGGTACAATCCCAATGCTCGCTGCGCCTATCATTCCGACAGCCCGGGGCATGCTACAGATGACTGTTGGACTTTGAGAAATAGGGTTCAAGATCTGATTGATGCAAAGGAAGTCCAGCTCGACTCTCCAGAGGCTCCCAACGTGATCACTGCTTCCATGCCAAAACATGGCTAGGATATAAAGCACTTTTTTTGTTCATTTGAATTCAAGTTGTAATTCTCTTTTGATTGTTCAAACATTTACTCATGTTAAACATTGTTATTTCTTTAATGCATCGCATATGTCTGTTTTGAAACAATATATTCGTATTCACTAAATGCAAATTATTTTCATGTTTTTTCTGATGTCAACTCTTGATTAAGAAATTCTAAGCCTCTTGAGGGAGGATGACGAAAACGATACCATAATCTACAGTATGCTTTTGAACAGACCCCACTGATGAGGTACAGGCATTGTTTCAATCCCTAAACACTGGAGTTATAAGGAAGATAATCCCTCGTCAACCCCTCTGAGCCAAAGAAGTAGGAGTTTTTCTTTTCGAAATTTAAAACCCTTTATCATAACCTGGGGCAGGGTAGTTCTCTCAGTTGATCCAAGTGCATAACGAATGGCACCAAAGAGGTCCTTAAATAAACAAAAGACAGTGATGGTCCCGAATAATCATAAAGACAGGCAGTCATTACCAAAATCAAAAACCCATAAAGTCAAAACCAATGAAGGAGAGTTACAAAACTGGGGTATCCCGCTGACTGTAATTCCAAAAAAGGAAACAGTTCAGGCAAAAAACAGGGATAACAAAATCAAAAAGAAAGAGGTCCTACAAACCCTCGACAAAAACAAAAATGACTGCCTATTCAAAATAAACGTTCAATATCCGAACCATCACTGGTATATCAGAGCAAAGACTCAAACAAGGTCTGACGTATGATCAACTGAGTTTAGGTTTGGAGAACATCACGAAGAGCGGGTGGGTACAAATACATTTTGAGCCTTATCCTTTGTTTCTTAAACCGTGAACCAAGCCACGTTATAACCCTTAAAAGTCCTAGCTGAAGCATGGGTTAGTTCGAAAGCATACTGTACGAAAGGTATCCTGACTCCTTAAGGCTTACGGTAAAATACGGAGTTGACATCACGTTTTACAAACATTCACTTGTTTTATGAAAAATAATGCATTTTTAAAAATCTTCAAGACAGACATGAGCTTTGCATTTTTAACATAACTTTGTTTGCATATGACTTTTTGTTTGAACAGCAGGGAAACTCGCACGAGGAATACCTAGTGAACAAAAGTACTTCCAATCCAGGGGCATGGCATGACTATTGTCTATTATCTGGGGCAGTCCAGTCAAGATTCAGAGAATCTCTCAAATGCCTGGGGCAAATCTCCGCCTGAGTCACCTGGGGCATTGGACATGAGTTCCAGCTACGAATCTTGCATGATCAACGAAGACCTTTTGGTGGTACGACAACACTTCTGACAGGGGCAACTCCCTACATCCTAAGAGTACAGACATAGTAAAAAAAAATATACTACGCAAAATCAAAGACCTGCTAGGTCGACTGGCCTAGGCAAAAATAAGGGCTTCCCGGCGAACCAAAAGGGTTCGGGCAAAAATAAGGGATGAAAATGAAAAAATCTGTACACCCGACAAGTCGAAAACCTGAAAAGGCGGCTTGGGCAAGAATGGGTATCCCGGTGGACTGAAAACCCGAAAGGGCGGTCCAGGCAAAAGTTAGGGATCACAGCGTACGACTATGTCCCGACATCTCGTCACTTGCCTACCAGAAGAAGATTTGTCAACCGGCAATCATCAAGCGCCTCCACAGGTATCTTCTCCCACATCAGAAACAAGGATCAATAATAAGTTGTCCAAGCAATCTGGGCGCGTTGTCCCCCGAGATACCAAGAGTACGGACGCCTCTCCCCGGCTTTATTCACAGTCATTCCCTCCAGGGCTTATAACTGGGTTATCCTCAGCTAATAGCCACGGAAAGATCGTCCTTGGCGAAGTCTTCCTATCCCCAGCGGAGTTCATCAAATCTCCCAACATAACTCATCAACGGTATCCCCAGCGGAGTTATCTTCATCAACCTCAGCAAAGTACTTCTCTTTCCCCACAAAGTTCACTCCCCGTAGAGTAATCTATTCGCCAAGTTTATTCCCAAACGGAGTCATCTTCTCCTACCGGTATTCTTGCAATCATCATCCCCAACGGAAATGAAGAATCTCACTCTTCAACATCAGCCCAGGATGTGACTTCCCGGCATCCGTCAAGGATCTATTTTCCCAGACGAAGATACATTCATAAACATCACATTGTTATACATCATGATACATGCATATACGTATCATATCATACAATCTCATGTGTTGAGAACATCATTGCTTGATTCATATCATGCATTGCATATGACTGACCTTTACCTCTCAGGAA
Source organism: Vicia faba (assembly GCA_948472305.1). NCBI lineage: Eukaryota > Viridiplantae > Streptophyta > Magnoliopsida > Fabales > Fabaceae > Vicia > Vicia faba. The sequence continues at coordinate 135,753 of CATIWC010000515.1, forward strand.
GGATACAGTTAAAAGATCAGCTATGTAGATGAATACAGTCAAAAGAGACCAACCCAGTCAAAGAATACAAAACCAGTTAAATCAATGCCTAAAGATTTCTCTGATACAACCCGTCGTTATAGACACTCGTTGTTATAGACACTCGTCGTTATAGACACTCGTTGTTATAGACACTCGTCGTTATAGACACTCGTCGTTATAGACACTCGTCGTTATAGACACTCGTCGTCATAGACACTCGTTGTTATAGACACTCGTCGTCATAGACACTCGTCGTTATAGACACCCGTCGTTATAGACACTCGTCGTTATAGACACTCGTCGTTATAGACACTCGTCGTTATAGACAACCCGTCGTTATCGACACCCCGTCGTTATAGACACTCGTCGTTATAGACACTCGTCGTTATAGACAACCCGTCGTTATAGACACCCCGTCGTTATAGACACTCGTCGTTATAGACACTCGTCGTTATAGACACTCGTCGTTATAGACACTCGTCGTTATAGACACTCGTCGTTATAGACACTCGTCGTTATAGACACTCGTCGTCATAGACACTCGTCGTTATAGACACTCGTCGTTATAGACACTCATCGTTATAGACACTCGTCGTTATAGACACTCGTCGTTATAGACACTCGTCGTTATAGACAACCCGTCGTTATAGACAACCCGTCGTTATAGACACTCGTCGTTATAGACACTCGTCGTTATAGACAACCCGTCGTTATAGACAACCCGTCGTTATAGACACTCGTCGTTATAGACACTCGTCGTTATAGACACTCGTCGTTATAGACACCCCGTCGTTATAGACACCCCGTCGTTATAGACACTCATCGTTATAGACACCCGTCGTTATAGACACCCCGTCGTTATAGACACTCGTCGTTATAGACACTCGTCGTTATAGACACTCGTCGTTATAGACAACCCGTCGTTATAGACACCCTGTTGTTATAGACACTCGTCGTTATAGACACCCGTCGTTATAGACACCCCGTCGTTATAGACACTCGTCGTTATAGACACTCGTCGTTATAGACACTCGTTGTTATAGACACTCGTCGTTATAGACACTCGTCGTGATAGACACTCGTCGTCATAGACACTCGTCGTCATAGACACTCGTCGTCATAGACACTCGTCGTCATAGACACTCGTCGTCATAGACACTCGTCGTCATAGACACTCGTCGTTATAGACACTCGTCGTTATAGACACTCGTCGTTATAGACACTCGTCGTTATAGACACTCGTCGTTATAGACCACTCGTCCATGAGGATAACCTGTCAGTAGAGACAACTCACCAACCTTACTAATTCCAGACTCGATTCCTGTATCCAGTCAGGACACATCTACACAAAAAATTTGAAGACCAGCTCCCGTAACAGGTCAGGTAATCATTTTTCTTTTTTGCAGGTATGCAAGTTCTCGCTAAGGAAGCTCTTACGCGATCAACATCCAGATGGCATCTATAAGCCCATCCACCTTCCATCATCTCTTAGCATGGCATCTATAAGCCCATCATCCTATCCATCAATCTCCAAATGGCATCTATAAGCCCATTCCCCACATCACACTACTACTATGTGAGCGCAAATTTCTGGGCACTCTAGTGTTCAATCATCTTCCACCTTCGGATTACGAAAGGCACGTCAGCCAATCTGCATCCTCAGGTCTAAGAAGATTGAACAGGGGCAACTGTTGTACCCCAAAATTTGCCCTCCCATATTTCTCAAAACATTTCAAGAAAAATTCACAAGTCCAACCCGGCGCATCATATTCAGGTGTTCTTTCGCCAAGATATCTCTGATAACATATTCTCAAATTCATGTTCGGCTCAAGAGTCAATTCATTAAAGAAGGTATCTGAATGTGTGAGTTTTCTTGAAGAAATATAGTGAAAAAGTGTGCTGAAAGTGTAGTTTTTACGCGCTAAAAAATTCATAACTTGAAGATCGTGACTCGTTTTGAACCCGTTCCGGTGGCCAAAATTCCGTCTTGACATTATCTACGTTTTCATCTCTCACGGCTGGAAGCCAATTTCGATCAGAAGGTCTTCAAAAATGTGGATTTATCAAGTATTTTCGTGTAGAAAATTTGTGACAGAAGTTTATTTGCGTCATGTTCAAAAAATCATAACTTGGTCGATTTTCATCGTATCGAGCTGGTTCCAGCGCCAAAATTTCACAAATTGAGTTGGCTACATTTTCACAGAAGGTATTGAGTTCAAACGGTATTCAAAAGGCCTTCGTTTTTTGCTCAGAGTGCGTGACACGCTGAAAATCCTGAATGCTGAATATTATTTCATCTGGGCCGAAACTTCGAAAATTCATAACTCGGTCAATTTTTATCGGATGGGGCTCATATTTTTACACAAGGTCCCTGACTCATAGATCTACAACTTTGCTTCAAAAGTCGAGACCAAATTATGCACCGATCAATACCAGTTTTTTATTGAAGAACGTGTCAGAGTCGACACTGAAGCCCAAAATAAGTTTGTCTGAGCTGAAACTTCAAAAATTCATAACTAATTCACCGTTTATCCGATTGAGTCGATTTTAGGACAGGAGTTAGTTATCGATGTCAGCTACATTTTGTTTTCACATTTCAACTTCAAAAAATGCACTTAAGTCCCTGCGATTTAGCCTGGAAAGTGACGAATTCAAGTGAATATTGGAGGCCCAATTGCACATTCAAAGCCCATTTGCTTTACCCTAATTTCCATTATATAATCACCTTCTTTTCACACAAACCAGGGAGGAGAAAAAGAGAGAAAGAAAAGAGAGGAGAAAAAGAGAAAAAAAACATGGCCACAACACTGTCAGAATATCAAATTCTTTCAAGAACCCTCAAACCTTGAAATCCTTATTACAAATCCCTCTCTCACTACAAACAAGCCATCTCAGTTACAAATCAACATCTTATTACTTCTTCAGTAAGGGTAAGGCTGGCTTGATCTCCATGATCCAAAGGGCATAAAAGCATTCATGTCACTACTTTTCCAGTAAGGGTAAGGTTGATTTGATCTCCATGATCAAAAGGATATAATCATTCATACATGCCATATTGTGCCTAAACATTAAATTTCTTCATATATTGACTTTATTTGCATTTTATGATTTTATTTAATGTGTTCGTGAGATTCAATACTGCAGATTTAGACAGGATCCCATGCAGGTTCATTAAGGAACGTTGAGGCCAAAAGCCAAAAGCCAAATGGCCAAAAGCCAAATGGCCAAAGTAGAAAAACATATGCATGACACCAATACATGGCGAGACAGACATCCTGAGAAGATTAAGGAACGTTGAGGCCAGAACACAAATGGCCAAAAGCCAAAAGCCAAAAGCCAAATGGCCAAAAGCCAAATGGCCAAAGTAGAACAACTTATGCATGAGACTCAATCCAATGGCCAAAGAATGCAGACCACGGTACTCAGGAGTCAATACTTCAAAAAACCTCCCCTTGGGCCAGACACCCCCTATGGTTTGCTCAATTTTTAATTTTTATTTGTTTTTCCTTTTTATTCTTTTAATTGTTTTTTAATTGTTTTCTTTTAATTCCATAAAATAATTTTCATAATAAATATAAAATACATAAAAATCAAAAAAATGTTTATTTTATTAATATTAATTTCACTATTATTATTTTTGTAAATAAACTTTAAACAATTAATTAGATTAATTTAGGTTTCAAAACTTTAATATTTTTCTTAATAAATTAAATATGTAGAAATTAGGGTTTTTAACTTTTTCATCAATTTTTTTAATAAATAATTTTCTCATCATTATTATTAGTATTAATTACTAATTTATTTTGTAAATAAACATGTACATAAATTCTTTAGTAAATTAAGTTAAACTTTAACATTTTCATTAATAATTAAAAAAACTTAGAATTAGAGTTTCTTTTAATTTTAATTTTCTTTATTTCATAAATACAAAAAAACTAAAAAACATTTCTTTCCTTTTATTAAATAATTAATTAGCTTTTAATTTCATTTAATTTCTTTAAAGGGTCCAACGCCCTCGAACGTTCTATTTTTATTTCTTTCGCACATTTATTTTCTTTCAAATATTATGTAATTGCTCAAGCCATGTAACTCGGACATTTTATATTTCCCGCACTTTAATTCTTTATTTTTCTGTCAAATCGGGTTCTGGAATTTTTGGCGATGTGGACCCGCGCCTTTTGTAATAGTTTAGAATTTTACCTTTCCCGCAATTTTTAACTGTTAACAAATGCATGCAAGAATGAATGTCTAAATAAAGACAAACGTCTAGATCACCTTGACATGAATAAGACAAAATAACTGAACATGACACACAAATCACACACCACCCCTAGGTTACGCCTCACTGTTGCCTTGCCTCGAAAGGTGATCGTCGAGTAGAGGATGTCTTAGTAAGTCCTCATGATCTGGGAACCTGGCATGAGGGTAGCTTCTAAAGGTGTCTTCCCATTGCTCTGGTGATCACCATGTCCCGAACCTCGAATTGACCCGAACACCTCCAACGGTGGTGCTACCTACCTCTCAATGGTGGGATGGCACTGCTTTAAAGGACATCTACACAGACAAATTCCTTAGGGTAGGTAGACGACTCTAGATACTTGCTCTAACTTTCAAAACAAATCAAAAATACTTTTCCCACCGACACCTTTTCAAAAAAGCTTTTGAAAGCAATTTTTCAAACACTCTTGAGGACCGATACAAGAGTCGAACTGGAATTTTCAAAGAAACTTTTTTAAAACCCACAGTTGAAAAGCAAACAAACCATTTTCGAAAACACAATGAGCAAGTATCTAAGAGCCCATGGATAACCATGGATAGAAAGGGTGCTAACACCTTCCCTTTCTATAATCTACCTCCCGAACCGAGAGCAATCTCTTTAAGGAATTTTTCTGTGCTTTTGTCCTTTCCATTTGGAGAAAATAAAAGACGGTGGCGACTCTTGCTTCCGCGACATTTCGCGAACCAGCGTTAAACAATCAGTTCCAGATCCACCGATCACAGCAACATTGTTATCATGGTCATACGATGACCCACGCCCGTCCCGTTTAACATCCAAATACAAGGTTGTTTACCAAATACAATGGTAAAACAACAATGTCAAAGGATTAAAAATGTGTAGGAAAGATCTTTGAGTAGGGTAGACAACTCCCAGTTACTTAATCAATTTGCAACCCATCCTTGCTATTTTCATAAACACATACACAATTTCAAAACAATTTCCCAAAACAAACTTTCAAACATTGAAACATTTTTCAAAAGACAAACACCTTTGTATACATTCAAACTAGAATCATTACAAAGGTTGCCTAGACAAAGGCTTCTTTTCAAAATACTTTCAAAACCACACACAAAAGCACCATTTCAAATAATTGAAAAGCAAAAGCAAGTGATCTAAATCAAGTAACTAAGAGCCCATGGAAAACCATGGATGAAAAGGGTGCTAGCACCTTCCCTTTTCATAATCTACCCCCCGAACCCAAAAACAATCTCAAAGGTATTTCCTGTGCATTTTAACCTTTCCTTTGGATAAAATAAAAAGTCGGTGGCGACTCTTGCTAAACCAAAACATTTGCGAACAAAAAACGCAAAACCTCAAGTCAGTTCTCCCACCGCATCACAGAACTGGCGACTCTGCTGGGGAATCTACTTAAAAGTGGGGTTACCTTAGGGTTTTAGATCACCTTTACATGCTTATCTTTCTTGACTTGTATGCTTTACACTTTGTTTCTATTGTTTGAGTTTGAATCCTCTACCCAGATTTGGGAAACATTCATAGGTAAATAGCAATATGTTGTGGAAACTGTGTGGGGTATACTGACATGGTTGAAGCAATAGCTATATTAGTGCGACATATTTGTTGGTACCGGTAGCCTTTGAGTCAATCAAAGAGTATACGGGGCCGCTGAGTGATGTCATGAAGCACTAATGGACTTTTAGAACCTTTACTTGACCAACTTGGCCTTTTTAGGGGTAGTGTGATGTCCGGCTTTGGTGCAGTCCGAAGTCGGTAGATACTCGATACTACACTCATCGAGGGTTGTTTTCTTGGAATATTTCGGTCGCCAGTAAAGTGGCTAAACTGAAACAATGAACACAGAAAATAATCCAGTGATATTGAGCTCCTTAGAACCCGATTATTATTTATAGGACAGGTTGAGCCAACTAACTTCAAGAGGGTACTTACCTATGAAACTCCATGCAAGCCTGAAACTAGGAACTTGTGTGATTTTTTTGTACATATATACTTGTGCATAACATCATGGACATGATGAAACATCATATGCATCCACTAACCATTTCAAGGATTTGGATCTTCATCTTTGTTCCTGTTTTGTAGGTAATGGATTCACTCCGCAGGAAAACTATTCAAGTCAACCTTGTGAGAGTTCCTCCTCAACTAAAGGAGCTTGCTTCTAGGATTCTAGAGTATTCTCCATTCACCGAGAGGCATGGTCGTCTTCTCAACTTAGTTAACACCAACACTGAGGAGGACATGGTGAAAGTTCTCTTCCAGTTCTTTGACCCCCTACACCATTGCTTCACATTTCCTGATTACCAGTTGGTGCCTACTTTGGAAGAATTTTCTCAACTCCTGAGGATTCCTATTCTCCATCAACTACCTTTCAACGGTACCGAAAGAGATCCAAAACCTGAAGATGTTGCTCAAGCCCTACACTTGCAACCATCTGATGTCATAGGTCATTGGGAAACTAGAAGTGGTGTCAAGGGTTTCTTGGCAAAGTTTGTGTTTGAGAAAGCTCAAGAATGCTGTAATTCTCTAGACATATAAGCTTTTGAAGAGATTGTAGCTCTTTTCATCTATGGGATGGTCTTGTTCCCAAACCCTGACCAGCTTATAGATGTCAATGCTGTCAAAATCTTCATGGCTCGTAACTCGGTGCCTACATTGCTTGGGGATATCCTCCACTCATTTCATACTCGAACAATGAGGAAAAGAGGTGTTCTCATGTGTTGTACTCCTCTACTGGAAAGATGGTTTATTTCTCATCTTCCCCAATCAGTCTTGAAGAATGAGCAAGGCTTGAGATGGTCACAACGGTTGATTACCCTTACACATTCAGATATCCATTGGTGTTCTCGATCAAAAGAGAATGTTATCATCATTGACCATTATGGGGAATTCCCTAATGTCCCCATACTTGGCATTAGGGGAGGCATTACCTACAACCCTTGCTTGGCTCTGAGACAGTTTGGGTATGCCCGAAGGGATGGCCCACATGACATGTTGATTCTAGACTTGGTTTTTGACTTTGACAATGACAATCAAGGACTTCGACAAAGGTTTATCCGAGCTTGGAAGATGCCCAACAAGGTGGACAGTAAGACCTTGGGACACAAGAATTCCATCCCCCTTGAGCCTCACCTCAAGTGGGTACAAACCCGCGCCCAAATTCTTATGATGCCTTACCCCTACATGCTTCCTGTGATTATAGAGCCTTTTTTGGAAGGAGAGGTTCCATACACCCTCCTACATCCTGACATGCCAACATCACTAGAAGATCTACAAAGGAGTTGGATACAGCTCAAGGGAGAACGCGATACTTTTGAAGCCCAATTCTACGCCAGTGAGAAGAAGGTTTTGGAACTTACTCGTCAACTTCATGAAGAGCAGACTCTCAACACCTACATTGCACCAAAGAGGATGCGCAACGTCTTTTTACCTTAGAATTTTTTATTATTTTGCCCATGGGGCATTGATGTACTAACAAATTATATCTTATTAATATGACGTGTGTTCCTTTTTTGTTTAAAACAAATTTGAATTTATGAATCCTTGAATGCATTACATGAATACATATCATTCATCATATGCATAAGCAGGTCTTCACACCAGGTTTCCTTATCTCTTTGCTGTTTATTTCAGCAAGATGGATATTGAGCAGACGGTTAAAGACTTACAAGCGCATAATTCACAGTTCCAGCAGCTACTCATGACCTTGGCTAAGGGTCAGGAGGAGCTCAAGACTCTAATGGAAAAGGAAAAAGAGAAAAAGAAAAAGAAAAGAGTTGGTGTGGCTACCTTGGGTAGAAGATTTGAAGGTCAAGCTAGAAGGGTCCTGGATTTCCCCTCAACATCTGATGAAGGGGTAGGAAAAGGAAAGGGAGCTGCAGTACCTTCTGAGTCTGAGGAAGAAGAAGAGGAGGAGGATGAAGACTATTATGAACAGCAGTACCCTCCTGCAGATGACAAATACAAGAATTTGGAAGAGCGTCTAGTTGCCATGGAGATACAGAGAGTGTCTGGGCTGGACTTCGAAGAGTTAGGGTTGGTTTCTGGAAATGTCATTCCCCCTAATTTTAAGGTGCCTATTTTTGCTAAATACGATGGTTTTTCTTGTCTCAAGATGCACCTACGATCTTATGTCAAGAAAATCCAACCATATTCTTCTGACAAAGACCTGTGGGTACATTTCTTCCAAGACAGTCTATCGGGGACGCAGCTGGATTGGGTTTACCAACTAGAGAGGTCCGATATGCATAATTGGGAAGATTTGGCGGCCGCCTTCTACAAGCAGTATCAATATAATGCGGACTTAGCACCAACCCGTACTCAATTACAGAGTATGGGCATGGTCTCAAATGAAGGCTTCAAAGAGTATGCCCAGAAATGGAGAGACTTGGCTGGAAGGGTGCAGCCACCTTTATCTGAAAGAGAGCTTGTGTATATGTTCTTGGGTACACTGTCAGGTCCTTTCTTTAATCACCTGATAGGAAGTTCATCTGTGGGGTTCACCGAGTTAATTCTGACTGGTGAAAGAGTTGAAGCCGGAATCAAGAGCGGAAAAATTCAAAAGGATGTGTCTGCTTCTGCTGCCATCAAGAAGACCTTTCCAGCAAAGAAAGAAGTCTCAGCTGTCTACTCCCAAAGAGGTCAAGGAAGAGTTGAGCGCCGGCCAGCGATGGTGGCCGTAATGATTCAGAAGTCTGCAGCTGATCAGCCCAGAAATAATCAACCCAGAACCAACCAAGCAAGGGTGGAAAGGCCTGCACGACAATTCACCCAGATAAACATGACTCTTGCTCAGGTCCTCCCCCATCTCTTGAAGTTAAACCTTGCCAGTATGAAAGAGGCTCTGAAGAATCCGAATACAACTTCTCCTTACTACCATGCGAATGCCAAGTGTGCTTATCATTCTTGGAGTATATGGCACGACACCAACAATTGTTGGGCCCTCAAGAATAAGATTCAGGATTTAATAGATTCTAAAGAAGTTGAATTCGACGCCCCTGAAAATCCGAATGTGATCTCTGCTCCAATGCCAAAGCATGGCCACCATGCCCATGCTGTTGAAGAAGATCTTTTTGTTACTACTATTGATGATTTGATGACTCCGCTACTGATAATCAAGCTGAATTTGTTGAAGGCTGGGATTTTCCCAGGTTGTGAAGAAGATTGCTACCTTTGTTCATCCTTACCAACCGATTGTCCGTTATTGAAGTTAGGCATCCAACGCCTAATGGATAATCAAGAAATCCTTTTTGAAAAGACTCATGTTACACTGACTCCTGTCAATGATGTTTCTATAATTACCATATCCGCCAATCTTTCCAAGGTATCCAAAAGACCTGTTAAGATTACATCCGATCCGAAGATTGCACCTTTGAAGATAACCATGTCGGGGCCCGTCCCGTACAAGTCCACCAAATCAATACCGTGGAACTATGGGGGAGAGATCTTTTACCACGGTATTAAACAAATTGAATCAACTGAAGAGAGTTCTGATGAAGAGACTTCCAACGTTGGAAACATTGCTGGAACGAGTAAAATCACCCGCAGTGGAAGAATTTTCTCTCCGGAGATTGCGCCTCCAAAGGCAATCTTCGGACCCTCAGTTGCTCCTAAGGTTACTCCTGCACCGGTAAACATATCTGTGAGAACTCTGATTATTGAAGAAGTTGTAACTCATGTGGTTATCCCTTCTGCTGCTGCTGATAGAGGGAAAGGGATCCAAGAAGAGCCCGTCAGGACGAGGGCTCAGCCGTTGATCATCCCTGAAACCACTCAGAAAGAAATGGAAGAGATTTTGAAAATAATCAAGAAAAGCAATTATGATGTTGTGGAACAACTGGGGCAAACCCCCTCAAAAATCTCTATGTTGGCCTTGCTGCTTTGTTCATAAGCTCATGCTAAAGCTTTGATAAGATTTTTGAAGACGACCCACATGCCACAGGAATCCTCCGTGGATCAGTTCCTGGAGTGTGTAGTTAGCCTAACAGCTGACAACGGTCTAGGATTCTCCGATGTCGACTTAACATCAAAAGGGAGAAAACATAATGACGCTTTGCATGTCTCGGTGGAATACAGAGGGACTACGCTAGCACACGTTCTGGTAGACACTGGTTCTTCGCTAAATGTATTGCCGAAGAAGGCCTTAGATAGGTTGGATTATGAAGGCCTAACCATGAAACCTAGCAATATCATTGTCAGAGCCTTTGATGGTTCTAAAAGGATGGTCCACGGAGAGGTGGACATCCCGATTAAAGTGGGAACTGAAATCTTCAACTCCACATTCTACGTGATGGACATCCGTCCTTCCTACTCTTTCTTGTTGGGAAGACCTTGGATTCACCATGCTGGAGTTGTTACCTCCACTCTGCATCAAAAGCTCAAGTACCCTGTCCAGGGGAAAATTATAACTATTCACGGCGAAGAGGAATACATGATAAGCCATCTAAATTCTTTCCGTTATGTAGAATTGGATGGTGAATTCATCGAAACCCCTTTTCAGCATTTTGAGGAGGTAGCTCAGGAGATTGCGGCAACAAAGACAGTGTCTTCCGTACCCATGATTACCAGACCTCCGCTTAGGATGTCGTCTCTCAAAGATGCAAAGGCTGTGATTGAAGAAGGAGGAAGAACAATCTGGGGGCAGCTTCCTGATTTTCCTTTCAAGTCAGATAAACTCGGCTTGGGTTTCACTTCGGCTAGTCAGAAGGCTGTACGTCGCTCCCGGGCTGGAGGGACACCAGTGAAGATCACCCATCATAGAGTCAATGCTTTGGCGGATATCAAAGAGGAGAGCAACTTGGAAGACTGGATTTTGTTAGAACAATGTTTGAATCTACTATCCTATATTTGAGTTTTGATGATAACAAAGTGAAAAGATATAGTATTTATATGTTTCATGTTTGAACTATCTGCTGCCTAAAATTATTATGTTCTGACTTGTAGATACTCTGATGGATATAAGCAAGATCACGTCTTTTCAGCATCAGAATTTGATTTCATACACCAGCATCAGAAGTTGCTACATCAGAACGTCAAGATCAGATAATCAACTCACGTACATGCTGAAGCTTGATGAACAGAACTGCGCGTAAACACTCTGATACAGAAACACATTAGTTCATCAGCAGCGAAGCAGAATCAGAATGAGCCAAGCCAGAATTTGCATTAAAGAAGCAACGGTACTGTGCATTGAAAGCTAATTAATTCCAACGGCCTCATTCTAGACAAGATCTGCTCAAAAAGGAAAGCTTGTTATTAGCATTGAATCAAGAATATTGCATTCAACGTTCATCTCCTCAAGTGCTATATAAACAAGGCTTCGAAGATTATAATGGCTAATGCTCTCCAAATCTCTACACGCACAAAGCTGAACCATAATCTTCATTCTACCAGTTTTGCTAAACCACAAACTCTGATATTCATTACTGTTTAGCAATCTAGTTTTTAAGCTTCATTTTGTGTATACATCACAGTTGTGATAAAGTTTTGTAGAAAACATTCACACACATTGTTTTATACCTTTGTAAGAAAGTGTTGCCTTGACAAACCGGGTTGTGGTTTGAATCAAGAAGGCTTTAGCAGTTGTTAAAGCAGTCTATAATATTCAGTTGAATATAGTGAATTAAGACCTCGTTGGAGAGAGGCGAAATCACCTTGACGGGTGGACTGGAGTAGTTTGAGATCAAACGAACCAGGATAAAAATATCTTGTCAATTGCTTTAGATTTTGTTTTACAATTCAACCCCCCCTTCTTGTGTTTTTCACCCCTTCAATTGGCATCAGAGCGCCTGGTTCTGAGCTAAAACACTTAACCGTGTCAGTACAAGATCCAGCGTCAGAAAAACACAATGGCAGGAAACAATTCTCACTTCAGCAATGACAACAATGAGGACAGAGACAGATTCAGTGGCAAACCTCCAGTCTTTGATGGAGAAAACTTTGATTACTGGAAAGACAGAATTGAAAGCTTCTTTCTAGCACATGATGCTGATCTGTGGGATATGGTGACAGATGGATACACGCACCCTGTGAATGCTAGTGGTCAGAAGATTGATAGAAAATCAATGACTGATCAACAAAAGCGTGACTTCAAGAATCACCATAAGGCCAGAACCATCCTCCTCAGTGCCATCTCCTATACTGAGTATGAAAAGATCTCCAACAGAGACACAGCAAAGAACATCTTTGATTCTCTCAGAATGACGCATGAGGGCAACGTTCAAGTCAAAGAAACAAAAGCTCTGGCGCTCATTCAGAAGTATGAGGCGTTCAAAATGGAAGAATCTGAATCCATTGAAACTATGTTCTCTAGATTCCAGATTCTGGTAGCTGGTCTCAAAGTTCTGGACAAAGGATACTCTACTGCTGATCATGTCAAGAAAATAATCAGAAGTTTACCCAAGCAGTGGAGGCCTATGGTTACTGCTCTGAAGCTAGCTAAAGATCTCAACAAAATCACTCTGGAGGAACTTATAAGCTCCCTCAGAAGTCATGAGATAGAGCTAGAAGCTGACGAGCCTCAGAAGCAAGGTAAGCCTTTAGCTTTAAAATCTAACAGAAAATCTGAGTCTAAAGTTTTGCAGGCAGTTGAAGAAACATCTGATGGATCCTCATCAGAAGAAGACGAACTTTCCCTTCTCTCCAGAAGAGTAAATCAACTGTGGAAGCAAAGACAAAGGAAGTTCAGGAATCCCAGAAGATCTGATCAGAACGAATCTTCTTCCAGATACAGAAGGACAGATTCTTCCTCTGGATACAGAAGATCTGAAGGCTCCTCCAGTAGCAAGAAGCCAAACACCAAAGACATCATCTGCTACGAGTGCAATGAGCAAGGACACTACAAGAGTGACTGCCCAAAGCTTCAGAGGGAAAAGCCCAAAAAGAAGTTTGGAAGAGAGAAGAAGAAAAGTCTCATGGCCACATGGGATGACTCTGACTCGTCTGAAGCTGACTCAGAATCAGATGATGAAAGGGCAAACATAGCGCTCATGGCTAACATTCCAGATGATAGTGAAGCTTCTGAATCAGACTCAGAATCAGACACAGAAGAGGTATTTCCTAACTTCGCTGTTAACTTTACAAAGGCTGAACTTGCTGAAAGCCTTAATGAAATTCTGGAACGTTATCAGCAGATTAGAGCTAAATTCAGAGACCTGAAAAGGAATCTTGAATCTGACTCTAATAAGTCTGAGAGTCTCAAATTGGAAAATTCTGAGCTGAGAGATAAAATTTCAAAATTAGAAAACACTTTACAAAACTCTCAGAAGGAACCAATTTCTGAAACTCCCAGCAACGCTGATGAGATCATCAAGGAGTATGATCACAGTTTCCAGAAGTTCCTTGCTAAAAGCATAGATAGAAGCAGAATGGCTTCAATGATCTATGGAGTTAGCAGAAACGGCAGGAAAGGAATAGGATACCTAGGTAAGGTTCCTACACCAAAGAATGTCATGGATTTAACCATTAAACACACTCCTCTAAATTCACACTTTGTGTATGGTCACACACATGACATCAAATATACTAGCAGTAAGCACTCTGTGAAACCAAAATTCAACCAGAGTTTTGGTAAAACTAACAAGTCAGGACCCAAGAAAATCTGGGTACCTAAGGACAAAATAATACATGTTGCAGATATCTTTAGCAGCAAGTCAGAAACACCAGTCATGGTACCTGGACTCTGGCTGCTCACGACACATGACGGGAAGAAGGCATATGTTCCAAAGCCTGGAACTTAAGCCTGGAGGCCACGTTGGCTTTGGAGGCAATCAGAGGGGAAAGATCATTGGCTCTGGAACTGTAGGTAATGGAAATCTTCCCTCTATTAATAATGTTCTGCTAGTAGATGGATTGATGCATAATCTGTTATCCATAAGTCAATTAAGTGATAACGGTTATGATATAATCTTTAATCAAAAATCATGTAAAGCTGTTAGTCAGAAAGATGGGACTACCCTGTTTAATGGTAAGAGGAAAAACAACATTTACAAAATCAAACTTTCTGAACTAAAGAGTCAGAATGTAAAATGTCTTCTGTCTGTTAACAACGAGCAGTGGATCTGGCACAGAAGATTGGGGCATGTTAGTATGAGAAGAATATCTCAGATTAACAAACTCAATCTGGTCAGAGGACTTCCTAATTTGAAGTTCAATTCAGATGCTCTGTGTGAAGCATGTCAGAAAGGCAAATTTGCAAAACCTTCTTTTAAATCCAAAAATGTTGTTTCCACCTCTAAGCCATTAGAACTTCTGCACATTGACTTATTTGGACCAGTTAAAACTGCTTCAGTCAGTGGTAAGAAGTATGGGTTAGTAATCGTAGATGACTATAGCAGATGGACATGGGTAAAGTTCTTAAGACACAAGGACGAGTCACACTCTGTGTTTGTTACCTTCTGTAACCAAGTTCAGAATGAAAAAGATCTTAGAATCGTTAAAGTCAGAAGTGATCATGGTGGAGAATTTGAAAATAAAGATTTTGAGTCATTCTTTAATGACAAAGGCATTCTGCATGATTTCTCTTGTCCTAGAACTCCCCAACAAAATGGAGTTGTAGAACGAAAGAACATAACATTGCAAGAAATGGCCAGAACCATGATCAATGAGACAAATGTTGCTAAGACTTTCTGGGCAGAGGCAATAAACACAGCGTGCTACATTCAGAATAGAATCTCAATAAGACCTATTCTGGAAAAGACTCCATATGAATTGTGGAAGAACAGAAAGCCCAACATTTCATATTTTCATCCATTTGGATGTACTTGCTTTATATTAAATACAAAGAATTATTTGAACAAGTTTGACTCTAAGGCACAGAAGTGTATTATGTTAGGATACTCTGAACGCTCAAGAGGGTACAGAGTATACAATACAGAAACACAGATTGTGGAAGAATCAATCAGTGTTCGTTTTGATGACAAGCTTGACTCTGAAAAGTCAAAGCAGAATGAAACTCTTGCAGGTATAGAAATTGAATTTGCAGGTTCTGAAGACAAGTCATCAGAAGCTCTCAACACAGACATTCCTTCAACGTCTGAAAGGAGCACTGCTAGAAATCCTTCAACAGCTGCTGATCAACCTCAGAAGAGATTACCCAGAAGCAGCTTGGACCACCTAGAAGAGACTATCCTAGGAAGAAAGGAAGATCCAATCAGAACAAGAGCAAGCTTCAGAAACTCTGAAGAAACTCTTATGGGACTTTTGTCTCTGATTGAACCTTCTTCTATTGATGAAGCACTTCTGGATAATGACTGGATTCTGGCAATGCAAGAAGAGCTGAATCAATTCACCAGAAACGACGTATAGGATCTCGTTCCCAGACCAAAAGGATTCAACGTCATTGGAACAAGATGGGTGTTCAGAAACAAGCTAAATGAACAAGGTGAAGTCATCAGAAACAAGGCACGACTGGTTGCACAAGGTTATAGTCAGCAAGAGGGGATAGACTATACAGAAACCTTTGCCCCAGTCGCCAGGTTAGAATCTATCAGACTTTTAATTTCATTTGCTGTTAATAGAGGCATCACTCTGTATCAGATGGATGTCAAAAGTGCATTCTTAAATGGTTATATAGAAGAAGAAGTGTATGTTCACCAACCCCCAGGTTTTGAAAATACAAAACATCCAGAACATGTTTTCAAACTAAAGAAGTCACTGTATGGTCTGAAACAAGCTCCCAGAGCTTGGTATGAAAGGCTAAGTAACTTTCTGCTTGAAAACGAATTCACCAGAGGGAAAGTGGACACTACTCTATTCTGTAAAACAGTTAAGAGTGACATCTTAGTCTGTCAAATTTATGTTGATGATATCATTTTTGGTTCTACTAATCCTTCTCTTGGAAGAAAATTTGCTAAGAGTATGCAGGCAGAATTTGAGATGAGCCTCATGGGGGAACTGAAATTCTTTCTAGGAATTCAGATCAATCAAACTCCAGAAGGAACTTACATTCATCAGAGCAAATACATCAGAGATCTTCTGAAGAAATTTGACCTCTCAGAATGTAAGCCATCAAAGATTCCAATGCATCCCACGTGCATTCTGGAAAGAGAAGAGGTAAGCAAAAGTGTAGAACAGAAAGTCTACAGAGGTATGATTGGTTCTCTCCTCTATCTGACTGCTTCAAGACCTGACATATTATTCAGCGTTTGTATCTGTGCTAGATTCCAATCAGATCCTAGAGAATCTCACTTAATAGCTGTTAAGCGAATTTTCAAGTATCTGAAAGGTACTACTAATCTGGGTTTGTTTTATAGAAAATCTAGTGATTACAGCTTAGTAGGCTACTGTGATGCTGATTTTGCTGGAGACAGAGTGGAACGTAAAAGTACTTCTGGAAGCTGCCAGTTTCTGGGAGAAAATCTGATCTCGTGGTCCAGCAAAAGGCAATCAACAATTGCTCTGTCAACAGCAGAAGCTGAGTACATAGCAGCAGCAGGATGTAGCACACAAATGCTCTGGATGAAAAGTCAGCTTGAAGACTTCCAGATTTTTGAGAGTAACATTCCTATTCTTTGTGATAATACTTCTGCTATTTGCTTAAGTAAGAATCCTATTTTACATTCTAGAGCTAAGCATATAGAAATAAAACATCATTTCATTAGGGACTATATTCAGAAAGGTTTTTTAAACTTAAAATTTATAGATACAGACCATCAATGGGCTGATATCTTTACTAAACCCCTTTCAGAAGATAAGTTTAATTTCATTCTGAAACATCTCAGCATGAAAGTATGCCCAGAGTGAAAATGTTTTAATTCCATATATTTACTTTCAGAATGTAATTATTTTACTGTGAACTTCTGATCAATCTCCTTTCAGAAAGATAGAACATGCAGATTGTATCAGATGCAAGTCTAAAGATCTGAGAGTCTAATCTCAAAGACAGACGTGCTGATCACTACATCAAACAAGTGTCATCCAATCATCAGCAAATCTCTGAAGCAGAACGCGTGCACGCTTCTGAGAAGGCAAAGCGCTGATTGGGTGCATTGAGACACATGTCTGGTAACCGCTTTTAAGTATCTTTCTCAAATCCCCCAAAATCAGCAAGCATTTAATGAAAAGTAATCACGCTTTTTAAATGGCAATCATTATTTTTCTCTCTCTTAAAAACGTTTATCTTTTCAAAATAATTTTGAAAACTCTATTTAAGCACATTAATCCTTCATTCTTATTCTTTACGCTTTCTCATTAACACTCAAGCTTTTTCTGCATATTTCTGAGTTCATCCTTTGCAAAACCTTTTTTTCTCAATTCATTCTCAAAGCTTTTTTAGTGTGAACAATGGCATCCTCCAGCATTTCTGCAGGCAATCAGAAGAAAGCAACTTCTGAGCAATATCAGGTGCCACTCAGAACTCTCCTCACTCCGGTGAAGAACCTTGAAGTGCTCTCTGAGTTAATCATCGACTTTGAAAGTTTGAAGGAAAATGGATTTGACCTAACTGAAGAAATTAGGGCTCAAAAGTGGGAGAGGTATTTCGATAGGTTGGTTGGACCAACATTCCCAGCGCTAGTCAAGGAATTTTGGATTCACGCCAAGGTTTCTAAACATCTAGTCATCTCTTCTGTCATGGGAAAGAAGATTGTGATTTCTGAAGATCTCATTGCAAGGCTAATCGGTCAAAGTGGTGGTGGAGTCCGTTGTGTGGACATGGCTGAAAGATGCCCTGATATAGGTGTGGTAGCTAACAGGATTTTCACTCTTGGAATGCCCAGCAGCAAAATTAAGGATCTGAAGGATCACTGCAGAGTATGGGCTAAGATTGTTCTGGGATGCTTCAACCACAGGAAACCAACAAGTTCTCCTGATTATATAAACGTGGATCAGCAGTTTCTGATCTACTTTATTGATCAGAGGGTAAAGATCAATCTGGCTCACTTCCTGTTCAACCATCTCAAGACCAGTGTCAAAGAAACAAGAGAAGAAGAAAGAACCAAGAGGGACTGGATACCGTTTGGAAGGCTCATATCAGATATTCTGACAGAGAATAGACTGATTGAACATCTGATTGAAGCTCAGGAGCTGAGCACTATTGAACCAACTATTGGGAAACCGCTGAACGCTAAGAACCTGAAAAAGATGAAGCTGATAGAAAATATTCAGAAGGAACCCAGAGCTACTTCCACTGCTGATATCTCCAGCAGAAGAGTGCCTCTGAGTGATTTTCCAATATTTTCTGAAATGGAATCCAAAACAGAGATGTTTCTCAGGTACCCAGATGCGTACAAGGCAGAAGATACAGGTTCAAAGCTGAAGATCAAAGATCTGAGTCAACCCCAAGCAGAAGTGACTCTGAAGAAGACAAAGAAGAGGAAAGCGCCAGCAGAAGGATCATCTCATCAGACTCCAAAGAAAAGAGGTATTTCATCTGCTGCCCCTGTTTTAATTTCATCTACTATTCCAGCATCTGCTGCTCCTCAAACCTCCCATAGAATATCAATCCCAATCCCTACCATTGATGAAACCATACCAGAAGACCCTTCTGAGGCATTACAACTCAGAAGAACCAGAACCAAAATCCCCAAACAACCAACAATTTCAACAACACCAGCACTTGACCAAGTGCTAGCTGATATTGAGCGTGAACATGCTTCTGCTCAACCAAATTCTGAACCACCAAATATTCCTCCTCCACAACCAGAACCACAACAACAACAACAACCTCTCACAGAAGAACCTCTGATCCCTGAGCAATCAGAGATTCCACCTCCCCAACCAGAAATAAATCCACCTTCACCACAAACAGAGTTTCACCATTCTAAAACCCCTTCTCCTCATAAATCTGACCCTCACTCACCTCAACCTTCACCGCTGGCAATCCAGTTGCCATGTGGAACCACTATTGTCATGCCCCAGTTACCATCCTCAGATGAATCAACACCTACAAAGACTCCCAAAACACCACCTACTCCAATCGAGATATCTGACTCTGATACCCCTCCTCCAAAACAAACAGCCTCTCAAAACCGCTGAAAACCCCAGCAGGACTTTCATTGACTTAACCAGTCTTGAACGTCTTGCTGATTTAAGACACAAAATTGCTATCCCAAAACCAAAGCAACCAGATGTTGGCTCTGGTATTTTGAATTTTGAAACAGGTGTGCTGCAATGGATTGCTTCTTTGAAGCAAGTCTGTCCTGGGATGATTAACCCAGCTGCTTCTGATCAGCTCTGGTCACAGTTCAGACTATGGGTACGTGCTGAAGCCCTCAAGTTGCAGGATGTCAACTATGAGCAGGCTCAACAGAACTTCAGCAAGCTGCTGAAGGAAGTTGAAAGTCAGCTGCCTCAAGAAGTTGTGCTCCCTCTGGACAGTGAATCTTGGTCTGAGAAACAGCAAGCTGCAAAGGTGCAACCATCAGAAGAAGACAAGACCATTCAGGCTGAAGAAAATCAAGCAGAAGATGTCGCTGAAAGTTCTGAGAAGCCTCCTGCTTCTGATGCTTCTCAAGCTGCCTTGGACAGGCAGACTCTGGAAGAACTAAGGCTGAATGACTTGCGTCTACAGCAGCGGATGGAAGAGAATGATCAGAAGATGAAAGCAAGAATGGATGTGCAGGACAGCAAGATTGACTCTGTTGTCAGCATGGTGCAGAAGCAAAATGAAACTTCTGAAAAGATTCAAGCGATGCTGGAGAGCCTGTTCTCACGCATGCCCCCTCAACCTTAAATCTTTTTCATGCATAACTTTTTCATGTTTTCTTCATTTTCTGATGTACTGTTTTGATTAAGTTTTTGTAATATTCTCTTGCTCTGATTCTGAACTATCTTAATATGATTAGTTTTTCTGATCAAATTGTTTTAGCACATCACCAACACTTTTTGATTTCTGACAAAAAGGGGGAGAACAAGAATGATATTTAAATCAATAACGGGCTAACTAGACAGAAACTCTCAAACATTCTAACTCTATTACTTGAAATGTTTTTCTGTTTTGTTTAAAGTCTACAGGCACAAGGAAGCTCCTGGACACTCTGAAGACTAGAAGCTCTGATCAAAATGTAGAAGCTCTGATCAATGTTGCTCTGATCAATATGAAGTTCTGATCGACCTAATACTCTGATATAAAGCAAAGCTCTGACAGGAAAAGCTCTAAAGTTCTGCTCTCTGATAAGTCAAAGACTCTGATAATCTGATGTTCAAAGAAAGAAAAAGACCTGATCCTGAAGAACACGTATATCAAAGGGAAGTAATAAACTCAGGGGGAGTATCTCTTAACTCTGATTTCTCCTTACTTCTTAACTCTGAAACATTTCCCAGATACCTTTTCACGTTATTTTTCATTTAAAATATCTAGTTTTTGTCATCATCAAAAAGGGGGATATTGTTAGAACAATGTTTGAATCTACTACCCTATATTTGAGTTTTGATGATAACAAAGTGAAAAGATATAGTATTTATATGTTTCATGTTTGAACTATCTGCTGCCTAAAATTATTATGTTCTGACTTGCAGATACTCTGATGGATATAAGCAAGATCACGTCTTTTCAGCATCAGAATTTGATTTCATACACCAGCATCAGAAGTTGCTACATCAGAACGTCAAGATCAGATAATCAACTCACGTACATGCTAAAGCTTGATGAACAGAACTGCGCGTAAACACTCTGATACAGAAACACATTAGTTCATCAGCAGCGAAGCAGAATCAGAATGAGCCAAGCCAGAATTTGCATTAAAGAAGCAACGGTACTGTGCATTGAAAGCTAATTAATTCCAACGGCCTCATTCTAGACAAGATCTGCTCAAAAAGGAAAGCTTGTTATTAGCATTGAATCAAGAATATTGCATTCAACGTTCATCTCCTCAAGTGCTATATAAACAAGGCTTCGAAGATTATAATGGCTAATGCTCTCCAAATCTCTACACGCACAAAGCTGAACCATAATCTTCATTCTACCAGTTTTGCTAAACCACAAACTCTGATATTCATTACTGTTTAGCAATCTAGTTTCTAAGCTTCATTTTGTGTATACATCACAGTTGTGATAAAGTTTTGTAGAAAACATTCACACATATTGTTTTATACCTTTGTAAGAAAGTGTTGCCTTGACAAACCGGGTTGTGGTTTGAATCAAGAAGGCTTTAGCAGTTGTTAAAGCAGTCTGTAATATTCAGTTGAATATAGTGAATTAAGACCTCGTTGGAGAGAGGCAAAATCACCTTGACGGCTGGACTGGAGTAGTTTGAGATCAAACGAACCAGGATAAAAATATCTTGTCAATTGCTTTAGATTTCGTTTTACAATTCAACCCCCCCTTCTTGTGTTTTTCACCCCTTCAGATTTTCCCTACTGTGGACGGAGCACTGTGCAATTGGGAGGCAAAGGACTTTGTTCCCATTACTTTCATGAATCAGTAATTTATCTTTCAAACATTTCTGTTGGTTTGTAATAATTCTCAGACAATTCATACGCTTTTTACCTTGTGCCTTACCCGAGGCATATAGGTCCATTTGTAAGGGTTTGATTTTTCATCTTCATATGCCATTTTAATGAATCATGGACGTTTTCACATATAAACTTTTGTGTTCATTATCTTCTTTTTACATTTTTATTTGTTTAAAGGTGGCTATCCCTTACACACACCGACACTCACAAATGCAGGTACCCTTCCATTCCGGATTCCATGGGTAACAATTCTGCTATGACCTTCAGTGACTCTGAAGATCTGGTCTACCATGCAGAATTCGAAGGTGATGAAGACTGTGAGGTGCCTGGAGAATTGGCTAGACTGCTGCAACAGCAAGAAAGGGATATTCTACTTCATGAGGAGTTGTTAGAGACAATCAACTTGGGAACGGAGGAAGACAAAAAAGAAGTTAGAGTGGGTGCCAACCTAGAACCAAGTGTCAAGGAGCGCTTAATTCAACTGTTGAATGAATATGTTGAGATCTTCGCCCGGTCCTATAAAGACATGTCGGGACTTGATACAGATATTGTGGTTCACCATCGCCCCACAAGAGAAGACTGTCCACCAATTAAACAGAAAGTCTGCCGAATGAGGCCCAATATATCTGAAAAGATCAAAGCTGAAGTGATGAAGCAGTTCAATGTTGGCTTTCTTGCTGTTACTTCCTATCCACAATGGGTTTCTAACATTGTGCCTGTGCCTAAGAAGGACGGAAAAGTCAGAATGTGCGTGGATTACAGAGACTTAAACAGGGCCAACCCTAAAGATGACTTTCCACTACCGCACATTGACATCTTGGTTGAAAATACAACTCAGCACAAGGTATTTTCTTTCATGGACGGATTTTCAGGTTACAACCAGATCAAAATGGCCCCTGAAGACATGGAGAAAACTACTTTTGTTACACATTGGGGTACGTTCTGCTACAAAGTGATGCCATTCGGACTGAAGAATGCTGGGGCAACCTATCAACGCGTCATGGTAGCTTTGTTTCATGATATGATGCATCATGAGATAGAGGTCTACATAGATGACATGATAGCCCGATCACAGACAGAAGAAGAACACCTCAACCATCTGCAAAAGCTGTTTGTCAGGTTGAAAGAGTACAAGCTCAGACTGAACCCTAACAAGTGCACTTTCGGAGTAAGGTCCGGTAAACTCTTGGGTTTCATTGTCAGCAACAAAGGCATCGAGGTTGATCCTACCAAAGTCAAAGCTATACAAGAAATGCCTACCCCCCGCACTGAGAAGGAGGTCAGAGGTTTCTTGGGACGCCTAAACTACATTGCAAGGTTCATTTCTCACCTAACATCTACCTGTGAACGAATCTTCAAGTTGTTGAAGAAAGATCAGGTGGTTAAATGGAATGATGACTGTCAAGTTGCTTTCGATAAAATCAAGGAGTATTTGCTAGAACCTCCTATATTGATGCCTCCCGTCGAAGGAAGACCTCTAATCATGTATCTGACTGTCCTAGAGAATTCAATGGCGTGCGTACTAGGCCAACATGACGAGTCTGGCTGAAAAGAGCATGTCATTTATTACCTTAGCAAAAAGTTTACCGACTGTGAGACCCGATACTCACTGCTCGAGAAAACTTGTTGCGCTTTGGTATGGGCTGCTCGCCGACTAAGGCAGTATATGTTGACCCATACCACTTTGCTGCTATCTAAGATGGATCCGATCAAGTACATCTTTGAGAAGCCTGCTTTATCTGGAAGAATAGCTAGGTGGCAGATGATCCTAACGGAATACGATATACAGTACACGACCCAAAAATCTATAAAGGGGAGAGTACTAGCTGACCATCTGGCTCATCAAGCTGTCGAAGATTACCAATCCATGAGGTTCGACTTCCCCGACGAGGACATTATGACTTTGGATAACATTGAAGACTTCAGACCATATGACGGACCTGAACAAGGATCCCGATGGACCTTGTACTTTGATGGTGCCTCCAACGCACTTGGAAACGGTATCGGTGTTGTACTTATCTCTCCAGAAGGTTGCCACACACCTTTCACAGCCAGCCTCTTCTTGAACTGCACCAACAACATGGCCGAGTATGAAGCTTGTATCTTTGGTCTCAAGGCTGCAATAGACCTGGGTGTCAAATCTTTGGTTGTGTTTGGGGACTCAGCTTTGGTCATCAGTCAGATCAAAGAAGAGTGGGATACTAAACATTTAAACCTCATCCCTTACAAAGAACATGTCTTAACATTGTTACCACATTTCGAGCAGATTACCTTCGAGCACTTCCCGCGAGAAGAAAATCAGCTAGCAGATGCTCTAGCTACAATGTCATCCATGTTTAAACTTAATTGTGATAATGAGGCTCCCCAAATCACCATTGAACGGATGGACGAACCTGCACATTGTCACGAGATTAACACCGAAAAAGTAGTGGACCGACCTTGGTTTCATGAAGTCAAAAGGTATCTCGAGACTCAAGAATATCCCGAAGGAGCTTCAGTCAATGATAAAAAGTTCTTAAGGAGATTCTTAGCTAAGTTCTTCTTGAGAAATGGTATCCTATACAAGCGCAATCATGATTGCATTCTGCTCCGTTGTGTGGACAAGATTGAGGCTGAGAAGATCATGGCTAAATTGCACAATGGTACCTTTGGCACTCACTCTATCGAACATACGATGGCTAAGAAGATTCTACGGGAAGGCTATTACTGGTCTACCATGGAAGTTGACTGTTATCAACATTCCCGAACATGCCATAAGTGCCAAATCTATGCGGATAAGGTACATATACCTCCAGTTCCTTTCAATGTCTTAACAGCTCCTTGGCCATTCGCTATGTGGGGAATCGACATGATTGGAGAGATCAAGCCTACAGCATCCAATGGACATCGCTTCATCCTGGTGGCCATTGATTACTTTACCAAATGGGTCGAAGCAGCTTCCTTCGCATCCGTCACAAAGAATGTGGTTGCCTGCTTCATCAAGCAGAACCTTATCTGTCGGTACGGCATCCCTTCAAGGATCATCACCGACAACGGTACAAACCTTAACAACACTATGATAACCTCCTTGTGCGAGCAGTTCCAGATTCAACATCACAATTCATCTCCCTATCGACCAAAGATGAACGGTGTTGTCGAAGCTGCGAACAAAAATATCAAGAAGATCATACAAAAGATGACAGTCACCTACAAGGACTGGCATGAAATGTTACTGTTTGCTCTTCACGGGTACCGTACCACGGCACGCACTTCAACTGGGGCAACACCTTATTCTTTGGTATACGGCATGGAAGCTGTTTTACCTATCGAGGTTCAGATTCCCTCCTTGAGAATCATGAAGGATGCTGGTTTGAGTGAAGACGATTGGATTCAGACCCGGCTTGATCAACTTAACTTGATTGATGAAAAGAGACTTACTACTGTTTTCCATGCTCAGGTGTATCAAAAACGGATGATTAAGGCATTCAATAAGAAAGTCAAGCTCCAGGTATATCAAGTCGGGGATCTTGTAATCAAGCGGATCATCTTGCCGCAAAGTGATCTCAGGGGAAAATGGACTCCTACCTACGAAGGACCATTTGTAATCAAGAACATCTTTTCTGGTGGGGCAATGATCTTAACCACCATGGACGGTGGTGACTTGCCGCACCCTGCGAACACATACATAGTCAAAAGATACTACGCATAAACAACCCGACAAGTTGAAAACCCGAAAGGGCGACTTGGGCAAAAATGGGCATCCCGGTGAATCGAAAACCCGAAAGGGAAGTTCAGGAAAAAATTAGGGATAAATAAAAAAATTTATACACCCGACAAGTTGAAAACCTGAAAGGGCAACTTGGGCAAAAAAGGGTTTCCCCGTGGACTTAAAACCCGAAAGGGCGGTCCAAGCAAAAGTTAGGAAATTAAAGCATATGACTATGTCTTGTAGGATCACTTTAAGAACAATCTCTTCACAGACAAGCTCTGGGCTTCTGATCAACTCAATCATCTTCGAACGAAGCAACAAATGGACAAGATATTCAGAGTTACGAAGGCTATAGCAGAATGTTTTCCCCATGGAATTTTCACACATAGCCATCTTTATTTGTATAAATTTTTCTCATTTTTATGACAACATTCTCTTACTAAGATGTATGTATCCTTTGTACAAAATACTTACACAAAGTTAATACAAATATACTTCAAAGTGCAGAAAATTATTTGTCTTTTCCTTTTTACACGTGTGTTTTATTTGAAAACGTCCAATGACTTATTAATGAGCATATCCATTTGAATATAATCATTGTTTACAAATAAACGAAATGGGAAAGAACAATTACTGACAGGCTGAAAGGATGGGAAAACGTCTTTAGGCTATTCCTAGAGAAATCCCCTGCAGTACATCATCTAGATTCCCCAGCGGAGCTAAAACCTTGAAATACATATCCCCAGCGGAATTAAATTTCAAAATCCCCACTAGAGTCAAAACTTCAAACTCCCAATCCCCGACAGAGTTATATTTCAAACCCTTAATCCACCATCAGAGTTAAGTTTTCAAAATCCCAATCCACAGCGGAGTAAAAACTTTGAACTACAGACCCTCAGCAGAGATGAAACCTTCTTCCCCAACAGAGTCAAATTTCCAACTACCAATCCAAAGCGGGAACCATTCAATTTTCCCCAATTTCCTCAGCAAGTTGTCTTAAAATCTGAGAATCAACCAGATAACAGTTAACTTTTGTCTTATCCCCAAACTAGGATAATTCCCCAAGAGATGGGCATACAACCCAAACTCCTGAACTTTTTCCAAACAGGAATAAGCTTTTCCCCCAGAGTCCCGAGCTTACTCTCCAGCAGGATAGTTACTCCCCAGCAGTATAGCTATTCCCCACAGAGTTTTTCATCCCCTAGCAGAACGAAGATTCTCATTCTTGATTCCCCAGTGAAGTTTCCAGAGTCTTCATAACTCCCCAGCATGGATTTGTCAGAATTTTTAATCCCCTGTAGATCGAAGATTCTCATTCTTGACTCTTCAGCATGAAGTCCCCAAGGATTCAGACTCCTCAACAGATTGAAGATTCTCATTCTTAGTTCCCCGCAGAAGCCATCAGAGCCTTCCTTATTCTCCAGCAGATCAAGGTTTTCCTTTGTTTGATCCCCGGTAGAGATCGCCAGAGTTTTCCCTATTTCCCAGCTGAGTAAGGATTCCCTTTATTTAACCCCCAGTAGAAGTCTTCAAAGTTCTCTGGATTCCCCAAGCAGGTATCTCAAGCAACACTTGACATTATTTTCACAACAGAATAATTATCATATTCCAACTCCAAAGACTTAAAGGATCCCTATATCCCCAGGAAAGTCGTGAAGGATTCTCACATCCCCACAGAAGTTGCCAAGGGTTTATTTTCCCCGGCAGCAGTCGAAGATTTTATCATCCCCAACAGTCACCAAGGATTTCTCATTCTCAGCAATCAAAGATTTTGAATCTCCAACATCGGTCAAGGATTTATTTTCCCCGGCAGCAGTCAAAGATTTCATTTTCCGCAGCTATCAAGGATTTATTTTCCTCGGCAATACAGCAAATCAGCTTACATGCGCATACATTACATTCATATATCATAAGCATTGATAAAAAACATTTTATTGCATCATACATTTCATGCAACATAACTTTGTGTTTCAGCTAACATTTTACCCTTTTCAGGATAAGATTAAAAGCTATCTTTAACAAATATTCAAAGATTTCAGATAAAGTACGGATACACTCTAGACACGGAAGTCATTCTGCTACTCATTCAGAATTCAAAGTCAACATACAGTACGGATACGCTCCAGACACGGATGCCATTTTGTCACTCATTCAGACTTCAACAATCAGATATAGATTGGATATGCTCCAGACACGGAAGCCATTCTATTTCTCATTCAGATTCAACTATCAATTTCAACTTCAGATACACTCCAGACACGAAAGTCATTATGTCACTTATCCAAATCCCAGTTATAGTTCAAATACACTCCAGACACGGAAGTCATTCTGCTACTCATACAGATCTCAATCTCAAGATACAGTCCAGATACACTCCAGATACGGTTGCCATTCTGTCACTCATTCAAACTTTCCCCAGCCCAGAGATGCTCCAGACACGGATGCCATTCTGTCGCCCATTCAGATTTCAGATTCAGATACAATACAGATACACTCCAGGCACGGAAGTAATTCTGTTATTCATTCAAGAATTCAAATACAGTTACACCTCGGATACGCTCCAGACACGGACGCCATTCCCTTGCTCATACAGACTCAATCTCCAAATACAACTCAGATACGTTCCATACACGGATAACATTCTGATGTTCATTCTCCTAATTTACAACAAACATTCTTGATGGAATCTTTAATCCCATCTCCAACAAGATTCTATCTCATCTCCAAATGGCATCTTTAACCCCATTTCCTCAACTACATTTTGACGAGTGCAAATTTACGGGCACTCTAGTGTCCAATCATCTTTTACCTTCGAGTCACGAACGACAAACTCGCCAATCTAACTCTTCAGGTTGAAGAAGATTGAACAGGGGCAGCTGTTGTACCCCAAAATTTTCCCTCTCTTTTAATCAAGATTTTCCCCACAAGACTCTTTGGACTCAAGACCAGATTAGGGTTTGCTCAGCTCAAGACATCTCCTTGCACTGTTGACCTGAAATTAGGGTTTGAGTTTGCACAGGGATTTTTGGACTTCCAATGCTCAATGTGACTTTCATACTTCATGTTGGACTTATAAGATTTCCCATACCAAGTTTCAAGCCTTGAATCAAATTTTTGCCCAGTCAATTTGACGTTTGACCTAAAAATCAACTGTATTGGGGAAAAAGTCAATTGTGGCCAAGTTACAGTCAAACCTTATAATTTTTTATCCACATAAACATTATAGACTCATATGAACCATTTAATCAAGTTTGGACCACAACTCCTCAAGAAATTTGATCAGAACATCAAAGGGGCAAAATGGTCATTTTTAGGGTTTTGACTAAAGAAGGACGATTTCTGATTTTTCACCTAGCCAATGGAAAATTGGGTTCAAGCATGGTTTAAAGGACTCAATTGCACCATCTTGACCTAATCACATAGTTCAAAATATCTCAAATGCATTGGATTGACAGATGAATTTCCCAGTCAACTAATTAAAAATCAACTGTACACTGAGAAATCAAACTTTGACTTTTTGGTCAAAATCAAGTGCCAAGGGTCATTTTTCATCAAGATGTGTCAAAACATGAAACTTGTTCACCAATAAACCTAATTTTGAAAATTAGGGTTTAAAATGGAAAATTTTCATAACTTAGAAATTTTCTAAATTATGAAAATTTCTTATTTTTTCCCAACTTTTCCAAACTTTTTCACCATGATGCAGTTGGATTCAAATAAAACTTTCAACTTGAAAGTTGTAGTCCTCCACAAAATCTACAACTTTGATTCACAAAGTTTTCCCAAAAGATGCAAGGATCTCAAGTTATGATTTTGTGAACAAGGGTCCATGAAACTTTTAACTTAGTGAAATTTTGCCCTAGTTTAGGCAGGATTTTAACCTATCTTCATGGCAACTTTTCACATAGTTAAAAGTGGAATCTCAAAATGCATTTCAAAGATGGATTGTAGAGAATGTTACAAGCTTTCCAAAATGTCCAAGAAATCTCCAAGATCATATGTGGTTAGGGAGAATCGAAGGATTGAAAATGGCAAATCATCATTTTTGTCCAAGGCATTTTGCACCATGTTACAACTTGCAAATCTGTCCTAAGCATGCTTGTACTTGGTTTACAGGTTCTAATCTCTGCTACACTCAAAAATTGAATGCAAATACAATGGTTACTGGCATTGTTTTGTCTTGGAGGCTTTGTACAAAGGTTTGATCCAAAAATAGCATAAAGGTAACATTGCCACTTTGATAAAGCATGCTTTATCTCAAATTGTTTATCTTGAGCATTGGACCAAAGCTTTTTCTACAAACCAACTCCACAAATATCAGGAAAGGTGTACCAACTATATGCAGACCTTGAGCTAACTTGTACAACCTTGACCTTTGTCATTTTCAACTTTTGCTTCAAAAACAAGTCAACTTGCAAAAGGTCCATAACTTTGGTATCTGATAAAAACCAAACTTTGTGCACATTTCAAACGACCTCAACACATTGTAGCAAGAAGAATACACGAGTTACAAGCCTCTCAAACACATAAATACACCAAAAACTCCATTACTGCCCAAAACAGGGCAAGCCCTGCAGAACCACTTCCAAAACTAATTCCACTCGTGCGTTTTGTCCCAAACCACTTCAGACACATTCCATATATCCCATCCAAGCTACCCAAGTCCCTGTCCAGCAACTGTAACTTCATTTTCAAGCTTCACCATTTTCAATTTCTGAGTTTGCAGGTTGAGTTCTATAGGGACATTCAGGCCATTTCAAAGCAAGCTAAGCATTGGGAAAGGTCAAGGGAACATCAGGCAAGCTCAAAAGTCCTTCAGGCCTCATTCAAAGTTGCTGCAATGTCATATTCAAACTTGACTGAAACAGGTAATTTTCAAACTTTTATCTCCTTATTTAGGAATCATTAGGCTTAGGTTTGTGAAGCAAAAATGTAGCACTTAATGTCCTTGAACTGTACATATGCATAACTTATATTTATATTAACTGAGCTAGGAGAATTTGGATGATGAACATGCTGAAATTTTTAGGTCAGAAATTAGGGGTGACAAAATTCTCCTTGGTTTCTTAGAGTTAGATCATGTTTTTTATATGGTTGGAATCGTGATTTAACAAGCTACAAGTTTCATGTTGCAAGATTTCGTGTTTAAGCACGTATGCAAGAGTTACAAATTTGAATAAGGGCGCGCGCGTTTTCTATTTCTAGAGGTTAGGGACGAAGTGAGTTGGGCTGGGCCTGGCTTGTTCTGTTTTTGACACCCCCATGCTTGCTTTCTGCACCCCTTGGCCCATTTGTTTTATTTTTATATATTTTTCATTTCTTTTATATTTTCTGGCTTTATTTATTTTTTCTAAATATTAAAAATCACCAAAAATATTTTCTTAAGTTTTTGCATTTTTATTTTATTATTTTTATTATTTTTTGGACATAAAAATAGTTTATTAGGTTAAATACTTTTATTTTTTTAAATAAATTTGTAAATAATATTAAAATACTTACATATTTTTATTTTATTATATTATACACTATAAATAATATTTTCTCACATATTTTTTTTTAATATTTTATATATATTATTTTTATTATTTCTTTATACATAAATGAAATAAATAATAATAGAATATATGTTTTCTTTTAAACCAAAAATTAGGGTTTCCACCCTTTCCAAAAAATAATCATTATATTTTTCTTATTTTTAACACATGAATAAACTTATTTTTACATACATATAAATAATACAAAAACATCCTTTGCATATTTATATTTATTTGTACATTTAAATATTTGTCTATTTATTTATTTGTGCGATATTTCAATTTGGTTGTAATAATAGTTTTA
Source organism: Vicia faba (assembly GCA_948472305.1). Taxonomy (NCBI): domain Eukaryota; kingdom Viridiplantae; phylum Streptophyta; class Magnoliopsida; order Fabales; family Fabaceae; genus Vicia; species Vicia faba. The sequence continues at coordinate 166,943 of CATIWC010000515.1, forward strand.
GGGTTTTATTTTGAGCAATATCTCCTATTCAAACTTGTATCTCCCTCCCCATAATATTGTTGTAATAGTCTTAGATTTACTTTTACGCATTTTATCGCTTTTAAATACCATGATAGTAAGATTAGGGTTTGTATGTAAAGATCAAAAATCAAACAAATAGCATGACTAAACTCAAGACAAAAATGCATGAAAATGACAACACAATGCACACAAGCATCTCTAGGGTTTCACCCACTTGTTGCCTTAAAAACATGGCCATGGTATGCATGCTAAGTATCTTGGCAAAATCAAAAACAAAACAAATATATCATAGTCCCTCGATGACGCTATCTTGGTTGCCTATTCAAAAATGATCTAGTCCCTCAAAAGCTTGCTAAGATACTTGGCAACATTGTTATCACGGTCATACGATGACCCACGCCCGTCCCGTTTAACATCCAAATACAAGGTTGTTTACCAAATACAATGGTAAAACAACAATGTCAAAGGGTTAAAAATGTGTAGGAAAGATCTTTGAGTAGGGTAGACAACTCCTAGTTACTTGATCAATTTGCAAACCATCCTTGCTATTTTCAAAAACACATACACAATTTCAAAACAATTTCCCAAAACAAACTTTCAAACATTGAACCATTTTTCAAAAGACAAACACCTTTGTATACATTCAAACTAGAATCATTACAAAGGTTTCCTAGACAAAGGCCTCTTTTCAAAATACTTTCAAAACCACACACAAAAGCACCATTTCAAACAATGGAAAAGAAAAAGCAAGTGATCTAAATCAAGTAACTAAGAGCCCATGGAAAATCATGGATGAAAAGGGTGCTAGCACCTTCCCTTTTCATAATCTACCCCCCGAACCCAAAAACAATCTCAAAGGTCTTTCCTGTGCTTTTTGACCTTTCCTTTGGATAAAATAAAAAGTCGGTGGCGACTCTTGCTAAACCAAAACATTTGCGAACAAAAAACTCAAAACCTCAAGTCAGTTCTCCCATCGCATCACATTGTGACTCTGATAGTACCTTTGTCTAAAAGTAACTGAATACCTCTTCTTACAATGGAACAACCACGGGAATCTCTGCAACAAATCTGATAGAAACCATAATGATGTATCTCCTGACCATCCATATAACAAAAATTAGCATGCAACTGCACTAGATCATCATCCTATAATTCACGTCAAAATTTTGAAACTATCCAGGAAATTTTGCAACCATGTTCACTTCCTCTTTATATTCAGCCCTTGGTCTAATGATATGGATAAGGCCTTGATCTAACATCTCTTGTAAATCACCTTCTACCATTGAACAATCGTGAGTGCTTTCTCTACCTACCCGGCATGCGTTATGGTCATGCTCATAGTGACTATATTGACATAGAAAAGCATGCATCTTCACTATATTCCCTCTTACCTTGTTTATATCAAAGATTCTGAATTCTCCTGGATAACCAGAAACCATATTCACAACACCTCCACCTCCATGCTTGGGTAGTGGCTTAACCTTCACATTGGGACAAATATATTTAAAAGTAAGGCGACAAGATCTTACCATCTTCTGCACCTCAAACTTCAATAAATAATAATTTTACATGTTGTTCCCAAGGGCTCCTTGATGAAAAGCACAAGTCTGATCAGCTTTATAATACCATGGCAAAGTTGGAGGTATAGCAGGGGGAGGCATAGTCTGCATCAGGTTCTTCTGAACCAAAAACAGAAACAATTATGTATAACTCATCGGAATAGGATCAAAAGCTTCCCTCTTCTGACCTTGCCCTTGATTACCTTGTTGAGGTTCTCTCTAATAGGCAACAGCAATCAAAGCTATATTGACGACTGGAGTTACCGAAGCAACTTATTGTTGATGTTGATGACGTCTTCTTCGGAGCTAATCCTTCTTTCTTGAACAACAACATTCGTTTCTCCTTCTTTATTTTTAGAAAACCCATATAATGATTTCATTATTCCACTAGAGCCTTCAACTTTTGATAATCGTCCTTCCCTAACGGATTCCTCTAGACGGACACCCATACTTACCATCTCAGTGAAATCACTTGGTGCACTTGCAACCACTCTTTCATAGTAAAACGAACCAAGGGTTTTTAGGAAGACCTTAGTCATTTCTTGATCTCCCATTGGGGTACCACATGGGCAGAAACCTCACGCCAACATTGTGCATACTCTTTAAATGATTCCTTATCTTTTTCAGTCATCACTCTCAATTGGTCACGATCGGGTGCCATAAACATGTTGTACTTATAATGCTTCATGAAAGCTTCACCCAAATCATTGAATGTATGGATGTTGCTACTATCCAATCCTATATACCATTTTAAGGTAGCACCAATTAAACTATCCTGGAAGAAATGAATAAGAAAGTGTTGGTCATCAGTATGAGTGAACGTCCTTCTGATATACATCACCAGGTGGTCACGGGTACAAGAGTTTCCCTTGTACTTCTCAAATTCTGGTACTTTGAACTTTGTTGGCACTTTCACATTAGGAACCAAGCATAGGTCACTGACATACTGACCAAATAACTTTTTCCCTAGGAAGGCCTTCACTTCTTTATGCATTTCATTGAATTGATCCTGAAAGTAATTCATTCGGTCATAAAATCCCAAAATTTCACTTGGTGGAGGAGGCACATGTAAACTTCATCATTAATAATAGGCATAGCATTCACTGCAGGAGGTGCAGCATGATGAATCTCATTATTAATAACAGGGACAACATGCACCATAGGAGGTGCAGAAGCAACATCAATTTGAACAAATGAGGCAACTTGAGCAGCAGGATTATAACCTTGTGGCATGAAATTCTCAAGCATTCCCCACGGGTAACCGTGAGGCATACGATACTAAGTAGAAGTAACTGGTTAACAGAGATGGGAACTAACAGAACCTCTAAAATAACGGTCGTATGTTGTGGTTGAGTAAAATGAAGAGACGAAAGAGGAGGAGGTGGTGGCTGATTCTAATCAGCCACTAACGACTCTACCAAAGTTGTTATGTTGGCCATACCAGCCCTCAAAGCAGTCACTACTTCTTGCAGCTCACGATTCTCTTGTTCAAGGTTTTCCATCTTCTGTCTAGAATTAGCCCGAGTATTGTAGTGATGAGACAACTTTCCAACTGAACGAGGAAGAGAAATAAGTAACACACATGGGAAAGATAGGAATGTAAAAATATGTGCAAAATGATGCATGATATGCAATGTGTATGATTTATTTTGTTTATTCAAAGAACTCAAAGAATTATAAACAATTGCAAATATTGAAGTACTAACACATTTGGAAATATTGAAAAATTTTATTTTAATAATAACTTTGGAATGGATTATTACTTTTAGTACAAGTTTAAATAATCCTAAGTACAGGAGAATAAAGAAATAATTTAAAAATCGTACGGAGCCAAAGCTGATGAAGATCTCTCCACACATTGACGTTTTCCCTTGAGTCTTGCAATTTGAGCCTTCAACTGCTTGTTCTCTTCTGCATACTTATCGGTAACTTCTTTCCATCCACCAGAATTAGAAAAATGATTAAAGTCACGATGAAAGTCATGAAGAAAATGATAGTCTTCCATTGGAGTGGAGAATCTCCAAGGATATTCCAATCGACAAAATTATTGGTGATATCACCAAAGGGGTAAGGACTCACTCTAAAATAGGTAATTTTTGTTATCATCATGCATATGTATCACAAGTTGAACCTAAAAACGATAAGGATGCCTTACTTGATGAAAATTGTCTTATGGCCATGCAAGAAGAATTAAATCAATTTGAAAGAAATGAGGTTTGGGACCTTGTTCCTCGTCCACAAAATCATCAAATTATAAGCTCTCGATTGGAATTTAGGAATAAGTTTGATGAACATGGTGTGATAACAAGAAATAAGGCACTTCTTGTGACTTAAGGGTATAATCAAGAGGAAGGCATTGACTATGAGGAGACTTGTGCTCTTGTTGTCTGACTTAAGGCTATATGCCTTTTATTAGCATATGCATGTTCTAAGAATTTCAAATTATATTAAATGGGTGTAAAAAGCACATTCCTTAACGGAGACATAAGTTTTTTTCGTTTATTTTTGTCTTGTTATGCCAATATTGTTATTCTATTTCAGGTACATTCTAACAAAAAGCTCACATGCAAAAAAATAAATATAAATGGAAAAGAAACAAAGAAGATTGGAAGAATGGAAGAAAAGAGCAAAAAATTGACTTCCTGAAGCTGTGGCCCAGGCCACAGCCCTGGCCATAACCCTGTGGCCCTCGCCACAACTAGTTATGCCATGTATTCCATATTTTTAATTGTAGCATTCGCCATAGTGTTTGGCCATCACCACGTCAGTAATTTACACCAACTTTCCTAATTTTTCTCCACGAACCCAGTCTTCCTGATTTTTCTTCATGATGCCACTTTTCCTGATTTTTCTCCACGAACATCATGAAAATTTAGATCAATCACATAGGAGATATAAACAAGGATAGTTCTTCATGAACGAGGGGAGTGGGTTTTTCCCAGAGTATTGTTTTTAGAGTTATAAGCAGAGAAATTACTTGTAAAAGTGAGAACGCCTCCACATCGGGGGACTATCACTTCTTTAGCTTTAGGCGTGTTTGATTGCAAGTCTCTACCTGATTGTTAAGCGTGTCGGTATATTCTGAATTCAGTTCATGTTATTGAAGTTATTCCAATTTTCGTTTTATTTCCAGGTTCTATTTTGATTGTATATTTTAATTGTTCATGATTGTTTTGAAACTGTTTATGTGTTGCTGTATAATACTGTTACATATTAGAATAAATTAATTCTTGTTTTTAAAATCAATTTTTTTGTCTCATGTTTAATAATCTTTATAGCATGTTTAGGTTTAAAACCATGTCCGGCTAAATCGTTTGATACTGGTATGTAATAACAGTCGTCCGGACGGGATTTGATAATAATTGGCATTAATTTTTATAAATTTGTTTTGTTGTAGTTTCTAATTCAAAAATTATAATTGTTTTTGTGCAAGAGTAAAAAGCAAATAAAGGTTACGGTCAATAGAGCGAAAGTTTGATATTTTAACTTGATAGTAGAAACTACGCATTAATCCTAAACACAATGAGATCACTTTAGGATTAATTAGAACTTATTGATTTCCAAAAATTACTTTTAATTCAAAAGAGGTAGCGACAACAAAGCATTCTGGTTTAAGAGTATAATCAGAGTCAATAGCACGACCGTGTGAGATAAAGTCTTTTAAATCAATAGTTTCTACTGAAAAGTATTTTGACATTTTTTACGCTAACATATTATCGAATCCCCGATGTATGATGGGTTACATACTGGTGTTCCGTTATTGAATATTTCTATTAAAGTTTCAGTTATCGTTTAAATTTATTTCTTGTTTTCCCTTAAATATAAGAAAAATCATTATTCTTAAATTTACATAGTAACATTAGATAACGATAAGTTTGATTTTTGGTCCTTTGGGTTCGATAATAATTTAAAACTATGTGATATAATTGTGCACTTGCAGTCACGAATCCTATTGACATGCTAAGTCATGCTCAAGTTTTTGGCACCGTTGTCGGGGACCGATTAAGTAAATATCCTAACTCCAGTGTTGCGTAGTATAGACTAAGGTAGCTATTTCCCTTTGTTTGTTAATTGTATGTCAGACACTCATTCACAAGACGAGGATTTAGTACAACCAATTGAAGAAATCAAACGTTTTATTAATTTAAGACATAGAATCTGCAAATTCAGGATCAAATACAATCTTCCCGAAACCGACCCAATTCCTATACCAATACCAGGAATGGCTCAACCACCTAAACGTCCTCTTAAGGACTATGCTGCCCCAACTCAAGATGAACCACATTCAAGTATTGTACCTCCTGCCATCGGGGAAAATAGCTTCGAGCTAAAACCTTCATTATTGCAAGTTGTGCAACAAAACCAATTCTCATGAAGTCCTATAGATGACCCTAATCTCCATCTGTTAGTGTTTGTACAATATGCAGACATAGTAAAAGCTAATGGTTTTAATCCTGAGGCGATACGATGATATCTTTTTTCCTTTTATTTGAGAGATAGAGCTAGAGCGTGGCTCTAATCGTTACCCTCCAACTCGATAACTGCATGGGATGAACTAAAGAAAGTTTTCTTAGCATGATATTTCCCACCAAGTAAAATGGATATGCTAAGAAGCCAAATCCACGGATTTATGCAAAAAGACAACGAATCACTTTTTGAAGCATGGGAGAGATACAAGAATACGTTAAGGCTTTGCCCACATCATGGAGTTGAACCATGGCTAATTATCCACACCTTCTACGGTGTTCTCCTATATAACACCAATATAACATTAGAAGCTACAGATGACGGTACTCTAATGAATAAACACTATATTGATGCCTATCAACTTATTGAAAACATGGCACAAAACCACTATCAATGGAGAAAAACCAAGCTAAGAGTTTATGAGATAATGATGGAAAACTTTGTTGCTTCTGAAAACATAACAAGATAAAGAGTTTATGAACCAAAATGTACATATCTCTGAACTTGTGAAATAATTATCAACTAAAGTAGCCCAACAACAAGCAACTACCACAACCCCAGCTGGAGTATTTCCTGATCAACTATACCCAAACCCGAAAGGCAATGTTAATTCCATTACACTCTGAAGTGGGACATAATTAGATGGGCCAGTAGACCCGAGAATCCAAATTTTGCCCATGTCTTTGCAAAAGGAAAAAGAAGTTGAAAAGGCAACAAGCAATGACCAACTAGATAAACCAAGTGGACGAGAAGATAAAGCTAAAGAGGAAGATGAAAAAGAGATACCATACGTACCTTCACCACCATATAAGCCACCTATTCCATATCCTCAAAGACTGGCTAAGTATAAAACTGAAGGACAATTTAAGAAATTCGTAGGACTTCTAAAACAACTAAACATAACAATACCTTTTACAAAAGTTATAACACAAATTCCATCGTATGCCAAATTTATTAAAAAAATCTTATCTAATAAGAAGAAACTTCAGGATAATGAGACGGTGATGCTTACAACAGAATGTAGTGCTATCATCTAAAACAACATTCCACCTAAGATAAAAGATCTGAGTGTAGGATCTTTGCAAGAAATTAAACCCAAGCAACCCTCAAAGATGAAGCACATAAAACAAACAGATAAAGCAGGTAAAGTGATCTAAGACTCTAAGATAACCCCTCTTTTTTTAAGTGATTTCCCAGTAGAGTCGCCTGTTCTGTAATACGGTGGAAGAACTGATAATTTTTTCGTGTTATCACAAATTTTGCAGATATCAAGAGTCGCCACCAGCTTTTCTTTTATCCAATAAGTAAAGGGTTAAAAGAATAGGAAATACCTTGAAGATTTTGAGTTTGGGGCTAGGTTATAAAAAGGGAAGGTGTTAGCACCCTTTTCATCTGTAGTTATCTATGGACTCTTAATTGCTTAGCTCACTTTGAAAATTTTCTTTTTGTGTGTTTGAAAATATTGGAAATTTGAACTTTATAACTATTCTTGTATCGGTCCTCAAGAATGCGTACAAAGTGTTTTGAAAATATTTTGAAGGTGTTTGTCTAAAATGTTTTTTTTTGTGAGCTAGCGATTAAAAGTTCTACCCACTCAAGGTAGTTCTTGTAATTTTTTTCCTCCTTAAGATAATGCTATCCATACCATTAGTTAGTAGGAAACCCTATCGTTGGATGTGAAGGGACAAGTGTAGGGTCATCGTACACTCATAGAAGGCAACCGGTAAGGACGCTTTAGTAATTTTTGTAAGGGACTAGATCATTTATCGAAAGGAAGAGTCGAAGGGTCATTGAGGGGATATGATCTTTGATTTAGGGGGACTTTGCTAAAGCGTCCCCACTTTTGAGGGACCTGGTTTTTTTTATTCCAAAGGCAACAAGGCAGGTTACCCTAGAGGTGCAAGTGTGCAAATGTATTCAATTCAGTTATTTTAACTTTGCAGTTAAGGTTTTCTAATGTTTGTTTTTATCTTGTCATACAACCCTAATTACTAAGCAGTAATATGATAAACATAAAAAAGATAGTAGAGGTGCGGAAAGTAAACGCAGAAACGTAAGCCCTAAACTATTACAATGCTTTGGGACAGATACATAAGAATGGTGCGATAAAGTAAAATGCAAAAATTTAGTCCTAGACTATTACATCCTGTAAATAGTTACAAAATGATAAAAAAGAGCGAAAAATAAAATCTAGACTATTACATTTGCAAAACTTATACATTCGATCTAAGAAATATAAAAGTAAGATAAAAATAGAAAAGAAAAATATTTTTGGTGATTTTTTATGAAAAGAAATTTGGATGATAATTAATTAATTAAACCTAAAAAAACAGTTAATTTTAAAATTGCTAAAAAAAGGTTGATTGATTAAATTAAAGGGTTAATAAAAAACCTTAAAAAAATTAATTAATTTTGGTTAATTAAAAAAATTAATTTAAAAATTGATTAAAACCTAAAACCTAATTTAATTAGGGTTTATGAAAGAAAAGGTGTTGATTTATGGTTAGGTGAAATTAGGGTTTAAGGGAAAAATTAAGAAGAAAAACAAGTTAGAAATAAAATCAAGCAAAACTGCCAGGGGTGGGTATTGAACCCACGCCCTTAGCCTTCCAACCAACAAGCCTTGCCACTACTCTAGATGCGTGTTTGTATGAGTAGAACAGGAAAAAAATGCGCTACATGTTAAACCTGCAAAGATTGGAAAATAATAGCAAAAATATTGTGAAGCGCAAGGATCGAACCCGCGCCCATACACTCATAGACCAACACCTTGACCAGCAGTACTACCCCCTCATCTGTGTACTAAATAGAAACGAATCAATATATTATAAAAGTGGATCAGAGAGGCTCTTTCTTGAAACCTGCAAAATAGAAGGATGTTAGTGATTTCCAGGGACCCTACCCCCCTAATTCAGGCCTTGTGAATCCAGTGGAAATATTATTTTTGGCTGATTCGTACTGTATTTTGAGATATGGCAAAAGTATCATGAAACAGTATGAATATGGTAGTTCACGGTTCAGCCATCACTGGGCACACACGATGGGTTTTTCCGGCATATTGGCATCTCATAATTATGCGCAAAAAAAAAAGAAAAATGGAACCACCTAAGGATACAGAAATCCTAAAAATTCCAGCACCACCCATATTCAAAGATGACTAATGGTGAGAGCCATATGTAGATGACAACTTGAGGGAATGTCTTGCATTAACTCCAAATGATATGCCTTCTCCAAAGAAACCTTCCCTTGAAATTAAAACACTACCTCCGACCTTAAGATATGAATTCCTAGACCAAGAACTCGAACGCCTCGATAATAGTAAATGTCGATTTAGGAAGAAGCAAAACTGAGAGATTTTTAAGCATATTAAGGAAATATCCCACAAATTTAGGTTATAACATCTCAGAAACAAAAGGAATCATTCCCTATTTGTGCATGAATCGAATCATGATTGAGGAACACTCAAAAACTTCTAGAGAACACCAGAGGGGAATTAACTCGATTATAAGTGATGTAGTAAAAAAGAAAGTGTTGAAGCTATTAGAGACATGGATTATATATCCCATATCTGACAGTAAAAGGGTTAGCCCAGTACATGTCATATCAAAGAAGGGAGGTGTTATAGTGATTAAAAACGAAAAAGGTGATGCAATAACAAAACATGTTGAATCAAGGTGGAGAATGTGAATTGACTATAGAAAACTAAACAAAGTCACCCGAAAGGATCATTTCCCTTTACCAATTATAGACCAGATGCTAGAGCGCCTAGCTAGGCATTCTCAATTTTGCTACTTAGACAATTATTCAGGTTTCTTTCAAATACCAATTCATCCTGATGACCAAGAAATAACCACTTTCACATGCCCTTATGGAACTTTCACTTACCGTCGAATGCCATTTGGATTATGTAATGCTCCTGCAACTTTTCAAAGATGCATGATGGCAATATTTGCTGATTTTCTAGATAACATAAAATTCTTTATGGGCGATATTTCAGTATGCGGGCAAAGTTTCGAAGGATGCCTTGAAAACTTGGAAATGGTTTTAGAAAGATGTGTGAAAGTGAATTTAGTGCTAAATTGGGAAAAATATCATTTTATGGTACGAGAGGGAATTTTGTATTAGGACACATAGTGCCAGATTGAGGTATTGAGGTAGATAAAGAAAAAATAGAAGTAATAGAAAACCTTCAACCTCGCAAAACTGTTAGAGAAATAAGAAGCTTTTTAGGACACACCAGTTTCTATCGACGTTTCATTAGAGATTTCTCTAAAATAACTAAGACACTAACTGAGCTATTAATGAAAGACATTGAATTCATATTTGATGACAAATGTTTAGAAGCGTTTCAAACACTTAAACAAGCATTAATCTCAGTGCCCATTATGCAACCTCCTGATTGGAATGAATTGTTCGAAATAATGTGTGACACGAGTGATTACACTGTAGGTGTTGTCCTAGGACAACGAAAAGATAAAAAAACTTCATATTATATATTATGCGACTAGAACTCTAGACGAAGCACAAAGTCATTATTCCACAACCTAAAAGGAACTTTTAGAAGTAGTGTTCGCATTAGATATATAATGTTCTGACTTAGTAAGAGTTAAAGTAATCATCTATACTGACCATGCCGATATTAGATACCTATTAACTAAGAAAGATGCTAATCCTAAACTACTAAGGTGGATTCTGTTATTACAAGAATTTGACTTAGAAATCAAAGATAAAAAAGGAACTGAAAATGTTGTAGTAGATCACCTTTCTAGACTCGAAAATCTAAAATTTTAACAAGTGTCAATCAATAATGACTTCCAATATGATAAACTTATTGCCAAGTTTGAAACAAATAAATTAAATGCTATCAAAATTATTATCCTTCAAAAATAGAAAAACCTCGTTTTTGAAACTGATGAATTAGTGGAAGCAACCTTAACTCATTCTATGATACCTTGGTATGTTTCATGACTTCAGCCTTGATCTTTTCTAACATATCCGGCTGCATACGACGAACCTTCTGTTTCACTGAAGGGAAATCCTCTTTTGTAGGTAGGCGATGAACCACAATATCGGTGTTAAGTCCCAGCATGTCTTCGTACGACCAGGAAAAAACCTCAACATAGTCATGTAGCATCTGTATTAACCGTTGTTTGACACTGGGCTCCAGATAGGCACCTATCTTGACTTCTTTTGTGTCCTCTTCAGTACCCAAGTTCACTGTATCAACTGGCTCCTCATGCGGTTGTATTACCCTTTCTTCCTGTTGTAACAGTCTAACAAGCTCTCCCGGTACCTCACAATCTTCCTCACCTTCGTCATCGGCTTGGTAGATCGGGGTTTTAAAGTTATAATAAGCAATAGCATAACCGTTATCAATGGGATCCAGAGTGGATGTGGATCGACAGTTTGTTATGTGAGTGTGTGTAAGAGCATAATTGTTCTGATAAAGTAAAAAGTATAATTGTATGTAAAAACGTCTAATGCTTTATTAATGACATATGAAAATGAAACATGATAACCATTACAAATAAACCATTGCGCCTCGGTAAGACACAAGGTCTCAGAGTTTGTATTATTCATTTATTACATATCCAAAAACAAAAAAAAAGGACAATTACTCCTGAATAAAAGTAATCGGCACAAAGTCTTTAGTTTTCTAGTTGGTGAGTCCTCCGTTGATAGTTGGGAATATCCACTGGTCCATGTCACAGTCACTATCATTGTCCTTCAAAGCATTAACCCCATGATTGCTGATGGGTAGGGGTGGTTCTCTGGCACGAGCACGACGAACAACACTTTGAGCTCCTGATGTAAAACCCAAACCAAACTTGTCAGATTTGTAGGGAATAACCGGAAGTTGGCCCCAAATTATACACCCACCTTCTTTAACGACTGCCTTGGCATCTTTTAGAGAAGCCATCTTCAGTGGAGGACTAGTAGTCTTTGGAACACCGACAGAGGTTTTGGTTGTAGCAAGGGTCTGTGGAACCTCTTCAAAGTTTTGATAGGGGGTCTCAATGAACTCGCCATCCATTTCAACATACCTAAAAGAGTTCAGGTGGCTCACCATGTACTCCTCCCCCCCTTGAACTGTGATAATATTCCCATTGACTGGGTACTTCAGCATCTGATGTAGGGTGGAAGTCACAGCGCCAGCCCCATGGATCCAGGGTCGACCCAATAAACAGGAGTAAGATGGGCGGATGTCAATCACATAGAAAGTGGAATTAAAAGTCTGAGCACCGACTTTGATAGGGATGTCCACCTCCCCATGCACCATTATTTTATAACCGTCGAAGGCTCTCACCATAATGTTACTGGGTTTCAGAGTCAATCCTTCGCAATCCAATATGTCAAGGGCTTTCTTGGGCAGAAGATTCAGCTATGAACTTGTATCCACTAGAACATGGGCCAAAGTAGTGCCTCTGCACTCGATAGAGACATGCAAAGCATCATTATGTTTCCTTCCCTTGGGAGTTAGGTCTGCATCAGAGAATCCCAGGCCATTGTCAAATGTCTAACTAGCCACACAATTCTCGAATTGAACAGTAGAGGTCTCCTGAGGCACGTGGGCAGACTTCAGGAATTTTACTAAAGCCTTGCATGGGCTTCAGAGCACAGTAACAGGGCCAGCATTAAGATTTTGGAAGGGGTATGCCCCAGTTGTTCAACCATATTGTAGTCACTCTTCTTGATTATTCTAATACCTCTTCCATTTCCTTCTTAGAAGCCTCGAGAATGACTTATGGACGTGCCTTCGTCCGTACGGGCTCAACCAATACCTCTTTTCCCCAAGTCTCGGCCGACTCGGTAGTAGGGATAACAGTAGGACTAACAGTAGGAGTAGCAATGGGAATATTGACAGGAGCAACAAGAATGATCACATGAGTAGCAATAGTTTTAGGAAGAGAGATCTCAGGAGAGAAAACTCTTCCGCTTCTTGTTATCTTACTGGTCCCGGCGATATTAATAATGTCATGATCAGAGTCTCCGACATCTTTATCTTTAACAACCAGTAAATCTTGCTTGACGCCATGATAATAAACGTCGGCCCCATAGTTCCAGGGAACAGCTTTATCCGAGGAATATGGTGTAGGTCCAGGGAAAGTAATTATCAATGGAGTAACTTTCGGAACAGATGTAATCCTGACAGGTCTTTTGGAGGAGACCTTGGGAGGATTGGCGGAAATGGTAATGATAGAAACATCTTCACATGCAGCAATTGTAACTGGAGTCTTCTCAAACAGAATTTCTTTATCATCCATCAGGCGTTGAACACCTTCCTTTAGAAAACGGCATCCATTAGGTAGGGACAAACGTAAGTGGAAACCTTCGTCACAACCCAAAAATAAACCGGCCTGCAAGAGATTCTTCTTAATAGTCAGGAGTGGAGTAGCTAATTCATCAACAGAAGCAACAAACATGTCATCATCAATAGCATTAACACCTCGACCGTTCTTGGGCATATGAGAAGTTATAACATTAGGGGTCTCAGAAGCGTCAAACTCAATCTCCTTTGCTTAAATTAAATCCTTCACATTGTTCTTCAAAGCTCAACAGTCGTTTGTATCATGGCCTGAACTTTCAGAATGGTAAGCACAGCGAGCATTTGCATTATAGTGAGGAGATGTAGTGTTGGGGTTTTTGGGAGCCTCTTCAGGGTAACCAGATTGGATTTCAGCAGGTGTGGTAAAACCTGGGATAGGGTCATGTTAATCCAGGTAAACCGTCTCCTTGGCTTTTCTGTTCTGGACTGATTATTATGTTGTCAGTTTGATGCAGGATTGGAAATCATAACAGCCCCTACCGTCGGACGACGCTCAGTTTTGTTAAGATTTCTTTGGCCATAAGCAACACTGACCTCCTTCTTCCTTGTGAATGATTTCTTTATAATGATGGAGGATACATCATGTTGTATCTTACCACTTTTAATGCCAGCCTCTACTTGTTCACCTGTCAAGATCAATTCAGTAAACCCAAAAGAAGAGCTTCCAATCAGGTGGTTAAAGAATGGCCTGGATAATGTCCCCAAGAACATGTCCACCAGCTCCCTATCATATAATGGAGGCTGCACTCTTCCTGCAAGGTCTCTCCATTTTGGGCATAGTCCTTAAAACCCTCGCCGGAACCCATAGACATATTTTGCAACTGTGTACGAGTCGGGGCGAGGTCAGCATTATATTGGTATTTCTTATAGAAAGCAGCATCCAGATCTTCCCAATTATGCACATTGGTTCTTTCTAGTTGATATAACCATTTCAACTGAGTCCCTGCCAAACTTTCCTGGAAGAAGTGTACCCACAAATCCCTATCAGTAGTGTGGGGTTGAATTTTCCTAACATACGACCTTAAATGCAGCTTAGGGCAGGAGACACCGTCGTACTTAGAAAATGTAGGGACCTTGACCTTCCGCGGGATGACCACCCCTGAGACCAGTCCTAACTCTTCAAAATCTAACTCGGGTACCCTTTGGATCTCCATGGCATTGAGCCGATCCTCCAGTTGTTTGTATTTATCATCAGCTAGAGGATACTGCTCCTTAGAATAGTCAGGTTCATCTTCTTCAGACTCCTTTGTACTGTGGTCCTCTTCTTTTGGCTCTCCTTCCTGATTTCCTCTCTCTCTCTCTCTCTCTCTCTCTCTCTCTCTCTCTCTCTCTCTCTCTCTCTCTCTCTCTCTCTCTCTCTCACTCTCTCTCTCTCTCTCTTGACGGAGTTGCGAGCTCTAAAACTTGCTTCATTGGTCCCTTGAACCTTCTTCCCAGATTCAGAACACCCAATGTCCTCTTTTTCTTCTTCTTGTTTTTGAGAATCAGTGCTTTCAAATCTTCTTGTCCCTTAGCCAGATTCAAGAACATTTCTTGGAATTGAGGATTATGTGCCTGAAGCTCCTTAACTGTTTATTTAAGAGCCATTGCTGAAATAAAAAGCAAATAGGATAAGAAACCTGTCCTGAAACCTGTTTATGCAATGATATGTATGATATATGTATGCAATGTTTTCAAGGACTTCGGGAAATTTAAATTTGTGAACCAAAATGAAACAAAGATTTTATTAGTAGAATTCAAAATACAATTTCCGTTTAGGCTTACAATTGAAAAGTTCTAAAATCTAAGACATCAAGTTTCCCATGGGCGCTTCCTCCTTGTTCCAAGATAGACATTGAGACTTCTCTCTTTGTGAAGTTTCTTTGTGAGCTCCAACACTTTTTTCTCATTGACATAAAAATTATCTCTAAAGGTATCTCGTTCTTTCTTGAACTGAATTCAGGATCTCTGCAGCTCTTCAAGATCAGTGGGCATGTCAGGATGGAGAACTATATAAGGAACATCCCCTTCGGTGATGGGCTCCACAACCACTGGTAAGATGGCTATATACGGCATTATGAGGTTCTGAGCGCAAGCTCGTACCCATTTGAAATAAGGTTCCATAGGGATGGAATTCTTAGGCCCCAAGGTCTTGGTTTCAAATTTGTTTACCATACCCCAAGCTCGTATAAACTTCTGACGATACCCTTGAAAATCATCCTCGTAGTTAAACATAATGCCCTGGATAAGCATATCGTGGGGACCATCCCTTCGAGCATAACCAAATTTTTGTAAAGCCAGGGAAGGATTATAAGTTATGCCTCCCCTAATTCCAAGTAGTGGGACATTAGGGAATTCCCCGCAGCGGTCAATAACAAAAATATCTCCCATAGATCGAGAATACCAGAGAATATCCGAGTGAGAAAGTGACATTATCCTTCGCGACCAACCCAAACCTTCTTCATTCTTCAATACTTATTTAGGGAGGTGAGAAATAAACCACCTTGACAACAATGGCACACAACACATAATAATCTATTTCCTCTTCATGGTGCGAGTGTGGAGGGTGTGCAAGATGTCTCCGAGTAGAGTAGGCATAGGGTTATGAGAGAGGAAAACCTTGATAACATTCACATCTATGAGAAAGTAAGGACTAGGGAACAACACTGAACCATATATTAGAAGGGCCAAAACCTCCTCAAAAGCTTGGAAATCCAAATCATCCCAAAATTGGTGAGCTTTCTCGTACAGAAACTTGACTAGAAAACCCTTAACACCACTTCTTGTTTCCCAGTTAGATACAATGTCAGACCGTTTCAGATGTAAAGTTGTTGCAATGACCTCTGGCTTGGGAGCTTCTTCTAAACCGGTGAAAGGCATTTGATCAAGAATAGGTATACTCAATAGTTGAGAGAACTCTTCCATGGTGGGCACCAACTAATAATCTGGAAAGGTGAAGGAATTGTGCTTAGGGTCAAAGAATTAAAAGATTACACTCATCATCTTCTCATCAAAACCCGAGGTAACCAGATTGAGAAGTTGATCATAGTTCTTGGTAAATGAGGAAGTCTCGGGAACCCTTGATACTAGCTCTTTGAGTTGGAGAGGTATTCTTACAAAGCTGATTCAGATAGTATTTCTACGAGCGGAAGCCATGATCTAATAAACAGAACAAAGATAAATTCCCTTGGTCCTTGAAATTGTCAGTGTAATGAAAAATAAAAGTTATGATGCATGATGCCATGTTTAAGCAAACTAATAATACACAATAAAAACACGCAAGACCTTAGGTTTAGGCTCACATGGAGTTTATAGGTAAGTACCCTCTTGAAGTTTAGTTGGTTCAACCTATCCTAGAAATAATAATCGGGTTCTAAGGAGTCTCAATATCACTGATCTTTCTTTATCAAGCATTATTTCAACTTAGCAATCTTTTCTTGCGGCTGAAACATCTCGAAAGTCTGATCTCAATGAATGTAGCATCGAGTATCAACCAATCCCCAGCTTTACACTGAGTCTGACTATCTCACTACTTTCTAATGGCCAAGTTTGTTCAACTAAGGTTCTAAGGTCCGTTAGTGCTTCGCGACACCGCACGGCAGCCCCTTATTCTCCTTGATTAAACACAAGGGATACTGGTACCAACTAAAGTGTCACACCAACACAGCTATCGCTTCAAACATATCGTTCTACGCCGTACAATCTCCACGATTTATTGTTGTTTACCTAAAAATATGCCCCCAGATCCGGGTGTAGGATCTATAGTAACAACCCAAACAACTCTCCAAAGATAAAGCATACAAAGCAAGCAAATACAACAGTTTTAAAAGGAACTAACTCTAAGGTAACCCCGCTTTTATATTTCTCCAACAGAGTCGCCAGTTCTGTGATACGATGGCAGAATCGACTGATTAATGTTGGTTTTGCATTTTGTATTCGCAAATGTTGCGGTAAGCAAGAGTTGCCACCGGCTTTTCTTTTTTCCAAATTAAGGAAAGGGTGAAAAGAACAGAAAAATACCTTTTTTGAGAGTTTTCTGAGTACGGGGGGGAATATTATGGAAAGGGAAGGTGTTATCACCCTTTCCATCCATAGTTATCTACGGGATCTTAGAGGTTTGCTCATTTTTGAAATACCTTTGTGCTTTGTCTGTTTGAAAATGTTTGAAAAATGCCTTAGTGCGGCGATTTGCTTTGTGTTAACTCTTGTATCAGTTCTCAAGAGTGTTGACAAAGTAAATGTTTTTAAAAATTATTTTTGAAAATTGTTTTTGAAAAGTAGTATTTGTGTAAGTGCAAAAATGTTTTGAGCAAACTTCTAACAGCTATCTACTTTATACTCGAAAAAGGTTATTATTTTCTTCATATCCTTTAGATAGTGTTATCCTACTATTAGTGAGTAGGTAGCCCTATCATTGGATGTATAAGGGACATCGAAGGGACGTTACAGTCACGAAGGAAACTTGTGGAGACGCTTTAGCAATTTTGTTTAGGGACTAGATCATTTACCGAGAGGCAACCGTAGGGTCATCGAGGGACTATGATCTAATTTTTTATTTATGGATCTTTGCTAAAGCGTCCTCGTTTCGAGGGACATGACTTCATTATTTCCGAAGGAAACCAAAGTGGGGTACCCTAGAGGTGTATATGTGCAATGTGTGTTATATGCAGTTATTTTTTATCTTTTGTGTTAGGTTTGCTAACGATTTGTTATTAGTCTTTCCGTACATGCCTAGTTACTAGCAATTAATATATACAGAAAAATGTGAAGTGCGGGAATTATAAATCTTACGCTATTATAATGCTTTGGGACAGTTACATAAAAAAAGATGCAAGAAAGTAAAGCGCGGAATTTAAATCTAGACTATTACATCCCATAATCAGTTACATGAATATAAAAGATGCGAGGGTAAATAAAGAGCGCGAAAATAAAGACGTCTAATAAATCCTAAGAATTTAGCTAAGTAAAAAAATCTTTTTGGTTTTTGTTTATTTTAAGAAAATAATTAAACTACCTTAAATCTAATTTTAATTTAAAAAGATAATTTCTAAATGAATTTAAAGCCTAATTCTAATATTTTTGTATTTTTACTTGAGAAAATAATCTAAACGCAAATTAAACCCTAAGTTCTAACTTATTTTAATTAAAAATGTTAAAGTTAATTAATTAATTAATTTCAGAAATTAATTATTCTAAAAAAAACTAATCCTAAGTTTTGTTGACTTTTTTTATTTGATTAAAAAAACTTACTGATTAAATAAAATAAACAAATTAAAAAAATAAAAATAAAAAAACAAAATCAAATGGGCCTGGGTCTGCAGAATTGAAATGGGGATGTTGATTGGAATTTACTAAGCCCAAACAAAGGGGAGGCCCGGGCTACGTATGATTCCATGGTGCTACCCTTTTGAAGGTCTATCATGAGCACCTAGTTCTGAGACATTGGATTTGATGATGTGATGCTTTGATGATAGTGATCTGAGGACACAAGGTGTATGCATGGTAGCTGGAAGCATGGGATCTGCATACAAGATTTGTAAAAACAAAAAATGCAAGAGGTAGGGATCGAACCCCTGACCTCCCATACACATAACACCTTAACACTCAAACACCCAACCATTGGGACGGCTTTACATCCGCTAGTATAATCACGAAGAAACATATATAATATAAAATGAGTCATATTACTAAATTGTCACAAGCGTGCCCTCCAATGGGACTCTTTGTATTTGAATGGGCCAATCAAGAATGGAGAGAAGGAGCACATATCTTGAATCAACCAATGAGATACAGGGATGAAGCCACGCCAGCTTGGACCACCACCTGCAATTAGTCAGACCATCGGAGACGGTGGTTTCCACCGTCTTCTCCGGTGAGACCCCCTGCGAACATGACCAAATACAAAAACAAAATATGCAGATCTACATAAAAACGTCTCCTGTTCATGTATATGGCCTCCAAATTTGCTAAAACTTCGTGTATCTGTATTCGAGCACAAAAGCCTAATCACGGCCAAACATGACATTATGGGTTCTAAGGCCATAGCTCTTTATGTAACATGTTAGAACGGATGCAAACATCATTAATAACATGAATATAAGCTTAAGAAAGATTTATATGGCATGATTTGAAAGTTTGAAAGTCACAGAATTTACCAAAAAGTGAGGTTTGATGGAGCACTTCTGGGCATGAGACAGATTGAATGGAGGGTTCTATATGCTCCTAGGAACCCTAGGATGTTGATAGAGTGCTTGGAAAGATCTGAATCTGGATGGATAAGAGGTTTCAATTTGGACAACTTTAAGAATTTTTTGCAATTTGGTTGTGTTCTCTCTAGGTTGTGTAGGTGTGTTGAAATGCTTGCTAATGTCTTGTTTATATAGAGAGGAGTAAGGAGATAAGATATCATAGGATTAAACAACCTTGATTATGTGTTTGAAAACCATGAATGAAAATTTGTAACTTTGGCCAAAAACATGGAATCTTGTCCTTTTTTGAAATTTGAATGTATGTGGACATTTTGGCTCCTTCGAATTCCCTCTAGTTCCTGCCCTTCGATTGGCCCAGAGTTTCCTCCTTCGAATGTCTCCAATCCTCATCATTTGGGCTTCTTCGATTGAGCCCCTATTTGCCTTGGTAGCTTGATCTGAAAATTTTCAACTAACCGAATCGAAAACTATTTTCTGGCCATTCGAAGCTTCTTTTGTTATGAATGGGATTATGCAGGAGGCTTGGGTCTGGCAGCATGCAGGACTTTGTCCAGAATCATCAAAAGACAAAACAACACTTGTCTTCAACCATCATGTGTCTTTCGACTGGACCAAATGCATGCCCCTTCGAGGGCATCATTTGTATGTCCTTTGAATAACCCACATGCACCCCTTGTGCATTCTTCAAATGGGCCACCAATGTATGTTCATAATCTAGCAATATTTTGCTTGTGAAATGAAGGCAGGCATGAAGAGGAAACCTTTGCTTGGTGAATCAAAGGCCAGATGAAGGGGGATTCTTTGTCTTGTAGATCGAAGGCAAGCATCTTAAACCAATACTCATCAAAAGGAAAAACAATCTTGTTTCCCACAATTATGTATTCTTCGAATGGACGACATATATGTCCTTCGAAAGGCAACATTGGTGTATCCTTCGAATGGACCTTACTAGGTGTCAAAATGTGGAAAATTGTGTGTTGAATATTTTGGAGGTGGAGTCAAAGCTAGCATGAGGGAAGCCAACTACTTAATGAATCGAAGCACATATGAAAGAAATGCACTACTTTATGGGCACTTGCATGAAGGGAAACCATTGACTTGTGCATTGGAAGCAAGCCCAGAGGAAGTCATTTTCTTGTGGGTCGAAAGCAAACACAGAGGCAAGTTGAAGGGGCCTTGGCCTTGTGGATCGAAGGAAAGTTTGAGGCAGCCTTTTGTCTAGTGGATAAAAGGCAGGTCTGAAGAAGCCTTTCCCTAACCAAAGCTTGCATGCAGGAGTCCACTGTTTTGGGGATCAAAGTAAGTGTGTAAGAGGTCACTGCTGGTGGATCGAAGGGAGCTTGCAGGGGATTATTTCTTTGTGTGTTGAAGGCATGCACAGAGGGAGAATTTGCCTAGTCAAAGCAGGAATCAAGATTTCTCCAAAGAAATCAAATGCGCAATCGAAGAAAGAATTAAGCTTGCATGCAGGTAGCCATTGCATTGTGAATCAAGCCAACATGTAAAGCCAATGGTGCAATCGAAGGATGTATGTAGGAGGCCGTTTCTTTGTGCTTGTTGGCATGAAGGAAATTCATGCCTTATGAATTGAAGGCAAGCATAGATAAGGCCATTCCCTTTTGAATCGAAGGAGGTTGTTTCAAAGGAAACACATGCCCAGTCGAAGCTTGTATACAACAAACAAGCAAAAGTCCAAGGCTTCAATCGAAGCTTGAAAATTTGAAGCAAGCTTGGAGGAGGTTAGGTTCTCAATCGAAGCCTGTCAAGATGCCAATCGAAAGACCCTTTGATATGCCAATCAAAAGACCATGTTTATCTTCAAAAAAAATATTTTTTCCTTTAATCAAGTGTTGGTAATCACCTATGTAAGAAAAAAATCTTGGAAAAATATGAGAGGGAAAATTTTGGGGTACAACATGCATCTTCCGAATTCGCATACTAAAAAAAACCTACACCAAAACATGATAAATATGCAGATCCATGCCCAAAACCACCGATAATGTTACAGCTGCTATCCGATATGATTATGATGCACCTATCAACCAAGCTGAAGAGGAAGATGATGAGGATCTTGAACTTTATGAAGAATTGGCAAGAGGGATAGAGCAGAAAGCTGACAGCATACAACCATACCAGGAATCTATTGAGACCATTAACCTTGCACAGAGGAATATCCGAAAGAGATCAAGTTAGGGGAAACATTAGAGAAAAGCGTCAAAGACAGACTGGTCAAGTTGTTACATGAGTACGTGTATATATTCGCCTGATGTTACAAAGATATGCCAAGGTTGGATACAGATATTGTGGTGCACTGACTACCTCTCAAGGAAGGTTGCTCTCCAGTCAGGCAGAAGCTTAGGAGAACTCATCCAGATATGTCCGACAAAATTCGAGAAGAAGTCCTTAAACAATTTGACGCAAGGTTCTTAGTGGTGGTAGATTATTCACCTTAGATAGCTAACATTGTGCCAGTACCCAAGAAAGATGGTAAAGTACGTATGTGTGGAGATTATCGGGATCTAAACAAAGTAATCCCAAAAGACGATTTCCCGCTACCTCACATAGATGTTTTGGTGGATAATACAGCTCAAGCTTCAGTATTCTCCTTTATGGATGGTTTCTCAAACTATAATCAAATCAAAATGGCACTCGAAGATATGGAAAAGAGTACCTTCATGACACCTTGGGGGACCTTATGCTATAAAGTAATGTCGTCCGGTCTGAAGAACCCTGGGGATACCTATCAACGGGCAATGGTCACACTATTCAATGATATGATTCACAAAGAAGTTGAGGTGTACGTAGATGATATGATTGCCAAATCTCATATAGAGGGGGATCACATCATACATTTACAAAAGTTATTCGATCGTCCGCGAAGGTTCAAACTAAGGTTGAATCTAAACAAGTGTACATTTGGTGTAAGATCAGGCAAGTTACCGGGTTTTATCGTAAGTCGATGTGGTATTATGGTGGACCCCAAAAAAGTAAAAGTCATAAAAGAAATGCCAGCTCCAAAGACAGAGAAATATGTTTGTGGTTTCTTAGGACGATTGAACTATATTTCAAGGTTCATATCACACCTAACTACTACGTGCGAGCCTATATTAAAATTAATGCGAAAAGATCAGACGGTAATATGGAATAATGATTTCCAGATAGCTATCGAGACAATAAAGCAATATTTACAAGAGCCACCGATCTTAATGCGGCCAGTTCTTGGAAGACCACTCATCATGTATCTGACAGTACTGGAAGGATCAATGGGATGTGTACTGGGCCAATAGGACGAAACAGGCATGAAAGAGTATGAAATCTACTACCTCAGTAAGAAATTCACTAACCGTGAAACCAGGTACTCACTTCTTGAGAAAACTTGTTGTGCATTAGCTTGGTCTACTAAAATATTGAGGCAGTATATGTTAACTTACACCACATGGTTAATAGCAAGAATGGATCCTTTAAACTATGTGTTTGAAAAACCGGCTCTTACAGGAAGGATTGCCTGGTGGCAGATGTTACTATCAGAATATGACATCTAATACGTTACTCAAAAGGCCATCAAAGGTAGTGTACTAGCTGATCACTTAGCTCATCAGCCATTTCCAGAATATCAACTAATGAAGTCCGACTTTCCAAACGAAGATGTTATGGTTATAGGTGACTATAAAATACCAGGGTTAGATGAAGGACCTGAACCAGGGGCACATTCGATGCTCATGTTAGATGGAGCTTCAAATGCACTCGGTCACGATATTGGGGCAGTTTTGACTTCTTCAAAAAATTATCATAAACCCCATACTGCAAGGTTATGTTTTGACTGCACCAATAATATCGTCGAGTATGAAGCTCACATCCTGGGTCTGGAAGCTGCCATTGATCTAAGAATCAAATATCTCGAAGTATTTGGAGACTCTGCGCTAGTCATATACAAAGTAAAAAGTGAATAGGACACTAAGCATCCCAAATTGATTCCATATCGGGATCATGTTTTAAAGCTAGCGAAAGAATTCACTGAAATTACCTTCAGTCATATCCCACGAGAAGAAAATCAGATGGCAGACACCTTGGCAACCCTATCAGCCATGTTCAAGGTAACTTGGCCAAACCACGAGCCACGCATTACAATCAGACATTTTGAAGAGCCTGCACATTGCCTTTCTATTGAAGAAGGAACAGATGATAAGCCCTGGTTCTATGACATCAAGAGGTACCTTGAAAAACAAGAATATCCTGAAAATGCCTCTATCATTGATAAACGAACTCTGCGAAGGCTAGCCTCAAAATTCTTTCTGGGTTATGATATGTGTGATACGGTGGCAGAACCGACCGTTAATATGGTTTGCGTTTTTTGTTTGGAAATGTTGCGGTAAGTTAGAGTCGCCACCGGCTTTTCTTTTATCCACCAAAGGAAAGGGTGAAAAGAACAGAAAAAGACCTTTTTTGAGATTTTGAGTAAGGGGGCTAGATTATAGAAAGGGAATGTATTAGCACCCTTTCCATCTGTGGTTTTCAATAGGCTCTTAGGTACTTTCTCATTTTGAAATCTATTTGTGTGTTTGTGTATTTTGAAAGTTTTTGTTTGCTTTATGGTAACTCTTGTATCTGTCCTCAAGAGTGTGATAAAGTGTTTTTGAAAAGAAGTTTGAAAAGTGTGTAATTGTATAAATATTAGGTTTGAGCAAGTACTTAAGAACAGTCTACCTACTCGAAAAAGGGTGTTCTTTTCCTCCTACCCTTTAGACAGTGCTATCCTACTATTAGTGAGTAGGTAGCCCTATCGTTGGATGTTAAGAGACTATCGAAGGGACATCTATGGTCACTAAGGAAACTGGGCAAGATTTCTTAGTAACTGTCCTAAAATCCTAAGATCACTTTTATAACCGAGGCGATAGTCGAGAGGGTCATCGAGGGACTTGTGATCTCTTAAACTCAAGGACAATAATTAAAAATCCTCACGTTTCGTGAATTGTGACCGTTTCGAAGGCAACCGAAGTGGGATATACCCTAAGGGTGCAAGTGTGCAACAGTGTGTTTTTCCAGTTATATTTATCTTGCAATTAGTGACCTAATGGTTAATCGATTAATCTTGTCATGCACTCCTAAGTTACTAACAATTACATACAAGCATATAGGAATATAAAGAGCGAGAAATAAAAGTTCATACGTTATTACAGGGCTTTGGTGTAGATACGTAAATAATGGACGAAAAGTAAAGTGCGTAAATAAAAACCCTAATTAACTATTACAAACCGGGTACAGTTACATAAATGGTAAAAAATAACCGCGTGGAAAAATAATAACGCGCAAAAGTTAAGACTGAAATAAATTCTAAATCCTAAAAAAAATCTACTTACCTATTAAAAATATTTTTGGTATATTATGAAAAAAAAATAGAAGTTTAACCTAATTCTCTAATTAATTTTAATTTAAAGAAACAAATCCAAATAATTACATCAAATTAATTTTAATAAAAAAACCCTAAATCCTATTTTTCGTGATTTTACTGATTTTTATGATTAAATAGAAAAAATATTTTTTTTGAAATAATTAAAAATAATAAAGAAATTAAATAAAAATAATAAAAAGGAAAAAAAGAATGGGCCTGAAGTGTGTTAGCATTCTGGGGGGTGCATGTTGGATTTGCAAGGCCCAGGTCTACAAGCCCAATAATCCGTTGCGTGTGATTCTGTATTGTGGCCTCTGGAAGGTCCACCATGGGACTGCAAGTTTGATGCGCTGGATCTGGACACCCGGGATCTCATGCTGGAGAGTTGGTGGTGTATGGTGTACGCAGGGGAAGGCAATGCATTGGATTTGAAAGAAATAAGTTAGAAAACATAAATCGTCGGACCTGGGACTCGAACCCAGGTCCTCTCCCTTCCAGCGCATTTCCTTTACCATTTGAGCCAAGTGTTCATTTGTTTATACAAACAAACACAAAACAATATAATCAAAATAAATGCCCAGAATTTTATTTAAGAAAAAAAAAGGTGCGCTATTTTCAAATGGTCCAACCAGGTCATACCACGCCATCATCTTCTTCAGCTGTCTGTCATTTTAGCCTAACACTTTTACCTACGGACTATATTCGTCACTAAAACACCTACAAATCTCCAAAATTCACAACAGGCAATATAAATTCAATTTAAAGACATGAATCAATTGGGTTTGATCCCCTGAGCATGATGGTATCCTTTATTAGGCCCAATTATGCCTATACCTAAAAACCCTAAAACGAATATTTAAACCCTAACAATGTCAAGTTATCATATATTTATCAAAATGGAAATTAACCACTCAAATACGTTCTAAATGCTCATACAAACAAGAATGCATACTCAAAATCTATTTCTAACGCATGTATGATCAAAATCAATTTCAAAAAATAAGGTGCAAACCTTGATGATGTAAGTGATGATTCTGGGTGCTTTAATGCTTAGGAATGATGTTGTTAGCTTCAGAATGTCCCCATGAATGGATTGCAAACGTCAAAACTCCTTGAATCCCTCTGCAACTATCAATCCTATTGCAACTTTTTTGTGAAGAAATTGTAACTTTTGTGTGTGTTCTATGCGGCCGATCCTCCCTTTTTTGGTATGGCAATGTTATGCATATATACTAGGATGCATTAGGTCAATAAAATTGGATGGATTCTTAAAGATTTGTAAGAGAAAGATTATATTTGCAATTTAAATTTTAAGTTTCTAAACTTGGCCAAAACATGCTTTTTTCTTTCCGATCAACCCTTGCACGAAATCATGATTTACTCATCAGATTCTAGACTCATTATATGATCATAAAACAAATCTTTGGATTTTATTTCATTATTTAACTATTTTATTTGATTTATTATGATTTAAATGAATAAAAATTCAAATAAATAAAAAATCTCATAAAAATATAATAATGGATTTAAATATCTTAAATAGGTCCATGCATATGTTTGAGATCCAAAACCGACGCCCATTAGTCCAAAAGATCCAATTTCTCACATTGACGTTTGTGCATTTTCCTAAAATTGATCAACTTTAGAAATGCATACCTTTCTCAATTTTAATCCTATAAGGGTGTTCTTGGAATTTTTAGAGATCTTAGGATGTCCTCTAAACAAACCTTTTGGTTTCATTTCAATTGTATCTTCCATTTCCATGTAAGGAGCTTTGACCCAAAAGGTGTTTTTGTTGACTTTTTGAAAGGGCCTATAATGTATGAGCTTGTATCTTTTGATTGAGGCATTTCTTGATCTTGAGAGCTGAAAATAAGTTGTAGGGAATTGGATTCTCTTCAAAATGAGCCTTGTTTGAAAAATTTCTGACAAAGTATGAGAAAGTTATGCCTGGTCAAAATTTGGTTACTTTTCCTATAAAAACCCTAATTTGCCATTTTTTGGACTTTTGATGCGTTAGGAACCTTTCTTGAGGAATCATGATCAACCCTTGATCAAATGATGGATATTACTTCAAAATGTTGATGTTGACCAAAAATCTTGAAGTTTGATTGTATATAGGCCACAGTTGACTTTTGACCTAATACAATTGATTTTCAGGAATTTGAGCAGTTGACTGAGCAAACTTGTAGTGCAAGGAATGAAACTTGGCATGGATTACTTTGAGGACATATTAGGGCCACAAAAAACATTTGGGACCTTTTGAGCTTAACCATCTTGATGAGAATTGAAACCCTAGTTAGAGGTTTATTGTCTTAAGAGGAGAATTTGTCTAGTCAATTCTTAGTCATCCTAGGACATGTTGGGGACCTCAATGGCATGTGTTGAGTAAAATGAGAGGGAAAATTTTGGGGTACAACAGCTTCCCCTGTTCAATCTTCTTAAACCTGAGGATATAGATTGGCTTGTTTCCCTTTCGTGATCTGGAGGTGGAACATGATTGAACACTAGAGTGCCCAGAAATTTGCACTCGTCTGAAATGATACTTAATTGTATAGATAATATCAGGAATGGGCTTACAGATGCCATTTGGAGAAGATGACCGAAGATTATCAGAGATGGGTTTAAAGATTCCATCTAGAAGATATGACGGAGAGTCGTTGGGGATGGGCTTAGAGATGCCATCTAGAACAATGTTGATTTCATGAGATATTCCTTTGTGGGGATCCCTATTCTTGTTGTTGACGAGGACTCCATTGAGGAATATTGGTCTTTGTCTTGGAAAATAGAGTTTAGGAGCTTCAGTTGTCTGTTACTCTACTAGGGAATCATCTCTTGATTGAAGAGACGGAAGTGAACTGCTATCTGGTCGGGATCCAAGCTTCATAGTGACTTGCTGAGGATAATAAGGTTGATTGTTATCTGGTCGTATTACAGGCTTCACATCGACTTACTGGGTGAATGGGATTTAACTGTTATCTGGTCGGAATCCAGGCTTTGCAGTTTCTTTAACTGGAATAGAAATCAGAGAGATCTTATTGTCGATCTGATTGAACCAGAGAAGGTATTTAATTAACTTTGACTGGAATGGAAATCAGAAGAATCTTAGTATCGATTAAACTGAACCAGGAAAAAGTCTTGGAATATCTTCAACTGGAATAGAAATCAGAGAGATCTTAGTGACGATCTAACTGAACTAGAGAAGGTCTTTAATTAACTCTGAGTGGAATGGAAATCAGAAGAGTCTTAGTATCGATTCAACTGAACCAGACTAAAGTCTTGAAATATCTTTAATTGGAATAGAAATCAGAGAGATCTTAGTGTCGATTTGACTGAACCAGAGAAGGTCTTTTGAGAACGTCTTTCTGAGGAAAATGCTGAAATAGTCCTTCGTTAGACGCAGCTTTTGAGAAGACTACCAGGTCACATAAGTAGTCAACAATGTTTGTTGATTTCATCTTTCCCTGAAAAAGGTAAAGAGTTAGTCGTATGCAATGTCATGATGTATGAAATGCATTGTGATGATGTTCTCAAAATAAATGAGATTATGTTGTATGCGATGTTTATGCGCATGCCATGATGTATGAACATGAGATGCTATTGTGATATTTCTTAGTCTGGGAAAGTAAATCCCAGACTGCTACTGAAGAGTATTGGGAAGTGAATACTTTCATTTCCGCTGAGGGTGACGAATGGACGCTTTACCCGGGATTTCCTCTTTCTGTTTGAGGATATTTTTCTGGGGATTGACTCTGCTTGAGAATAACTCTATGGAGGAGGGTTGCTTTGTTGGAAGATTTTGCCGATGTAGAGAAATAAACTCTGTTGGGGAATGATCTTCCACAGTTTAAGAAATAAACTCTACTCGGGAGGAGGTTTTATAAACTATTTAAGATTATAAAGCTCGGCTGGGGAATACATATTTCAGCTCTCTGAAGGCACTTTGCTGGAGGAAGTAACTCCAGTTTAGGGAAGAAGAGATCAAAACTTTTGTTGTTTCTACTCTGTGGGGAACTTAGACTTCACGGGGTCGTATGTAATGGTGACTTTGCATCAGGACGCTTCCGCCCCTGAACCTTCTAGAGAAAGTACCTGCGGAGATTTTATGGATGGATCTATGTCATGATTGTACTTGAACATGTATTGAATGAGTGTCAGAATGGCATCCATCTCTGGATTATATCTGAACTGTACTTGAAAAATGTGTTGAATGAGTGTCAGAATGACATCCATCTCTGGATCGTATCTGAACTCTACTTGAAACATGTGTTGAATGAGTGTCAGAATGACATCCGTCTCTGGATCGTATCTGAAATGTACTTGAAACATGTGTTGAATGAGTGTCAGAATAACATCCATCTCTGGATCGAATCTGTATTGTACTTGAAACATGTGTTGAATGAGTGTCAGAATGACATATGTCTCTGGATCGTATCTGAACTATACTTGAAACATATGTTGAATGAGTGTCATAATGACATCCGTCTCTGGATCGTATCTGAACTGTACTTGAAACATGTCTTCAATGAGTGTCAGAATGACACCCGTCTCTGGATCGTATCTTAACTGTACTTGAAACATGTGTTGAATGAGTGTCAAAATGACATCTGTCTCTGGATCATATCTGAACTGTACTTGAAACATATGTTGAATGAGTGTCAGAATGACATTCATCTATGGATCGTATCTGAACTGTACTTGAAACATGTGTTGAATGAGTGTCAAAATGACATTCGTCTCTGGATCATATCTGTAATATACTTGAAACATGTGTTGAATGAGTGTCAGAATGACATCCATCTCTGGATCGTATCTGAACTGTACTTGAAACATGTGTTGAATGAGTGTCAGAATGGCATCCGTCTCTGGATCGTATTTGTACTCTACTTGAAACATGTGTTGAATGAGTGTCAGAATGACATCCGTCTCTGGATCATATCTGAACTGTACTTGAAACAAATCTGAATAAGTATCAAGATAGCATTCATCTCTGGATCGTACCTGAACTGTTTCTAGAAGAGAAATCTGGAATAAGTACCAGGATAACATCCGTACCTGAACCGTTTCTAGAAGAGGACTTGGTTTATTTAGAATGTTTCCGTTGATAATTCCCGTTCAATTGCTTTTGAGAAGAAATCTGTTGAGGAACATTGATTTTGCTTGACTGTACGTGATTCGTTACTGGAATTCATGTTTAATGCCCCAAGTGATTCAGATGGAGATCTTCCCCTGGCTATTTGGCATTTTTGAGAGATTCCTTGAATCTTGACTTGACTGCCCCAGATGATGGACAATGATCATGTCATGCCCCTTGGTTGGAAGTGTTTTTCCACTTATGGTGAACCTTATCATTGAGAAAGTTTTTATTCACTAGATATTCGTCGTGTGAATTTCTCTATTGTCGAACAGATAACTATATGCAAACAACGATATTAAAATAATGCAAAGTTTATGCTTGTCTTGAAGCTTTTTATTGTACCCCAAAATTTTCCCTTCTCTTTTTCATAAGAAATCACAGCTTCGGGCTTTTCCTGATTTTTCAGATTGGCTTAAGAATCAGTCAAACAGACTTTTTCTTAGCAGTCAATCCAAATTAGGGTTTTCATGGACTCTGGAACAGTTCAAGCGGATTATTAGGGTTTGGTTGAGTTTGGCTCAGGGTTTGATCAGGCGAATGTTTCTTTGACAATAAATCAAGAATCAGGGTTTGCACGCGCATTTTCAGAAGAATTTGAATCCACAGTGTTTTAATTGACTGTCACATGGTTGTGACGTTTGTTCAAGATTTCTGTCTAAACATCTGGGATAAAAGCTGAGGCATTTGAATTGAGAATTTGCAATGTTTGGCTTAATCAGTAAAAGGAAAGGACATATGGGCATTTATTGTGATTGACTGTGCAATACTTTTGATTATTCGGAACGCCGGACGTTTATTGATTATTTATCATTTCTAAGTTAAAATTATTGGATATTTTCCAGTTATTATAATTTAAGAAATATAAATAATTAAATAAATAATTGAAGAAGAATTAAAAGAGATTAATTGACAAAAGAGCTTTTTTTTATTTTTAATTATTAGTACAAATATTATTTGAATACATTTACAGTATTTACAAATAATGTTATTACAAATAATTGGAAATAAAATAAAGCTATCCTAAAGTTTCCTAAGTCTTCATCTTCCATTGTTGCTCCCCTTTGCTCAATTA
Organism: Vicia faba; assembly: GCA_948472305.1. NCBI lineage: Eukaryota > Viridiplantae > Streptophyta > Magnoliopsida > Fabales > Fabaceae > Vicia > Vicia faba. Next base: position 198,103 of record CATIWC010000515.1, read on the forward strand.
ATTTTTATCTGCAAAAACAAAGAAAAGGAGGAAGTCAAATTCAGATGAATTTAATTAAAAAAGGCAGACAGATATTAAAAAAAACTCATCATTAAAAGTGATTGGCCGGAATTAGTTGTTCGCCCTCTCTGCAAATCACAAGAAAATTCCTGATTCACAAAGAGGGGTAGAAAATGTTTGCAAGCAATAAAAAATGTACAAGGCAGCATATTAAACAAAATGCATAGTTTCCAACCAAATTGCATTGTCAAAAAAGCCAAGCAAGCTGCATAGTTCAAGATGCCAAACAAACAGCATGTACAAACTACAAAGTTCAAACCAAACTAAGTCAAAATGGCCAACCAAGTGCAGAACCGTCAAAGCTGCCTACAAGCTAGCAAAAGCAAGACAGAAAAAATAGGAAGTATGCAGAAGAAAGGTACAATGCAAGCAAACATATTCAAAAATCATCATCTACCAGCCAATCACTTTTTCAGAAAGTACAGTTTAAAGTAATAAACAATGCTTTTTCTGTGGAGAGAGAAAGAGAGAGAAGTAAGAAGCTTACAGTGCAGCAGGCCTAAAGATATAAACAAAGGATATCAGAACAAGCAGAGGGGGGGCAGAATGCACACAGGAAAAGATATCACAAAAAACTGTAAACCTCAAGCCTTACAACCTGCTCAAGCATTGGTATTCAAACCAAGACTTAATTCAAAAAACTTGTTAAAAACAAACAGCCTGGCTACAAAACAAAGGGAACGAGTTCACACAAAAAAGATATAAACTCCTGCCTTCCAATTGACAGCAACAGAAGCCTAAGAAAGCAAAACTGCATTAAAACATTCAAGTCAAAACTATCTCAAACCTGTTTCAAACACAGAACATAAGCCTAAACCTTAAGCCTTTCCAACATCCTGCTTGTTCCAAAACACTCCACCACCAAACTAACATCCTCAAGCCTGTAACCTGCTTCAAAGCATCAAGCCATACAAGCCTGAAGCCTAAACCTTAAGCATCAAACCAGTCCACACAACTGTAACATGGCAAACTGCATCAAAGCAAGCCTAAAACAAATTGCCCCCAACATGTTCTAAGCCAACAAACAACAAGCCCACAAACTTCAAACAGCCTGTCAAACACAAACCTGTCTCAAGCCAATCCAAACAACAACATCAAGATAACTCTCAGGAATCATCAATCATCATTGAGAAAAAGGTCAAAGAAAAGAAGATTGTGAAAGTGTCTCAGAATCAAAGAATAAATATTCAGAAGCAAGCGTCTTCATTAAAAAAAGCAAGCAACCAGAAGCAAACAGAGGCAGTGCATTCAAGCAAGCAGACGAGAGAACTAAAGATTCATGTTTTTAGAAAAAAGAGTCATCATAAAACATCAAAAAGAAACAAGATACAAAGTACCAAGGAAGTCAGCAAGCCTCGTCATCGTACTCTCTCCGCCCGGCCGCCTAAGACGCCTCCCTTCCTCCTCCATCTTCTCTCCAAAGGTAGAAATTTCTTCCCCCTTTTACACACCTCACATGAACAACAACACATAAAGGTCAGAACTAGTCAAAAACAAAATCAATAAACATGTAAAACTCGAAAACCTAAAACGGAAATCAAACATTTTCTCGTCACCGCTTTGCATGACCATGGAGAGAAGGAATTTGGAAGTGGTGCCTGGTGGCCATGGGTGAGGAGGAGCATCGGAGGTATGGCTCAAGAACGAGAAAGACGAAGAAGATGACGAAGGGAACGGCGCCTCTGTAAGTTGTAACCCTAATTGCAAAATGAAACGAAACAATGAAAACCCTTAGAAAATGTTGTGAAACCCGGTTGGGCCGGTTCCCCCCACAAGAATGCCTAAGCCCAAGTGATTCCAGGCGCACCCCCCTTTTTTCTTTGATTCTGATTAATTGTTTGGGCCCAAATTCTCCCCCAAGCCCATTTGTTTGCTTTCCTTTTTTTTTTCTTTCTAAGTTTATAAGTCAATCATTTTTCTATCACATTATATCTTTTTTTTATATACATATAATTTAAATTAATTCTTTTATTAATTGAAAACAATATATTGGATGTTTGTACAAAAAATGTTTAATAGTCCCTTTTTATTTTGTTCATCACATTTTAAATAATATGTAAAAAAATTGATTTTCTTTAATAAAGTTAAAATATTTTTTTCTTTTAAGAATTTCTTGTATCTAAAAAATATTAACTAAAAAAAAAACATAAAAATATTAATACATAAAAATAGAATTTCTTAAATATTTTCTTTTTCTTTTATTAAATATCAAGTTTATAAAACATTAACAAAAAATACAAAAAAGAATAAAATACTTGATAAATATGTTAGGTTAATATTTGCACCATTTGTAAATAATCAAGTGCATCTTACATACTTTTATTTCTTTTTGATTCTTATATATTGTTATACATTATATGAAGAATGCGATTCGATTTGGTTGTAAATATTATTTGGGCACCACTATTCCGACAAGTCTCATCCCCATTTGCAAATATTTGTACCCCCATCCCCGGATACTCATTTGTAATAGTTTAGGGCTTTAAATTCCCGCAATTTATCGCTTTCAAAGTATGCCATGATGGACTTAGGGTTTGTATGTAAAATCAACTGCTAGATAACCTAATACAAGACAAATGCATGAAAATAAATACACCAGTCACACTTGCACCCCTAGGGTAATCCCGCTTGTTGCCTTCAAAAAATGGGCCATGCTTGCATGTTGAGTTCTTTGGCAAAACAAAACAAATCAAATGATCATAGTCCCTCGATGACGCTTTCGAAGTTGCCTAAACAAAATGATCATAGTCCCTCAAGCAAATTGCCAAAGACACTTGGCACCATTGTATTCATGGTCTAAACGATGACCCACGCCCGTCCCGTTAACATCCTAACACAAGATTGTCCACCAAATACAATGGTGGAACAAAACTGTTAAAAGGGTTAAAACATGAGAAAAATCTTTGAGTAAATTTAGGGGTAGACAACTCTTAGTTACTTGATCAAACTTGCAAAACACGCTTGCCTACTTTCAAAACACACTCCACAACACCATTTCAAAACAACTTTCAAAAACATTGAAACATCTTTTCGAAAAGACAAACACCTTTGTAAAACATTCGAGTAAAGAATTGTTACAACGATTGCCTAGACAAGGCATATTTTTCAAAACATTTTCAAAACACACACACACACCACCATTCCAAGCAATTGAAAATCAAGGTAAGTGATCTAAAACGAGTAACTAAGAGCCCATGGATAACCATGGATAGAAAGGTTACTAATACCTTCCCTTTCTATAATCTACCCCCCGAACCCACGAAAACATCTCAAAGGTTTTTCCTGTGCTTTTTTAACCTTTCCTTTAGGATAAAATAAAAAGTCGGTGGCGACTCTTGCTAAACCGAACAAGTGAGAAAACAAACACAAAACCTCAAGTCAGTTCTCCCACCGTACCACAGAACTGGCGACTCTGCTGGGGAAAAATTTAAAAGTGGGGTTGCCTTAGGGTTTTAGATAACCCTTTTGCATGATTAATTGTTTGCTTTGATTGCTTTACCTTTGTGGTTCTCTTGTTTGGGCTTGAAATCCTACACCCGGATTTGGGAAACATTCATAGATAGCAATATGTTATGGAAACTGTGCGGGGTATACCGACACGGTTGAAGCAATAGCTATATTAGTGCGACATATTTGTGAGTACCGGTAACCCTTGAGTTTAATCAAGGAGAATACGGGGCCGCTGAGTGATGTCACTAAGCACTAATGACCTAGAACCTTACTTGACCATCTTGGCCTTTTATTATGGGTAGTGAGATGACCGGCTTTGGTGCAGTCCGAAGTTGGTAGATACTCGATACTACACTCATTGAGGGTTGTTTTCTTGGAATATTTTGGTCGCTAGTTAAGTGGCTAAACCAAAACAATGAACATGGAAAACAATCCAATGATATTGAGCTCCTTAGAACCCGGTTACTATTTATAGGACAGGTTTTTAAGCCAACTACACTCAAGAGGGTACTTACCTATGAAACTTCATGCAAGCCTGAAACTAGGATTTTGTGTGAATTGCTTGTACATGTGTTTGTGCATACATCATAAACATCATAAAGCATCATGTGCATCCACTAACAATTTCAAGGGTTTGGATCTTCATCTTTGTTCTTGTTTTGTAGGTCATGGAAATTCTTCGTAGGAAAACTATCCAAGTCAACCTTGTGAGAATCCCTCCTCAACTCAAGGAGCTCACATCCAGAATTCCGGAAAGCTCTCTCTTCAGTGAAAGACATGGTTGACTGCTCAGCCTAGTCAACACCAGCATTGAAGAAGACATGATGAAAGTGTCGTTCCAGTTCTTTGACCCCCTTCACCACTGTTTCACATTCCCCGACTACCAATTGGTGCCTACTTTGGAGGAATTTTCTCAACTCCTGAGAATTCCTATTCTTAATCAACTACCCTACAACGGTACGGAAAAAGAACCAAAGCCTGAAGATGTTGCTCAAACACTACACTTGCAACCATCTGACATCAAGGGGCATTGGGAAACTAGAAGTGGTGTCAAAGGCTTCTTGGAAAAATTCTTGTTTGAGAAGGCACAAGAGTGTTGGAATTCATTGGATCTACAAGCCTTTGAAGAAATTGTGGCGCTTCTCATTTATGGGTTGGTCTTGTTCCCAAATCCTGACCAACTTATAGATGTCAATGCTGTCAAGATTTTCCTATCCAGAAACCCCATACCTACATTTCTTGGGGACATCCTCCACTCATTTTACACACGAACAATGAGAAAAAGAGGTGTTCTCATATGTTGTACTCCTCTCCTTGCAAGGTGGTTTATTTCTCACCTTCCACAATCTGTTTTGAAGAATGAACAAGGCTTAAGGTGGTCACAACGGTTGATGAACCTCACGCACTCTGATGTACATTGGTGTTCTCGGTCCAGAGAAAATGTCATCATCGTCGATCGTTGTGGTGAGTTTCCTAATGTTCCATTACTTGGCATTAGAGGAGGCATTACCTACAACCCTTGTCTAGCTTTGAGACAATTTGGATATGCACGGAGGGACGGCCCTCATGTAATGCTGATTCTTGACCTAGTTTTTGATTTCGACAACGATGCGCAAGGACTTCGCCAAAGATTCATCAGAGCTTGGAGGATGCCTAACAAGGTAGATAGCAAGACACTGGGGCACAAGAACTGCATCCCTCTTGAGCCTTATCTCAAGTGGGTACGAACCCAAGCCCAAAGTCTTATGATGCCTTACCCTCATATTCTCCCTTTGATCAAAGAGCATGTTCAAGATTTTCAAACCAGAAGCAAACAGCAAAAACATGCCTTAAACTTATTCAAACACGAGGCCTAAACCCCACAAATCAAAACCAAAATAGCCAAACAACATACTCAGATTCAAACATCATCATCATATACAGAAGCTCACTCGAAGCCAAGAGAGGAAAAGAAGCAACAGAAGCAAATCATACAAGCATCTCAGAAACTCAGATATCATAATCAAAGGCAACTGGAGAAGGCTAGGGTTTTCAGAAGGTAATCATCATAAAACTGTAAAAAAGTAAAATACGAGTACCAGGAAGGCTAGCCAGCCAGCATCACATATCCCCTCGCCTCCGGCCGCCTAAGACGCCACCGTCCTCCGCCGTCTCCTCTCCAAAGGTAGTATTTTTCCCCCTTCCTTTATTGTAGCTTCATACCTCACATAAACATGATAATCAAAGATCAGAACACAAAACAACAATAACATGCATGAACTGAAAACCTAAAAGTGTGTTAAGACATAAAACAGAATCATTACCTTGTATAACCACCGCCTGCGTGACCATGGAGAGGAGGAAGTAGATGCGGCGCCTGGTAGTCTAAGGTTGGAGGAGCGTCAATAGGCCATGCTTTGAGAGAGTAAAGAGACGAAGAAGATGATGCTAGAAACGGCGCCGCTTATCAAAGCTTGTAAACCTAATCTAAGGCAAATGAAACAAACCCTTACAAAATATTGTGAAATTCCATTGGGCCGGTTCGCCCCATCAACATGCCTAAGCCCAACTAAATCTAGCGCCAGACCCCTCCTTCCAGCGTGCATACCCCCTCTTTTCCTTAAACCTGCCTATTTTTGTTTGGGCCAGAATAAACCCCTTAAGCCCATTAATTCCTCTTAACTTTTTTTTATATTTTTGAAAACCAATGATCATCTTTTTACTTATCCCTTTATTTCCCTTTTTTTAAACTAATTTAATTTATTTCGTAAATAAAAATAATACATTAACCCTTTTTATATACAAAATTTTCTTAGAATGTTTTTTTTTATTATTTTATTTTTATTTTAGAACAATTAAAACGGAATAAAACTTAGGTTTATTAAGTTTAGCATTTTTGTTTAATTTAAACCTTGTACATAAAAATATTAACTAAAATACATAAACATTAATTTTCACAAACTTAAACATTATTTTCTTTTCTTTTCATTAAAACCTTTGTTTATACTTAATTAACAAAATACCAAAAATGATATTAATACATAAATAAATACTTAATAAGTATATTAGGTTAATACTTGCATCATTTGTAAATAATCATGTGCATCTTACATACTTTTATTTCTCTTTGGATTCTTATATATTGTTATACTTTACATTGAGAATGCGATTCGATTTGGTTGTAAATATCATTTGGACACCACTATTCCGACAAATCTCATCCCCCATTTGTAAATAATTGTACCCCCATCCCCGAATACTTATTTGTAATAGTTTAGGACTTTAAATTCCCGCAATTTATCGCTTTCAATTATACCATGCTTAGACTTAGGGTTTGTATGCCAATAAAATCAACCGCTAGATAACCTAATACGAGACAAATGCATGACAATCAATACACAATTCACACTTGCACCCCTAGGGTAATCCCACTCGTTGCCTTCCAAAAATGGGCCATGTTTGCATGTTGAGTTTCTTTGGCAAAACAAAAACAAATCAAATGATCATAGTCCCTCGATGACGCTTTCGAAGTTGCTTAAAAAATGATCAAGTCCCTTAAAGGAAAAATTGCCAAAGACACTTGGCACCATTGCATTCATGGTCTAAACGATGACCCGCGCCTGTCCCGTTAACATCCTAACACAAGGTTGTCCACCAAATACAATGGTGGAACAATACTGTTAAAAGGGTTAAAACATGAGAAAATTTTTTGAGTAAATTTAGGGGTAGACAACTCTTAGTTACTTGATCAAACTTGCAAAACATACTTTCCTACTTTTCAAAACCCACTCCACAACACAACTTTCAAAACAACTTTCAAAACATTGAAACATCTTTTCGAAAACACACACACCTTTGTAAAAATTCGAGTGAAGAATTGTTACAACGGTTGCCTAGACAAGGCATCTTTTTCAAAACATTTTCAAAACCCACACACACAAAGCACCATTTCAAACAATTTAAAATCAAAGGAAAGTGATCTAAAACGAGTAATTAAGAGCCCATGGATAACCATGGATAGAAAGGGTGCTAATACCTTCCCTTCCTATAATCTACCCCCCGAACCCACGAAAACATCTCAAAGGTTTTTCCTGTGCTTTTTTAACCTTTCCTTTAGGATAAAATAAAAAGTCGGTGGCGACTCTTGCTAAACCGAACAAGTGCGAAAACAAACGCAAAACCTCAAGTCAGTTCTCCCACCGTACCACAGAACTGGAGACTCTGCTGGGGAAAAATTTAAAAGTGGGGTTACCTTTGGGTTTTAGATCACCCTTTTGCATGATTAATTGTTTGCTTTGATTGCTTTACCTTTGTGGTTCTCTTGTTTGGGCTTGAAATCCTACACCCGGATTTGGGAAACATTCATAGATAGCAATATGTTGTGGAAACTGTGCGGGGTATACCGACACGGTTGAAGCAATAGCTATATTAGTGTGACATATTTGTGAGTATCGGTAACTCTTGAGTTCAATAAAGGAGAGTACGGGGCCGATGAGTGATATCACTAAGCACTAATGACCTAGAACCTTAATTGACCATATTGGCCTTTTATTATGGGTAGTGAGATGACTGGCTTTGGTGCAGTCCGAAGTTGGTAGATACTCGATACTACACTCATTGAGGGTTGTTTTCTTGGAATATTTTGGTCGCTAGTTAAGTGGCTAAACCAAAACAATGAACATGGAAAACAATCCAATGATATTGAGCTCCTTAGAACCCGGTTACTATTTATAGGACAGGTTTTTAAGCCAACTACACTCAAGAGGGTACTTACCTATGAAACCTCATGCAAGCCTGAAACTATGGTTTTTGTGTGAATTGCTTGTACATATGTTTGTGCATACACCATAAACATCATAAAGCATCATATGCATCTACTAACCATTTCAAGGGTTTGGATCTTCATCTTTGTTCTTATTTTGTAGGTCATGGAAATTCTTCGCAGGAAACTATCCAAGTCAACCTTGTGAGAATCTCTCCTCAACTCAAAGAGCTCACATCCAGAATTCCAGAAAGCTCTCTCTTCAGTGAAAGACATGGTAGACTGCTCAGCCTAGTCAACACCAGCATTGAAGAAGACATGATGAAAGTGTTGTTCCAGTTCTTTGACCCCCTTCACTACTGTTTCACATTCCCCGACTACCAATTGGTGCCTACTTTGGAGGAATTTTCTCAACTCCTGAGAATTCCTATTCTTAATCAACTACCCTACAACGGTACGGAAAAAGAACCAAAGCCTGAAGATGTTGCTCAAACACTACACTTGCAACCATCTGACATCAAGGGGCATTGGGAAACTAGAAGTGGTGTCAAAGGCTTCTTGGCAAAATTCTTGTTTGAGAAGGCACAAGAGTGTTGGAATTCATTGGATCTACAAGCCTTTGAAGAAATTGTGGCGCTTCTCATTTATGGGTTGGTCTTGTTCCCAAATCCTGACCAACTTATAGATGTCAATGTTGTCAAGATTTTCCTATCCAGGAACCCCATACTTACATTGCTTGGGGACATCCTCCACTCATTTTACACACGAACAATGAGAAAGAGAGGTGTTCTCATGTGCTGTACTCCTCTCCTTGCAAGGTGGTTTATTTCTCACCTTCCACAATCTATTTTGAAGAATGAACAAGGCTTAAGGTGGTCACAACGGTTGATGACCCTCACGCACTCTGATGTACATTGGTGTTCTCGGTCCAAAGAAAATGTCATCATCGTCGATCGTTGTGGAGAGTTCCCTAATGTTACATTACTTGGCATTAGAGGAGGCATTACCTACAACCCTTGTCTAGCTTTGAGACAATTTGGATATGCACGGAGGGATGGCCCTCATGACATGCTGATTCCTGACCTAGTTTTTGACTTCGACAACGATGCGCAAGGACTTCGCCAAAGATTCATCAGAGCTTGGAGGATGCCTAACAAGGTAGATAGCAAGACACTGGGGCATAAGAACTCCATCCCTCTTGAGCCTTATCTCAAGTGGGTACGAACCCAAGCCCAGAGTCTTATGATGCCCTACCCTCATATTCTCCCTTTAATCAAAGAGCCTGTTAAGGAAGGAGAGGTTCCCTACACCATCCTACATCCTGACATGCCAACATCATGGGAGGAGATGCAGAAGAGTTGGATCCAACTCAAGGAAGAAAGGGATACTTTTGAAGCTAGCTTCTACGCCAGTGAGAAGAAGGTTTTGGAGCTTACCTGCCGACTTCACGAGGAGGAGACCCTCAACACTTACATCGCACCAAAGAGGATGCGCAACGTCTTTTAACCTTAAGAAGCTTTTGTAATATTTGGCCCATGGGGCATTTATGTACTGACAAAATTTCTTCTTATTAATATGACGTGTGTTCTTTTTGTTTGCAACAATTTTGAATTCCTAAAATCCTTTAACGCATTGCATGAATAAACATATCATTCATCATATGCATAAGTAGGTCTCTACACCAGGTTTCCTTATCTTTCTGCTGTTTATTTCAGTAAGATGGATCTCGAACAGACGGTCAAAGATCTGCAGTCACAAAACTCACAGTTTCAACAGCTCCTAATGACCTTGGCAAAGGGTCAGGAGGATCTAAAATCATTGTTGGGGAATAAAGAGCAAGAAAAAGTGAAAAAGAAGAAGAAAAGAGTTGGGGTAGCTTCACTGGGAAGAAGGTTTGAGAATGAAGCTAGAAGAGTTCTTGAATTTCCCTCCGCATCTGATGAGGGAACCAGTAAGGGAAAAGGAGATGCACTACCTTCTGAGTCTGAAGCTGAAGAGGAAGAGGTAGAGGAAGATGAAGACTACTCAGAACAGCAATACCCGCCAGCGGACGACAAATACAAAAACCTGGAAGATAGGCTAGCAGCTATGGAGCTACAAAGAGTTCCTGGGTTAGATTTTGAAGAATTGGGATTGATTGTTGGGATTGTGATCCCTCCAAAGTTCAGGGTGCCAATTTTTGCAAAATATGACGGACTGTCTTGCCCGAAGATGCACTTAAGGTCATATGTTAGAAGAATTCAACCTCATACATCCGAAAAAAATCTTTGGGTACACTTCTTTCAGGACAGCTTATCCGGTACACAACTAGACTAGTTTTACCAACTTGAGAGATCAGAACTGCACAACTGGGAAGACTTGGCAGCTGCCTTTTATCGCCAGTATCAATACAACGCCGACTTGGCGCCGACCCGTACTCAGTTACAAAGTATGGGAATGGCCTCAAATGAGGGGTTCAAAGAATACGCCCAGAAATGGCGCGACTTGGCCGGAAGAGTACAGCCACCTCTTTCAGATAGGGAACTAGTTGATATGTTCTTGGGGACCCTATCTGGCCCATTCTTCAACCATTTGATCGGTAGCTCTTCCGCAGGGTTTACTGAATTGATTCTGACTGGCGAACGAGTGGAAGCTGGTATTAAGAGCGGAAAGATTCAAAGGGATGCCTCTGCATCTGCAACTGTTAAGAAACCATTCCGGGCGAAGAAGGAAACGGCTGTTGTGTACTCTCAGAGAGGAGTGGGAAGAACTGAGCGCCAACCGACTGTAGGGGCCGTGATGATCCAAAATTCATCAAATGATCAGCCTCGTACCAATCAGTCTAGACCTAACCAGCAACGGGTAGAACGGCCACAACGGAAGTTCACCCGCATCAATATGACGCCTGCACAAGTTCATCCCCATTTGTTGAAGTTGAATCTCACCAATATTAGAGAAGCGCCGAAGATTGTGAATACCGCTTCACCACACTATCATCCCAATTCTAAATGTGCCTATCATTCTGACAGCGCCGGACATGACACCAACGATTGTTGGGCGCTTAAGAATAAAATTCAAGACTTGATAGATGCAAAAGAGGTTGAGTTCGATGCTCCAGAGAAGCCAAACGTAATATCCGCTCCAATGCCGAAGCATGGTCGCAATGTCCACGCTATTGAAGAAGATCTGTATGTTTCTGCTGTTGATGATCTGATGACCCCACTATTGACAATCAAGTTGAATCTGTTGAAGGCTGGGATTTTCCCAAGATGTAAAGAAGACTGCTACTGTTGTTCCTCCCTACCAGTCGACTGTCCATTGCTGAAGATAGGCATCCAAGGCCTAATGGACAGTCAACAAATTCTTTTCGAAAAGATTCCTGCTACTCCAACCCCTATCAAAGATGTGTCAATAATCACCATTTCCACCAATCTTTCCAAGGTCCCTAAAAAGCCTGTTAAGATTACATCCGCTACGAAGTTTGTTCCTCTGAAAATAACCATGCCTGGGCCTGTCCCCTACAAATCTAACAAATCAATACCATGGAATTATGGTGGAGAAATCTACTACCATGGTGTGAAACAAGTTGAGATAACTGAAGAGAGCTCTGACGAAGAAGATACCGACATTGGAAACATTGCCGGTACGAGCAAGATTACCCGAAGTGGGAGAATTTTTTCTCCAGAGATTGCCCCTCCAAAGGCAATCTTTGGACCCTCAGCTGCTGCCAAAGTTACTCTTGCACCGATAAGACTTTCTGCAAGAACTCCGTTGATCGAAGAAACCGTCACCCCTGTGGTTGTCCCTCCTACTTCTGCTGATAAGGGGAAAGGGATCCAAGATGAGCTCATCAGGACGAGGGCTCAGCCATTGGTCATCCCCGAAACCTCTAAGAAAGAAATGGAGGAGATTCTGAAAATAATTAAGAAGAGTGATTATGACGTGGTAGAGCAACTAGGGCAAACCCCCTCGAAGATCTCCATGTTAGCATTGCTGCTTTGTTCGGAGGCTCATGCCAAAGCCTTGATAAGGTTTTTGAAGACAGCCCATGTTCCCCAGGAAACCTCAGCCGATCAATCCTAGGATTGTGTAGCCAGCCTTACCGCCGACAACGGTCTGGGTTTCTCTGATGCTGAATTGACTCTGAAGGGAAGAAAGCACAATGACGCATTGCATGTGTCAGTCGAATGCCAAGGAACCACTCTCGCCCATGTCTTGGTCGACACTGGTTCTTCTCTAAACGTGCTGCCTAAGAAGGCTCTCGATCGATTGGATTGTGAAGGCTTGGAGCTGAAACCGATTAATATCATTGTAAGGGCCTTCGACGGGTCTAAAAGAATGGTGCACGGAGAGGTCGACATCCCCATCAAGGTAGGCACAAAAGTATTCCATTCAACTTTCTATGTGATGGACATCCGTCCATCATACTCCTGCTTGCTAGGAAGACCATGGATACATAATGCTGGGGCAGTCACTTCCTCTCTACATCAGATGTTGAAATACCCTGTCAAAGGAAAAATCATAACTATACACGGTGAGGAGGAATACATGATCAGTCACCTAAACTCCTTTCAGTATGTGGAAGTGGACTTCGAATTCATTGAAACACCATTCCAGCACTTTGAGGAAGTCTCTCCCGAGGTTGCAGTAGCAAGGACGGTAGCTGAGATACCCAAGCAGGTGGCCAGGATGGCATCTCTGAAAGATGCAAAGGCTGCAATGAAGGAAGGGAAGAGCTCAACATAGGGTCAGTTGCCCGGCTTTCCCCACAAGACAGACAAATTTGGGTTGGGATTCACCGCTGCGGGGCAAAAAGTTATGCGCCGCTCAAAAATTGAAAGGACACCCATCAAGATTTCTCCTCATGGAATCAATGCTTTCGAAGACGAAGACGAAGAGGGTAACATTGAAGACTGGATCTTCCCAACCATCGAAGGGGGACTGCACAACTGGGAGGCGAAAGACTTCGTCCCCATTACTTTCATTAATCAGTAATTTATCTTTCGAACGTTTCCTGTTGGTCTGTAATAATTACTAAAACAATCTGCACACTACTTTTTCACTTCATGCCTTTCCCGGGGCACGCAGGTCCATTTGTAAGGGTTTTGATTCTCTTCATATTCATATGCCATGTTTAATGAATCATTGGACGTTTTTCATTTATAAACTGCTGTGTTCATTTTCTTTCCTTTTGCGTTTTTGATTGTTTAAAGATGGCTATCCCTTACACACACCCACACTCACGAATGCAGGTACCCATCCACTCTGGATTCTATGGGTGACTATTCTGCTATGTCCTTCAATAACTCTGAAGATTTGGTCAATCAGGCTGAGTATGAAGATGACGAAGATTGTGAAGTACCAGGAGAGCTAGCCAGACTTCTACAACAAGAAGAAAGGGAAATCTTGCCTCATGAAGAGTTGTTGGAAACAGTCAACTTAGGAACAAAGGAAGACAGGAAAGAAGTACAAGTGGGTGCCAATCTGGAACCAAGTGTCAAGGAGCGTTTGATACAGCTGTTGAATGAATACGTTGAAATCTTCGCCTGGTCTTATGAAGACATGCCGGGTTTAGACACAGATATCGTGGTTCACCGTCTCCCTACAAGAGAGGATTGTCCACCGATCAAGCAAAAAGTCCGCCGAATGAGGCCCGACGTGTCTGAGAAGATTAAAGCTGAAGTAATGAAGCAATTCAACGCTGGCTTTCTGGCTGTTACATCCTATCCACAATGGGTTGCTAACATCGTTCCAGTTCTTAAAAAAGATGGCAAGGTCAGAATGTGTGTGGACTATCGGGATTTGAATAGGGCTAGCCCTAAAGATGATTTTCCGCTACCGCATATCGACATTTTGATTGACAACACAGCTCAGCACAAGGTGTTTTACTTCATGGACGGATTCTCGGGCTACAACCAAATCAAAATGGCCCCCGAGGACATGGAGAAAACGACCTTTGTTACACAATGGGGTACTTTCTGTTACAAGGTGATGCCGTTCGGACTGAAGAACGCAGGGGCAACTTATCAGTGCACCATGGTGGCTTTGTTCCATGATATGATACATCATGAGACCGAGGTTTACGTAGACGACATGATAGCTCGATCACAAACAGAGGAGGAACACCTTGAACATCTGCAAAAGCTGTTTGCCAGATTGAAGGAGTACAAACTCAGGCTGAATCCAAGTAAGTTCACCTTTGGAGTTAGGTCTGGTAAACTTCTAGGATTTATTGTCAGCAACAAAGGCATTGAGGTCGATCTAGCAAAAGTAAAAGCTATACAAGAGATGCCCGCCCCCCGTACTGAAAAGGAGGTTAGAGGATTCTTGGGGCGCTTGAACTATATTGCCAGATTCATCTCTCATCTGACGTCTACCTGTGAGCCAATTTTTAAACTATTGAAGAAAGACCAGGTAGTCGAATGGAACGACGATTGCCAAGCTGCTTTTGATAAGATCAAGGAGTATTTGCTAGAACCTCCCATTCTGATGACACCTGTCGAAGGAAGACCGTTGATCATGTATCTGACCGTGTTGGAAAACTCAATGGGGTGCGTACTGGGCCAACATGATGAGTCTGGTCGAAAAGAGCATGCCATTTATTACCTTAGCAAAAAGTTTACCGACTGTGAGACTCGCTACTCACTGCTCGAGAAAACTTGATGCGCTTTGGTATGGGCTGCTCGCCGATTAAGGCAGTATATGTTGACTCATACCACTCTACTGATTTCCAAAATGCATCCTATCAAGTATATCTTCGAGAAGCCTGCGTTATCTGGAAGAATCGCTAGATGGCAGATGATCCTGTATGAGTATGACATCCAGTACACTACCCAAAAAGCTATAAAGGGGAGTGTACTAGCTGACCATATAGCGCATCAAGCTATCGAAGATTATCAATCCATGAGATTCGACTTCCCGGACGAGGACATCATGACTTTGGACAACATTGAAGGTAACGGACCGTATGACGGACCTTAAAATGGATCCCGATGGACCCTGTACTTTGATGGTGCTTCAAATGCACTTGGAAACGGTATCGGTGCGGTACTCATTTCCCCGGAAGGTTGCCATACACCTTTCACGGCCCGACTTTGCTTCAGCTGTACCAACAACATGGTTGAATATGAGGCTTGCATCTTTGGTCTCAAGGCTGCTATAGACTTGGGGATCAAATCTTTGATCGTATTTGGGGACTCAACCTTGGTTATCAGTCAAATCAAAGGAGAGTGGGACACCAAACATCCTAATCTTATCCCATACAAAGAACATGTCTTGACATTGTTGCCTCATTTCGAGCAAATCACCTTCGAGCATTTCCCGCGAGAAGAGAATCATCTAGCAGATGCTCTGGCTACAATGTCTTCCATGTTTAAACTCAACTGGGATAACGAGGCTCCCCAAATCACCATCGAGCGAATGGATGAACTTGCACATTGTCATGAGATTAATACCGAAGAAGTAGTGGAACAACCCTGGTTTCACGAAATCAAAAGGTATCTCCAGACTAGAGAATATCCCGAAGGAGCTTCCGTAAATGACAAGAAGTTCCTAAGGAAATTTGCTGCCAAGTTCTTCCTGAGCAATGGCATCCTCTATAAACGCAACCATGATTGTGTTTTACTCCGATGTGTAGACAAAGCTGAAGTAGAGTTAATCATGACCGAGATACACAGCGTTACATTTGGCACCTACTTGAGCGGACATACGATGGCTAAGAAGATTCCAAGGGCAAGCTATTACTGGTCTACCATGGAAGCTGATTGCTATCAACACTCCCGTACCTGCCATAAATGCCAAATCTACGCCGATAAGGTGCACATTCCTCCTGTCCCTCTCAACCATCTGACAGCTCCTTGGCCATTCGCAATGTGGGGCATTGACATGATTGGAGAGATCAAACCCACGGCATCCAATGGACATCGCTTCATCCTGGTCGCCATTGACTATTTCACCAAATGGGTCGAAGCAGCTTCCTTCGCCTCTGTTACAAAGAATGTGGTTGCCCGCTTCATCAAGCAAAACCTCATATGCTGGTATGGTGTCCCCGACAGGATCATCACAGACAACGGAACCAATCTGAATAATACTATGATCACCGCCCTATGCAAACAGTTCAAGATTTATCATCACAATTCATCTCCCTATCGGCCGAAGATGAACGGTGTTGTTGAAGCTGCGAACAAAAACATCAAGAAGATCATTCAGAAAATGACAGTTACCTACAAGGACTGGCATGAGATGTTGCTGTTTGCTCTGCATGGATACCGTACCACGGCACGTACTTCAACAGGAGCAACCCCATTTTCTTTGGTATAGGCATGGAAGTTGTCCTACCCATGGAAGTTCATATTCCTTCTTTAAGGATTATGAAGGACGCTGGTTTGAATGAAGACGATTGGATTCAGACCCGACTTGATCAACTCAATTTGATCGACGAGAAGCGACTCGCTGCTGTTTGCCATGGTCAGACGTATCAAAAACGGATGATCAAGGATTTCAACAAGAAAGTCAGACGTCAAATATATCAAGTCGGAGATCTCATAATCAAGCGGATTATCTTGCCACAAAGTGATCCCAGGGGAAAATGGACTCCTACCTACGAAGGACCATTTATGATCAAGAGCATATTTTCTGGTGGTGCAATGATTCTGACCACCATGGACGGTGATGATTTGCCACACCCTGCGAACGCAGACATAGTCAAAAGATACTATGCATAAGATCACCCGACAAGTCGAAAACCCGAAAGGGCAGCTTGGGCAAAAAAGGGCATCCCGGTGAACCGAAAACCCGAAAGGGCGGTTCAGGCAAAAATTAGGGATAAAACAAAAAAATCTGTACACCTGGCAAGTCGAAAACCCGAAAGGGCGGCTTGGGCAAAAAGGGGGTTTCCCGGTGGATTGAAAACCCGAAAGGGCGGTCCAAGCAAAAGTTAGGGAATTAAAGCGTATGACTATGTCTCGTCGGATCACTTTAAAGACAATCTCTTCATCAACCAGCTCCAAGCTTCCGATCAATCCAGTCATCGGCGGACGAAGCATTGAATGGACAGGATATTCAGAGTTGTGAAGGCTATAGCGGAATGGGGATCCCATAGAATTGTTTCACATAACCATCTTTCTTTTGTATAAAACTTTCAATTTTTTATGACGACATCCTCTTACTAGGATGCCTGTCCCCTTTGTACAAAGATACTCATAGAAAGTTAATACAAATACTTTTCCAAATACAAAAATTTGCTTTGCTTTCCTTTTTCTCTTTTGCACTTATGTTTTATTTGAGAAACGTCCAATGTTTTGTTAAATAGGCATATGCATTTGAACATAATCATTTTCCTTACAAATCAAGAAAGATGATTGCTGATAGGTTGAAGGTACAGATAGATATCTTGATGCCCTTTCAGAAGGAATCCCCAGCGGTTCTAAACTCCAAATTCCTCAACAAGGTTAAAATCCAAAGCTTAATTCCCCAAACAGAGTTAAACTTCAGGATCTTCAGCAGAACAAAAGCTTTCTCAAAACTAATTTCCCTAGCCAGAGAGCCTTCCAGAACTTAGTTCCCCTCAGAGTTAAGTTTCAGCATCCCCAGTGGAGCCCTAAAACCTGAAAATCCTATCCCCAGCGGAGCTAAAGCTTCCAACTATCAATCCCCAGCAGAACCAGATTAGTGAACATTCTCCCACAGAGACCCTTCCCACCAGATTGAAGATTCTCAGTCTCACTCCTCCAACATGAGTCTCCCAGGTTATGAAATCCCCAGTAGAGATCATCAGAATTCTCATTCCACAAATCACCAAGGATTTTCAATCCCCAGCAGTGGTCCTAGGATCCCCCAACAACTAAAAATCTTGCTCCCCAAGCAGTCAACAGTCAACAAGGATTTCTCACCCTCAGTAACCTAAGGATTCTTCTATCCCCAGCTTCGGTTATGGGTTTATTTCCCCAACATTTGTCAAGGATTTATTCTCCAAAACAAATTACATTTCAAATTGATCGGTCGTTCAAAAGTTCCTTCATCATCTGTTGGAAGCTACAGTCGTCAAAGATCAAATTCTCACAAAATTCAAGTTACGAAGCCCGGATTTGACTGGATAGTATCTTGATCCCTACAGCATATTGTGAAGCCCGGAGTACGACTGGATAACAATGCCAGACAACCGCCAAGCCTGGATTGCGACCAGATAGTGATATCCCCTCAAAGCAAGCTATGAAGCCCGGATTCGACCGGATAATAGTTTAATCCCCAACAAATTTCTGCGAAGCCTAAATTACGACCAGACAACAGTCAAGAATACTACAAAGCCTGGAGTCGACCAGATAGTGGTATATCTTCAACACGAGCCGTGAAGCCCGGATTTGACCGGATAACAGCTTAGAAAAACTATTGTGAAGCCTGGATTACGACCAGATGACAATACAAATTTCTGCGAAGCCTGGATTACGACCAGACAGCAGTCAAGAATACTACAAAGCCTGGAGTCGACCAGATAGTGGTACATCTTCAACACGAGCCGTGAAGCCCGGATTTGACCGGATAACAGCTTAGCAAAGCTATTGTGAAGCCTGGATTATGACCAGATAACAATACAAATTTTTGCGAAGCCTGGATTACGACCAGACAGCAGTCAAGAATACTACAAAGCCTGGATTCGACCAAATAGTGGTATATCTTCAACACAAGCCGTGAAGCCCGGATTCAACCGGATAGCAGCTTAGCAAGCTATTGAGAAGCCTGGATTACGACCAGATGACAATACAAGTTTCTATGAAAGCCTGGAGATCGACCAGATAACAGTTAAGTGTTATCGGGATGAAGATTATCATTCTTGAAGCCTAAAGAGATTGGTATACTCCTAATTTCTGACCCTTAACAGAATGAAGACTCTCGTCCTGGAACCCCCAGTAGATTGGCATACAACCCAACCTCCTGATTCCCCAACAGCAGTCCCAGGACTTCTCATTTTTAACAAATCAAAGGATTCTTAATCCCCGGCAGCAATCAATGATTTACTTTCCCCCCCGACAGCATTCAAAGATTTTGTTATCCAGGACCCGCCGTTCCTCAGCAAGATAGCTCATCCGCTTACATGCTCTTCCATTACATTCATATCATAAACATTGATATAACATACATTGCATCATGCACTTTATGCAACATAACTTTGTGTTTCAGCTAATATTTTACCCTTTTCAGGATAAGATTATTAAGCTCAACTTTTGAAAACAGTTTACGGATTCTCCAAACACGGAGGTTAATCTATCGCTTGTTCAGACTCAACTTTTGAAAACAGTTTACGGATGCTTCCAGATACGGATGTCAATCTATTGCTTATTCAAACCCCCAGTTCAGAGATTTTTCAAAACATGGATACCTTTTTGATACTCGTCCACTCGCCAATGACTTACAGTTCAACAAACATTTCCAGATGGCATCTCTAAGCCCATCCTCCTACCAACAACTTCCAGATGGCATCTTTAAGCCCATCTCCAAATGGCATCTTTAAGCCCATTCCCTCTACCATCACATCACCGAGTGCAAATTTTTTGGGCACTCTAGTGTCTAATCTCCTTTTACCCTCGAGTCGCAAAAGGCAAACTTGCCAATCTAACTCTTCAGGTTCAAGAAGATTGAACAGGGGCAACTGTTGTACCCCAAAATTTGCCCTTCTCTTTTTCACAAGAAATCACAGCTTCGGGCTTTTCCTGATTTTTTCAGATTGGCTTAAGAATCATTCAAACAGACTTTTTGTTAGCAGTCTATCCAAATTAGGGTTTTCATGGACTCTGGAACAGTTCAAGCAGATTATTAGGGTTTGGTTGAGTTTGGCTCAGGGTTTGATCAGGCGAACGTTTCTTTGACAATAAATCAAGAATCAGGGTTTGCACGCGCATTTTCAGAAGAATTTGAATCCATAGTGTTTTAATTGACTGTCACATGGTTGTGACATTTGTTCAAGATTTCTGTCTAAACATCTGGGATAAAAGCTGAGGCATTTGAATTGAGAATTTGCAATGTTTGGCTTAATCAGTAAAAGGGAAGGACATATGGGCATTTATTGTGATTGACTGTGCAATACTTTTGATTATTCGGAACGCCGGACGTTTATTGATTATTTATCATTTCTAAGTTAAAATTATTGGATATTTTCCAGTTATTATAATTTAAGAAATATAAATAATTAAATAAATAATTGAAGAAGAATTAAAAGAGATTAATTGACAAAAGATCTTTTTATTAATTTTTAATTATTAGTATAAATGTTATTTTAATACATTTACAGTATTTACAAATAATGTTATTACAAATAATTGGAAATAAAATAAAGCTATCCTAAAGTTTCCTAAGTCTTCATCTTCCAATGTTGCTCCCCTTTGCTCAATTAATTTTTATCTGCAAAAAATAAGAAAAGGAGGAAGTCAAATGCAGATGAATTTAATTTAAAAAGGCAGACAGATATTAAAAAAAATCATCATTAAAAGTGATTGGCCGGAATCAGTTGTTCGCCCTCTCTGCAAATCACAAGAAAATTCCTGGTTCACAAAGAGGGGTAGAAAATGTTTGCAAGCAATAAAAAATGTACAAGGCAGCATATTAAACAAAATGCATAGTTTCCAACCAAATTGCATTGTCAAAAAAGCCAAGCAAGCTGCATAGTTCAAGATGCCAAACAAACACCATGTACAAACTACAAAGTTCAAACCAAACTAAGTCAAAATGGCCAACCAAGTGCAGAACCGTCAAAGCTTCCTACAAGCTAGCAAAAGCAAGACAGAAAAAACAGGAAGTATGCAGAAGAAAGGTACAATGCAAGCAAACATATTCAAAAATCATCATCTACCAGCCAATCACTTTTTCAGAAAGTACAGTTTAAAGCAATAAACAAAGCTTTTTCTGTGGAGAGAGAAAGAGAGAGAAGTAAGAAGCTCACAGTACAGCAGTCCTAAAGATATAAACAAAGGATATCAGAACAAGCAGAGGGGGGGGCAGAATGCACACAGGAAAAGATATCACAAAAAACTGTAAACCTCAAGCCTTACAACCTGCTCAAGCATTGGTATTCAAACCAAGACTTAATTCAAAAAACTTGTTAAAAACAAACAGCCTGGCTACAAAACAAAGGGAACGAGTTCACACAAAAAAGATATAAACTCCTGCCTTACAATTGACAGCAACAGAAGCCTAAGCAAGCAAAACTGCATTGAAACATTCAAGTCAAAACTATCTCAAACTTGTTTCAAACATAGAACATAAGCATAAACCTTAAGCCTTTCCAACATCCTGCCTGTTCCAAAACATTCCACCACCAAACTAACAGCCTCAAGCCTGTAACCTGCTTCAAAGCATCAAGCCATACAAGCCTGAAGCCTAAACCTTAAGCATCAAACCAGTCCACACAACTGTAACATGGAAAACTGCATCAAAGCAAGCCTAAAACAAATTGCCCCCAACCTGTTCTAAGCCAACAAACAACAAGCCCAAAAACTTCAAACAGCCTGTCAAACACAAACCTGTCTCAAGCCAATCCAAACAACAACATCAAGATAACTCTCAGGAATCATCAATCATCATTGAGAAAAAGGTCAAACAAAAGAAGATTGTGAAAGTGTCTCAGAATTAAAGAACAAATATTCAGAAGCAAGCGTCTTCATCAAAAAAAGCAAGCAACCAGAAGCAAACAGAGGCAGTGCATTCAAGCAAGCAGACGAGAGAACTAACGATTCGTGTTTTCAGAAAAAAGAGTCATCATAAAACATCAAAAAGAAACAAGATACAAAGTACCAAGGAAGTCAGCAAGCCTCGTCATCGTACTCCCTCCGCCCGGCCGCCTAAGACGCCTCCCGTCCTCCTCCATCTTCTCTCCAAAGGTAGAAATTTCTTCCCCCTTTTACACACCTCACATGAACAACAACACATAAAGGTCAGAACTTGTCAAAAACAAAATCAATAAACATGTAAAACTCGAAAACCTAAAACGGAAATCAAACCTTTTCTCGTCACCGCTTTGCATGACCATGGAGAGAAGGAAGTTGGAAGTGGCGCTTGATGGCCATGGGTGAGGAGGAGCATCGGAGGTGTGGCTCAAGAACGAGAAAGACGAAGAAGACGACGAAGGGAACAACGCCTCTGTAAGCTGTAACCCTAATTGCAAAATGAAACGAAACAATGAAAACCCTTAGAAAATGTTGTGAAACCCGGTTGGGCCGGTTCCCCCCACAAGAATGCCTAAGCCCAAGTGATTCCAGGCACACCCCCCTTTTTTCTTTGATTCTGATTAATTGCTTGGGCCCAAATTCCCCCCCAAGCCCATTTGTTTGCTTTCCTTTTTTTTTTCTAAGTTTATAAGTCAATCATTTTTCTATCACATTATATCTTTTTTTTATTACATATAATTTAAATTAATTCTTTTATTAATTGAAAACAATATATTGGATGTTTCTACAAAAAATGTTTAATAGTCCCTTTTTATTTTGTTCATCACATTTTAAATAATATGTAAAAAAATAGATTTTCTTTAATAAAGTTAAAATATTTTTTCTTTTAAGAATTTCTTGTATCTAAAAAATATTAACTAAAAAAAAACATAAAAACATTAATACATAAAAATAGAATTTCTTAAATATTTTCTTTTTCTTTTATTAAATCTCAAGTTTATAAAACATTAACAAAAAATACAAAAAAGAATAAAATACTTGATAAATATGTTAGGTTAATATTTGCACCATTTGTAAATAATCAAGTGCATCTTACATACTTTTATTTCTTTTTGATTCTTATATATTGTTATACATTATATGAAGAATGCGATTCGATTTGGTTGTAAATATTATTTGGGCACCACTATTCCGACAAGTCTCATCCCCATTTGCAAATATTTGTACCCCCATCCCCGGATACTCATTTGTAATAGTTTAGGGCTTTAAATTCCCGCAATTTATCGCTTTCAAAGTATGCCATGATGGACTTAGGGTTTGTATGTAAAATCAACTGCTAGATAACCTAATACAAGACAAATGCATGAAAATCAATACACCAGTCACACTTGCACCCCTAGGGTAATCCCGCTTGTTGCCTTCAAAAAATGGGCCATGCTTGCATGTTCAGTTCTTTGGCAAAACAAAACAAATCAAATGATCATAGTCCCTCGATGACGCTTTCGAAGTTGCATAAACAAAATAATCATAGTCCCTCAAGCAAATTTCTAAAGACACTTGGCACCATTGCATTCATGGTCTAAACGATGACCCACGCCCGTCCCGTTAACATCCTAACACAAGATTGTCCACCAAATACAATGGTGGAACAAAACTGTTAAAAGGGTTAAAACATGAGAAAAATCTTTGAGTAAATTTAGGGGTAGACAACTCTTAGTTACTTGATCAAACTTGCAAAACACGCTTGCCTACTTTCAAAACACACTCCACAACACCATTTCAAAACAACTTTCAAAAACATTGAAACATCTTTTCGAAAAGACAAACACCTTTGTAAAATATTCGAGTAAAGAATTGTTACAACGGTTGCCTAAACAAGGCATCTTTTTCAAAAAAAATTCAAAACACACACACACACCACCATTCCAAGCAATTGAAAATCAAGGCAAGTGATCTAAAACGAGTAACTAAGAGCCCATGGATAACTATGGATAGAAAGGGTGCTAATACCTTCCCTTTCTATAATCTACCCCCCGAACCCACAAAAACATCTCAAAGGTTTTTCCTGTGCTTTTTTAACCTTTCCTTTAGGATAAAATAAAAAGTCGGTGGCGACTCTTGCTAAACTGAACAAGTGCGAAAACAAACGCAAAACCTCAAGTCAGTTCTCCCACCGTACCACACTTTTGAAAATTCATTTTTCAGTAAAACAAATTTTGCAAGAGGGTGATATCAACTCAGGATTTATAGCAAGTCCTACAGGATTCAGGATACCTTTTGTAACAGTATGCTTTCGAACTAACCCATGCTTCAGCTAGGACTTTTAAGGGTTATATCGTGGCCTGGTTCAAGGTTTAAGAAACAAAGGATAAAGGCTCAAAATTTATTTTTACCCACCCGTTCTTCGTGATGTTCTTCAGTCCTATGCTCAGTTAGTTGTGCATTTTGAATCCCAGTTGAGTTTTGGAATGTCCTTGATATTCTGGTGATGGTTCAGAGATTGAACGTTTGTTTGGGAAGGCAGTCATTTTTATGACCTTTTCTTTTTGTTGAGGATTTGCAGGACCTCTTTCTTTTTTGATTTTGATATCCCTGTCTTTTGCCTGAATTGTTTCTTTTGTGATTACAGTCAGTGGGATGCCCCAGTTTTTCTCCTTCATAGGTTTTGACTTAATGGGCTTTTATTTTGAGAGATAATCACAGCTTATTTTGATGATTACGCGGAACCTATCACCGTCTTTTGATTTGGGAGGAATTCTTCGATACCATTCATTGTGTACAAAGCAAAATATTGCGATTGAATGTGAATCTGAATTGACTGAGAAACTACCCTGCTCCAAGTTATAATTAAGGGTTTTAATTTGTGTGAAAAGAAAAACTCCTACTTCTTTGGCTCAAAGGGGTTAACTAGGGATTATCTTCCTTATAACTCCACTATTTGGGATTTGAAACAACGCCTGTACATCGTCGGCAAGGTCTCTTCAAAAGAACACTGTGTGAGATTTTGGAATCATTTTCGTCATCCTCCCTCTAAAGGCTTATAGCTTTTTAATCGAGAGTCGAATATCACATAAAGGGAGCAAGAAAACAGTTTAAATAAAATGACCACGACATTGTTCAAGACAAACATATGCGATGCATTAATGGGAAAACCAAAGTTCGGCATAACAGTAATTGTTTGAGCAACAAATGAAATTACAAATGAAAAATAAAAAATGAACTGGACGTTCTCAATGATTTTGCCTAGGAGCAGTGATCACTTTGTGAGTCTCTGGAGGGTTGAATTCAATCTCTTTGGCATCAATCATATCCTGAATTTTGTTGTTCAGAGCCCAGCAACCATTTGTATCATTTCCAGGACTATCAGAATGGTATGCACACCTTTCGTTGGGGTGGTAACTAGGAGCAGAAGTATTGGGATTTCACAGAGGAGCCTTTAACGTAATCAATCCTTCTTTCAACATGTGTTGTAACGCTTGAGCTAGTGACATGTTGATTCCGGTGAATTGTCTCTTAGGTATGACCTCTTTATGCTGGTTCCCTTGTTGGTGTTGTTGCATAGGAGTAGGATTTGAGACCAGTATTGCCCCCACAGATTAATTGTGGTCGTCTACCTTATTACGACCCTTTTGGCCATACACAACATTGGCTTCCATCTTACCAGCAAATGGCTTCTTCTCAGCATTAGAAGATGCAGCCATCAGGATCTTCCCACTCTTGATACCACTTTCGATCCTTTCTCCAGTCCGAACCATCTCTGTTAATCCAGATGAGGAACTCCCAATCAGCATATTAAAGAATGGGCCTGTCAGAGTGCCCATGAACATATCTACCATTTCCCGATCATTCAGAGGAGGTTGTACCTTGCCATCTAGATCCCTCCATTTTTGGGCATATTCTTTGAATCCTTCGCTAGAACCCATTGACATGCTTTGAAGTTGTGTACGAGTTGGAGCGAGGTCAGCATTGTATTGGTACTGCTTGTAGAAAGAAGCAGCCAAGTCTTCCCAGGTATGAATGTTTGTTCCTTCTAGCGGGTAGAACCACTCCAGTTGCGTGCCATCTAAACTTTCTTGGAAGAAATGGACCCATAACTTCCGGTCAGCAGTGTGAGGCTGGATCTTCCTAACATAGGACCTTAAGTGCAACTTAAGGCACGAGACAGTGTCATACTTAGCGAACGTGGGGACCTTGAATTTTGGTGGGATGATCACGCAAGAAACCAGGCCTAATTCTTCAAAGTCCAAGCCAAGTATCTGCTGAATCTCCATAGCATTGAGATGATCCTCTAGATGTTTGTATTTATCATCAGCAGGAGGATACTACTCCTCAAAATAATCAGCTTCGTCTTCATCAGTTCCCTGTTTGTTATCTTCTTCATGATTATCCCCCTTAGTTGATGGAGTTGAAAGATCTAGAGCTCCTTTAACCGATCTTCTGAGTCTTCTTCCTATATTAAGGATTCCAGCTGGTTTCTTTGCCTTCTTCTTCTTCTTTTTGATGACGAGAGCTTTTAGTTATTCCTGCCCCTAGGCCAAAGCCATGAACATTTGTTGAAACTGGGTGTTTTAAGCTTTAAGGTCTTTTACTGTTTGTTCAAGGGCCATTTCTTTTGCTGAAATAAATAGCGAAAAGATGAGAAACCTACTTTGAAACCTGCTTATGTAATGATATGTATGATATATGTATGTAATGTTTTCAAGGATCTCATGGGGTAAACACAAAGAGATGTTAGGAGTTGACTCCAGCCTTGATTCAAGAACTTCGCATCGTTGAGCGTCCTTTTACGAGAGTCAAGCTCACCATATCGAGTGGGTCATAGCCCCTGAATCAAGTTGTCGTGTTTTGGTCTTTTGACGACATTGGCTAGAGGAAAATAAATGCCCTTGCCCCTTGCTAGACGTCTGATTTATCAAAACCTGCATTAAAAACCTTGAGATCCTTAAAATGGTTAAGGAAATGTTGTGGCATGATGTTATGATGTCATGATTATGCTAAGAAATCACATATATAGCAAGCACAAGGAAATCACACCAAGACCTTATGTTTAAGGCTTGCATGGGTTTTAAGGTGATACCCTCTTGAAGTTTGGATTGGTTCAACCTGTCTTAGTAATAGTAACCGGATTTTAAGGGATCTCAATATCACTGATCTTTCCCACAAGTTTCGTTCCGATAGGCGACTGACTCGCAACCAAACAAAACTCGGGAGTCAAATCTCAATGAGTATAGCATCGAGTATCTGCCGACTTTGGGAATACACCAAAGACGGCCATCTCACTATGTCCTAATGGCCAAGTTGTTCAATTAAAGGTTCTAAGGTCAGTTGACGCTTCATGACACCATGCAACGGCCCCATATTCTCCTTGATTAACTCAAGGGCTACCGGTACCAACCAAAGTGTCACATCAACATAGCCATCTCTTTAACAGTGTCGGTATACCTCGTACAGTTTCCACGATCTATTGCTACTTACCTAAAAGGTTTCCCCAGATCTGGGTGTAGGATCTATAGCACCCAAACAGTATCCCTAAAAGTAAAGAAAACAAACAGTCAAAGAAGCAAAAATGATCTAAACCCTAAGGTAAACCCCTCTTTATTATTTTTTTCCCCAGTAGAGTTGCCAGTTCTGTGATACGGTGGCAGAACCGACCATTCATACTGGTTTTCATTTTTTGTTCACAAATGTCGCGGTAAGCAAGAGTCGCCACCGACTTTTCTTTTATCCAACAAAGGAAAGGGTGAAAAGAGCAGAAAAATACCTTTTTTGAGATTTTCAGAGTAAGGGGGTAGATTATGGAAAGGTAAGGTATTAGCACCCTTTCCATCTATGGTTTTCAACGGGCTCTTAGGTACTTGCTCATTTTGAAAACTGTTTGTGTGTTTTAAAATTTTTTGTTTGCTTTATGGTAACTCTTGTATTAGTCCTCAAGAGTGTGATAAAGCATTTTTGAAAAGAAGTTTGAAAAGTGTGTAAGTGTATAAAGATTAGGTTTGAGCAAGTACTTAAGAACAGTCTACCCACTCAAAAAAGGGTATTCTTTTCCTCATACCCTTTAGATGTGTTATCCTACTATTAGTGAGTAGGTAACCCTATAGTTGGATGCTGAGGGACTACCGAAGGGACATATATGGTCACTAAGGCAACTAGGAAAGAATTCTTAGTAACTATCCTAAAATCCTAAGATCACTTTTTTAACTGAGGCGACGGTCAAGAGGGTCATCGAGGGACTTGTGATCTCTTGAGCTCAAGGACAGTCACTAAAAATCCTCACATTTCGAGAATTGTGACCGTTTCGAAGGCAACCGAAGTGGGATATACCCTAAGGGTGCAAGTGTGCAACAGTGTGTTTTTTCAGTTATATTTATCTTGCAATTAGTGACCTAATGGTTAATCAATTAATCTTGTCATGCACTCCTAAGTTACTAACAAATATATACAAGCATATAGGAATATAAAGAGCGAGAAATAAAAGTTCCTACGTTATTACAGGGCTTAGGTGTAGATACATAAATAATGGACGAAAAGTATAGTGCGGAAATAAAAACCCTAATTAACTATTACAAACCGGACGTAGTTACATAAATGGTAACAAATAATCATATGGAAAAATAATAACGCGCAAAAGTTAAGACTGGAATAAATTTTAAATCCTAAAAAAATCTACTTGCCTATTAAAAATATTTTTGGTATTTTATGAAAAAAAATTAGAAGTTTAACCTAATTCTCTAATTAATTTTAATTTAAAGAAACAAATCGAAATAATTACATCAAATTAATTTACATAATTAATTTTAATAAAAAACCCTAAATCCTATTTTTCGTGATTTTACTGATTTTTATGATTGAATAGAAAAAATGATTTTTTGAAATAATTAAAAATAACAAAGAAATTAAATAAAAATAATAAAAAGGAAAAAAAAGAATGGGGCCTGAAGTGTGTTAGCAATCTGGGGGGTGCATGTTGGATTTGCAAGGCCCAGGTCCACAAGCCCAATAACCCCTTGCGTGTGGTTCAGTATTGTGGCCTCTGGAAGGTCCACCATGGGACTGCAAGTTTTGTGCACTGGATCTGGACACCTGGGATCTCATGGCTGGAGAGTTGATGGTGTATGGTGTATGCAGGGGAAGGCAACACATCGGATCTGAAAGAAATAAGTTAGAAAACATAAAACGTTGGACCTGGGACTCGAACCCAAGTCCTCTCCCTTCTAGCGCGCTTGCTTTACCATCTGAGCCAAGTGTTCATTTGTTTATACAAACAAACACAAAACAATATAATCAAAATAAATGACCAGAATTTTGTTTAAGAAAAAAAATGCGCGCTGTTTTCAAATGGTCCAACCAGGTCATGCCACGCAATCATCTTGTTCAGTTGTCCATCGTTTTAGCCTAACACTTTTACCTACGGACTATATATGTCACTAAAACACCTGCAAATATCCAAAATTCACAACAGGCAATATAAATTAAATTTAAAGACATGAATCAATTGGGTTTGATCCCCTGAGCATGATGGTATCCTTTATTATGCCCAATTTCGCCTATACCTGAAAACCCTAAAACGAACGTTTAAACCCTAACAATGGCACGTTATCATATATGCATCAAAACTGGAAATTAACCATTCAAATAAGTTCTAAATGCTCATACAAACAAGAATGCATACTCAAAATATATTTCTAACGCATGTATGGTCAAAATCGATTTCAAAAAATAAGGTGCAAACCGTATTGATGTAAGTGATGATTATGGGTGCTTTGATGCTTGGGAATGATGTTGTTAGCTTCAGAATGTCCCCAGGAATGGATTGCAAACGTAAAAACTCCTTGAATCCCTCTGCAACTATCAATCTGATTGCCACTTTTTTGTGAAGAAATTGGAACTTTTTGTGTGTGTTTTATACGGCCAATCCTCCCTTTTTTGGTCTGGCAATGTTATGCATATATACTAGGATGCATTAGGTAAATAAAATTGGATGGAATCTTGAATATTTGTAAGAGAAAGATTTGATTTGCCATTTGAATTTTAAGTTTCTAAACTTGGCCAAAACATGCTCTTTTCTTTCCAATCAACCCTTGCACGAAATCATGATTTTCTCATCAGAGTCTAGACTCATTATATGATCATACAAAAAATCTTTGGATTTTATTTTATTATTTCACTATTTTATTTGATTTATTATGATTTAAATGAATAAAAATTCAAATAAATAAAAACAAATCTCATAAAAATAAAATAATGGCTTTAAATACCTTAAATAAGTCCATGGATATGTTTGAGATCCAAAACCCACGCCCATTAGTCCATAAGATCCAATTTTCCCACATTGACTTTTGTTCATTTTCCTAAAAAGTGTCAACTTTAGAAATGCATATATTTCTCAATTTTAACCCTATGAGGGTGTTCTGGGACTTTTTAGAGAGCTTAGGATGTCCTCTAAACAACCCTTTTGGTTTCATTTCAATTGGATCTTCCATGTCCATGTAAAGAGATTTGACCCCAAAGGTGATTTTGTTGACTTTTTGAAAGGACCTATAATGTATGAGCTTTTCTCTTTTGATTGAGGCATTTCATGATCTGGAGGACTGAAGAGAAGTTGTAGGGAATTGGATTCTCTTCAAAATGAGCCTTGGTGGAAAAATTTCTGACAAAGTATGAGAAAGTTATGCCTGGTCAAAGTTTGGTTGACTTTTCCTATAAAACCCTAATTTGCTATTTTTGACATTTGATGAGTTAGGAGCCTTTCTTGAGGAATCATGATCAACCTTTGATCAAATTATGGATATTACTTCAAAATGTTGATGTTGACCAAAAATCTTGAAGTTTGACTGTATATAGGCCACAATTGACTTTTGACCTAGTACAGTTGATTTTCAGGCATTTGAGCAGTTGATTGAGAAAACTTGTAGTGCAAGGCATGAAACTTGGCATGGATGATCTTGAGGACATATTAGGGCCATGGAAAACATTTGGTACCTTTGGAGCTTAACCATCTTGATGAGAAGTGAAACCCTAGTTAGAGGTTTATTGTCTTAAGAGGAGAATTTGTCTGGTCAATTCTTAGTCATCCTAGGACAAGTTGGGGACCTCAATGGGCATGTGTTGAGTAAAATAAGAGGGCAAATTTTGGGGTACAAAAATATGTTATACAAAATAAACTATGATATGGTGCTACTCAGGTGTGTGGAGAAACATGAAGCAGATACGCTCATGAGAGAAATCCACAAAGGCACTTTTGGAACTCATACAAATGGGCATGCAATAGCTAGAAAAATACTGCGAGCAAGTTACTATTAGTTGACAGTGGAAGAGAATTGCTATCATTATACAAAAAAAATGTCACAAGTTCCAAATCTATGTCGACAAAATGAATGTGCCTACTCCTCTGAATTTCATGAGCTCTCCTTGGCCATTTTCGATGTGGGGAATTGATATGATAGGCATGATTGTACTGAAAACATCTAATGGACACCGATTCATACTAGTTGACATTGATTACTTCACAAAATGGGTAAAGGTAGCATCCTACGCAAATTTAATAAGTTCAGTGGTTACTTGATTCATCAAGCAAAATCTCATATGCAGATATGGGGTTCCAAGAAAAATCATTACGGACAACGGGTCTAATCTGAACAACAAAATGATGAAGGAGTTATGCGATGACTTCAAGATCGAGCATCATAATTCCTCACCATATCAACCCAAGATGAACGGGGACGTTGAAGATGCCAACAAAAATATCAAGAAAATCATTCAAAAAATGGTGAAGACATACAAAGATTGGCATGAAATGCTTCCCTTTGCTCTACATGGCTATCGTACCTTCATACGTACATCAACAGGTGCAACGCTTTTTTCTCTAGTATATGGCACGGAGGAAGTACTCCCAGTTGCAATAGAGATTCCATCACTTCGAGTTCGAATGGAAAAAAAGCTTGAAGAAGCCGAGTGGATTCAGACGCGACTTGATCAACTCAACCTAATTGAAGAGAAACGTTTGGTAGCTTTGTGTCACAGTCGATTATATCAGAAGCGGATGAAGAAACCCTTCAACAAGAAAGTATGCCCTAGAGTATTCAAAGAATGGGATTTGGTGCTCAAGAATATTTTGCTACCTCGCCTTGAGTCACGTGGTAAATGGACACCCAACTATGAAGATTCATATGTGGTAAAAACAGCATTCTCCGGTGGTGACCTCATCCTAACAACAACGGATGGGGAAGAACTACCACATCCGGCAAATTCAGACACAGTCAAAAAATTACTATGTATAAGAAATCTCACTAAGTTCGAACCTTAAACATGCAACTTAAGCAAAAAGGAGCGTCCTAGTGGATTGAAAACCCGAAAGGGAGATCCAGACAAAAATTAGGGACAAACACAAAAAACTATCCCGGTGGATTGAAAACCCTAAAAGGGGATCCAGGCAAAAATTAGGGATCCTATTCAAAATAAATAAAGAACAAAAAGACTATGATCTAAGAACTGCGTCTAAAAACAACGAAGGAAGAGATGGATCCAAATCATTCAACCCAGGAGAAATGGAGATTGGATCTATCAAGAGGACATCGGAGAAATAGCAGTAGCAATTATCATTTTCATTGCCATTTACATTTTTTAAACTTAATGTAATTACCTCTTTTAAGGAGTTACATCTTGCACTCTCGCCTATTCAGAGGCATATCAATAAAACATTTACTTTTTCATCTTGTAAAATGTGTTTTTTTTCTTTTCAGACTTGTTTGTAAAATACTATGATTCTTTTTTGTGAATATTGTGTTGAAATCATTTTGGGGATTTTACAAATAAAATCACTTAATAAAATATCGAAAAACATTTTGGCTAGAAAAACATCAAAGGAAAATCCATGCATGCGTCCATATCCACGCCTATGGCAACGCCTACGTCTACGATACAAACATCAAGATCTTGTTGATATTGTTTATCATGTTCAAATAAATTCAAAGATACCACAATTATGAAACATACAACGTCGGGGAGTTGATAATACAAACCCAATGGTTTGAAAGGAGAATGTCGAAAATATTTGTTCATGGAACTTTCTAGGGGCATACACGCACATTCAAGACATATGTAAAAATCTAGGGCATATATAGACACTCAATACATATCACTTTGGGTTCATATCAATCTAAGACATCATGCATACACGTCATACATAAAAAAATTTTAAACATACTATAGGCGGAACCAATATCTTTGAACCCTCCATCAGATTATTGCCTTGGTTGAGAACGGGCAACCGATAAAAATCCAATCTCATCTATGATTTAGTCATCTAAAATTTGATCATCAAAATAACTTTTCCAATGATATAACGCATTGCATCGGTCTCCATGTGGAAATGTCGTCATAGCTTATTGCATCAGTCTCCATGCGGCAATGTGTGAAACCTATGATATAACTCATTGTGTCAGCCTCCATGCAACAATGTTGTTATCACTCGTTGTGTTAGTCTCCATGCAGCCATGTGTGAAATCCGCGATATAACTCTGTGTTAGTGAAACAATATTATTATCACTCATCGCTTCAGTCTCCATGCACCCATGTGTTTCCTCATCCTCGATATAGCTCATTGCGCCAGGCTCCATGCAGCAATATGTGAAATCTGCAATTTAAATCATTGCATAAGTCTCCATGCATCCATGTTGTTATAAAGTTTTTTTCTGCAATATAACTCAGTGCCTCAGTCTCCATGCATCAATGATTGTTATCAGTCTTTTTCAATTATCCATCCCATAGGTTGCGATGAATAAACAAAATCAAATCAAACCAAAACTTACTATATTAATAACCAAGCATTAGTAAGTCAACTTTTTGTCAAAAACTTGTATTTTTGTAAATATCTACAATTTCTTATACACTAACGAGTTACCCACGTCGTCATTTTTATCAAAAAAAAAACTTTGTTTTAAAGGTTGGTAAGATGATATGTCATCATCTATGCCTGCTCTTCGTACCCACGAGAACGTTGTACATCGTATCTTTATAATATCTCAGACAAATTTTGAGGTCTTCCAATATTTAATCAATCTATGATAAGAGCGTGTTATACCTTCATAGTCTTGCACCATTCAATCGAAAGGAAATTAAATAGGGGCAGCTGTCATACCTCAAATTTTCCCTACTGGTTCCTAACCTTTTTATTTCCATTTCTAAATTATTTTTTATTCATGGGGGCTTAAAAGTTTAAATAGGGGTTTACCTTTGAGAAATTCATGGGCCTTTCTAAATCAAAAAGGGCCCATGTGAAAATTTTTAGTCCATTTTAAATATTGAAAATGGGGTGTATAGAGAAATTCCTTTTTTTTTGTTAAAACCCGATAAGATGAAATGGTATGGCCCGTTCAGTTTTAGTTTGGGGATTGTTTTAATTGTAACATTATTAGTATTATTAAACACTAGTATTATTTTGTTATAATTAATTATTGTTACTATTTTTTCTTGAGTCTTTATAACTTAATAAAAAAAGAAAAATATGTTTTAGTTTTTGAAGTATTAATAAAAAAGGGCATTTTTTTACACGATTCATTGTCAAGGCCCAGAATGCTTCATTGCGATCGAAGCCCAAAGACCAAATCAAACGAACATATATTGTACAAATTAAAAAATGAGAAATGCACGCGCTAGTATCTGATCATATACTGTACAAATTAATTAAAAAGAAACATACACTTTAGACCATTATTATGAAAATCATTGAAAAAGGGCATGATGATAACACTTGCTAGCAATTACTATTTGGATCGAAATCAAGATTTTCCATATTCACAGGTTACAAACATAAACATATTATATTGCTAAAACAGAAACAAATTAAAATTTCATACCAATTTACAGACATAATCGTTATTCTTTCCTAAAATCCCTAAATCCTTAATCAAACAGAAAAATGATCATAACTCTATTTCTTAAACCAACTAACCCTAATTTTCTATAAAAACCTGAAATCGAAATCAGAACGGGGCAATGATTACAAAAGAGGAAAAATAAGAAGAAAAAAAGAAATTACAATGAAAAATTTTAAGCAGATAAGGGAGAAGAAACCAATGCCTTGTCACTCGTGAATCCATATCCTTGCCTCGGATTTGGGTTTCGAAATCTGAAACCCTAAATCTGTTAAAAACACTTCCGCTACCCTCGATACGCCGCTCCCATCCTCCATCGCTGCAACTATGGTCTTCATCATCATCCATGTTTGTCACCATCTCCGTTGTCATCCTCACCTGCAAAGCAAATGAAGGAGATTAACGAGACATTCGCTCAGCAGAACAAAAATAGATCATGATCAAAGGCGATGAGGTACTGAAAATCACTTAGCTTTCATGTTATGTTTTCTTCATAATAGATGTAGCTGAGTATGATTCTTTGGGTTGGATGAGGCTGTCGTCGGGCTAGGGTTTTGGGATGGTGTTCGTGGGTGTTGTTTTATAGAGAAGAGAGAAAAGAGAAGATGAGAGAGAGAAAGAGATGAATAAAAATGACAAAAGTTATGTTGAACGAAAACATAATAAATCCATCTATCTTGTATGCACGAGCCCATGCAATTACCATGCACTCTCAATCATCACCATACGATCACTATTCAGCGGTCCAAAGAATGCATGCGCACCCCATTACGGTATACCCACCCGCATAGAGTCCAAGCGGACTCCCAAATAGCATTTGGCCTGGCCCATATCTGAATGCACCCCTATTTTTTTGTTTATTTACTAATTAGCATAAAAAGTTACCCCCTTGGACAAACGGACCAAGTCCAATATCTGGACTTGGACCCATACTTCCTACACCCTTTATTTTGCTGCGTAGTATAAAAATACACCCACATACCTTTTAGGCCTGAATTCAATATCTAAATTCAGACTCATACTGTTTGCACCTCCTTATTTTACTAACCCAACATAATTTGCACCCCTTATGTTTTTAAATTATTTTCTTATTTTAATTTATTATAATTTATTATTTTTTGTATTTTCAATTTCTATATATTTATAAAGTATAATATTATATTAACTATTATTATTATAAATCATTATTTTTTTTCCTAAACAACTCATTCAAATATATTGTATTGATTGTATTAAATTATTTTTCAAATCATGCATTTAAATAATATATTTTCTACAATTAACACTCTAAAAAACGTTTAACCGACAATACATCATTTTTCATAAATAAATTAATATAACAATTAATCTTCAAAAAGGGTTACGAGTATATTTGAATCGACTGTGCACTTCATCTATCATTTTCGCTATTCATACGCTTAGACTGAGTATGCGGGAAATTCAAATATAATTCTTAACCCATAAAAAACACAAACCAACTGCAAAATATGAATTGAGACTTTGATTCCTCATAAGAGGATACTAGGCATGTAATAAAAATTATGGCGAGTTCCCCTAATAAAAAACTAAAACCCTATTTCCTAAGATCACGCTTCTAACCCTAGTATCCTTGTGAACAAGGCAGATGAGGCGTGCCTAACACCTTCCCTTCGTCTAGAACCGAGTCCAAAAAACCTAGAATATCTAACTTTTAGGTTCATCCTTTATATTCCCTTCCTTAGGATAAAAATAAAGGGTGGTGACTCTCAAATTTAAAACCAGTTACAACATATAACACACGTCCATGTTGTGCCTTATGGAGGCCATGCAAGCACGTCTAAAACCTATGTGAAAATCATATAATTCGGCCTCTATTGGCCCAACTTATGGAAAGATGTATATGTCGCAGTTATAAACTGTGATCGTTGATAACGCACTGGTAACATCTCTAGGCAAAATGAAATGCCATTGAATAATATCCTAGAAGTAGAAGTTTTTGACATGTGGGGTATTGACTTTATGGGGCCCTTCCCATCGTCCTTTGGAAATAAGTTTATACTCGTAGTTGTTGATTACGTGTAAAAATGGATCGAAGTTGTTTCTTCCCCTACAAATGACGCGTGGGTAGTAATTAAGCTTTTCAAAAATCAAATCTTCCCTAGATTCGATGTATCGAGACTTGTCATTAGTGATGGTGGGTCTCAATTTATCTCCAAAATATTCGAAAATTATTACTTAAGTTTGGAGTCCGACACCGCGTAGAAACACTTTACCATCCATAAATAAGTTGCCAAGTGGAAGTCTTTAATAGGGAGATTAAACAAATTTTAGAAATGACAGTTGCTACATCTAGGAAAGACTGGTCCTCTAAGCTACATGGGGCTTTATGGGCATATAGAACAACTTATAAGACTCACATAGGAACAACACCGTTTAAATTAGTCTATGGTAAGTCTTGCCATCTTCCGGTTGAATTATAACATAAATATTATTGGGTCATTAAGGCCCTAAATATGGATTATGCAACTGCAGGTGACAAACGAGTGTTAGATATTCATGAACTCGAGGAATTACGACTAGATGCTTACAAAAACACCAAATTTTACAAGGAAATAACAAACAAATGGCATGATAAATTCATAGTAAGAAGAGAGTTTAAAGAAGGGGAATTAGTCCTTCTATTCAACTCCTGACTTTGATTCTTTTCGAGTAAACTTCGCTCTAGGTGGTCCGGTCCCTTTGAAATTACCAATGTTTTTCAAAATGATGCAATAAAATCAAGGATAAATCTAATGAACCATTTATTATGAACAAGAAGCATTTGAAACAATATCATTGCGTTGAGAGTAGATACTATTATACTAGTCTAAAGCTTGCAGAGATTCCTGATCATTCACAAAATAAATTTTTGTTCAACTTTGTCGAGCTTACAACATTTAATGAAGGGCTTGGTAGGAGGTAACCCACATTTTTTACTTAATTTTAAATTATGGATATTAGATTTTCTCTTATTATTCCTTACGTTTTTTATTTCTCATTTCTCTCACCTTATTTCGAAACATTGGGTATAATGTTCGGTTTAAGTGTGGGGAGGAACTTTATAGCATTTATATATTGCTTTCTAGGTAGATTTAATTATTATGTTCATTTCCTTTGTTAATTGTTTAGTGTTAATAAAGTCAAATTCATGTGTTGTCGAGTCTTTATGCGTGGTTTCCGCTATTTATTTTATTTCCCAATTTTCTTGAGCCATAACGAACAAATTTTAGTTTGAAGCATGACACGACACTCTAAGAGTATATAGGTCACTTTGCACTTTAGGCTATATTAAAAATACTTGGGAAAGATTCAATAAAATCGGTACCGTTTTGACACCCTAAACCCCCTAAGTATGCAAGATCAATTTGAGTACCTATTATGCCGAGACCTTAAGTTTGTGTTTTAAAGTAGCCCCAATTAGTTTATATTAGCAGTCAGCATTGTCCTAAGCACACTCTATGTAGGGAGATCGATGAATATAAGTAAATGATCATGATTTTTAATGAATATATGATTTAATTGAAAATGGGAATGGTCCTTCTAAATTTGGTGACTTTCACCCGATCACTTAGCCTAACGTGTGTTGAACCTACAAAAAGATGATAATAATTACCCGCTATTAGTTGGTTCAGAGGTCGTTGGTGTTGTACTTGGTAGGGCGGATCATGGTCTGATCCCTTGCAACTGCAGTTGGGGAAAATGGGGTTAGAACCATTTAGTTACCAACACCTCAAGCGAAAAGGATCATAGTTACTAACCGGTCTTTTTACTATAAGTATGCACGGATAAAGGACTTAATGTGATTGCGTTTGAATAAAAGTGGGTAAAATGAAACAAAAGAAATAGGTCGAGTTATAATATAATGATTCAGATTGTTTTGCATAGGGTGGGAGTTTTTTTATTACATTTTGTGATTTCGTGTCATTACGGTATCCTTGGTGTTGACATTTAGTATCGATTTATTTAACAAAAGTCTCACAACCACGTATAATTTGAGTTTTGTCGTGTTTTTTTCGAGCCCGTGTTTAGTTTAATTACCATGTTGGTTATTTGCTTGAGGACAAGTGTAATGTGGTGGGAGAACTGACTTGGGTATTTTGCGTTTGATCACAAATGTTGCGGTTAGCAAGAGTCGCCACTGACTTTTCTTTTATCCAAAAGGAAAGGCTGAAAAGAACAGGAAAGACCTTTGAGATTGTTTCTTGAGTTCGGGGGTAGATTATGAAAAGGAAAGGTATTAGCACTCTTTTCATCCATGGTTTTCCATGGGCTCTTAGTTACTTGCTAGATCACTTGCTTTTGTTTGAAAATGTGCTTTGTGTGTTTTTTTTAAGTATTTTGTAAAGATGCCATTGTTTAGACAAACTTTGTAATGATTCTCGTTCATAAGAATGTATATAAAGTGTTTTATCTTTTGAAAATGTTTTCAAGTTTGAAAGATGTTTTTGAAAGTGTTGGTGTTTATTTTGAAAATTGCAAGGATGTTTTTGTTTTGAAATTGAGCAAGTAACTAGGAACATTCTACCTACTCAAAAGTATTTCATATTCATTTCCTCTTTCCTTTGACATTGTTATCTTACCATTGATTTGGTAAGTAACCCTATCTTTGGATGTAAAAGGGACGGGCGTGGGTCATCGTATAACCATGATTAGCAATATTGTGAAATATCTTAGCATTTTCTTTAGGGACTAAGATCATTTTGAAAGGCAACATGGATAACGTCATCGAGGGACTATGATCTTGTATTTTGT
Source organism: Vicia faba (assembly GCA_948472305.1). Classification (NCBI taxonomy): domain Eukaryota; kingdom Viridiplantae; phylum Streptophyta; class Magnoliopsida; order Fabales; family Fabaceae; genus Vicia; species Vicia faba. The sequence goes on from CATIWC010000515.1 coordinate 237,630, forward strand.
TTGTTTTTGTTAAGAAACCTCACATGCATAATATGACCATTTTTGTAGGCAACCAAGTGGATTTACCCTAGGGGTGTATCTGTGCAAGTGTATTGAGTTTCATGCTTTATTTGTCTTTGATTAGGGTTTGTTATTTGTCGGTTTTAATCTTTCCATACAAAACCCTAATTACTAGCATTTGTATATAAAACATTTAAATTGCGGAAAATAAAAATACTAAGCTATTACATGATTTTTGGGAGGGGGTGTACAATTACAAATGGGGAATTGCAAGAAATTAAATCTAAATAATTATTACAACCATATTGAATTTGAACAAATGTACAAAATTAAATAAGTAAAAATGCTAGAATGTAAATGTAAAAAGAGATGTGATTTTTGTTTGTTTTTTATGAAAATGGTTTTTGACTTATTTAACTAAAATAAAAATAAATAACTAAAAATAAAAATTAAGATTAAGTTTAAATAAAAGAAATAAACTTATTAAAGAAAAACAAGTTCTTAGGGTGTTTGGGAATTTAATTAAATTAGTAAATAAAATAATTAAATAAAAGATCTTAAGTTCTAAATTAATTTTATTTTACAAGATAATAATATAATAATAATTAAAATTAAAGTATCTAAGTATTTTTAAAAAAAGGAAATTAATTTATTAAAAAAAATGTTTTTTTGTTCTTTTAGTCTTATGAAAAATAAACTAAATAAATATAAATAATAAAATATAAATATTTTTTTGGATTTTTTATTAATGAAAATAATAATAATTATATTAATAATAATATTAATGATAAAGAAAATATAAAATGAAAATGAAATAAAAAAAGAAAGGAAATAAAAATAACAAAGAAAAATAAATGGGCCAAGGGGTGTAAACAACAAGGCAGGGGGTCAAAAATAGCAAAAAAGGTTAAGTCCAAACAAATGGAGGCCCAGGCGCTGCAAGAGTCAAAAAAATGTGAGAAAATGTGAAAAAATGCAAAAGGCAATGCGCTGAGGTTCGAACACATGACCTCTTGATTAGCAGTGTGTTGTCTTATCACTGAGGTGGCTATACATCTGCTAATATAACTGAAATGATAAATATATAATACAAAATGAGTCATGAATACACTTCATCTTCAACCTCCAGCCAGACCACCTGTAACTCATTCATTTCTCAACAAAAATAGAAAATGTAAACATGAAAGTTGCTCCATTTTTTCATACGAATCCAACCATATAAATATCATGAACTATAAATCAAAGATGAATGAGAATTTTTGAAAGTACCAAATTCTGACCTAATTATTTTCAGAGATTCAATCCTAAAATTCTCCTAGCTCAATCAATATAAATGAAATCTATGGACATGTACAGCTTCAGGGTAATGATGTGTACATTTTATCTTCACAAATGCAAGCCTAAGAATGCCTAAGTAATGAGATAGAAGTTCAAGAAAAATACCTCAAAACTAGAAATTGGGAAGTGAAAATGAGCTTGATTCAAGGTGTTGCAATGATCAGGTTAGCTTCCTTGAGTCTCTAGGAAGCTAATGCAATGCTTAGCTTGAGTTAAGGGTGGCTGAAATGGCTTGGAAAAGTCAATGTGCAATGCTCTGTTTTTGGTTATGGAGGTTATGGTAAATGATGTTATAGTGATTAAACAGGGACAGGGATAGGTTACACTTGATGTAAGGAAGCTTTAGGAACTAAAAGGCTAAGAAACGCACGAGGGAAATATGAGTTTGGTGTTCAAGGTCAGAAACTATACAACAATGGAGTTTTTGGGAAATTTCTGATTAGAGAGAGTTTTGGTGTATTTCAGGGTGCTTCATCTCATGTCCTAGCTCACAAATAGCACCTCTATTTATAAGCAACAAGTTTGGAAGTTTGTTGTTGATCAGAATTCAAAATCACAAGTTAAGCATAACATGTGATTTTTGAGAAATCCAAGTTTCAAAGCTTTGTGTACTGGCTAAGATAGAGTGGTTATGCTTTAAACACACTTGCTTCTGACTTTGTAGATGGAGTGTGATCAGAGGGAACAAGTTAGAGGCTCAAGAATTGACTTTGCACATAAAGCTTGCTTTTCTAAAATGGAAGTGTTCACTTTGTGCCATTAATGGAAATGTGGATTGGATAAAGCTTAAACCACTTGGATTAAAGCTCGAAAATTTGTGTAATCCATTAATGATTGATAGATACACAAGTTAGAAGGCCTAAAAGTCAAGATTATGCAGCCTAATATTGAAATTGCATTTTTGTTCATCATGAAAATGACCTATAATTTTAGATTGAAACCCTAAGTTCCTCTCTTTGATTCTCCTTACTCAAGAGTGATCTCAAGGAGTTCTTGGACATTTTAGAAATCTTGTAATGTTCTCTACAACCCCTCTTTGAATCACTTTTGAAAATTCCACTTGGAACTATGTGAAAAATTGCCATGAAGTTAGGTCAAAATCCTACCTAAACTAGGGCAAAATTTCACTGTGTTTAGTTTCATGACCATGACTTCATGGATTAATAACTTGAGATCCAAGAATTTCTAGGAGAAGTTGTGTAAAGAAATGTTTTAGATCTCATAGAGATCTACAAATTTAATTTTGAAAGTTTCTTTTGAATCATCTTGCATCATGGTGAAAAATTGGCTCAAAGTTGTGAAAAAACATGAAGTTGTCAACACTTAGAAGAATTTTTAAGTTTGAAAACTTTGACTTTTCAAAATGAAATCTTGACTTTTTGATTTCTTGATGAGCAAGTTTCATATTTTGACATGTTTTGATGAATTGTGATCTTTGACACTTGATTTTGACCAAAAAGTCAAAGTTTGACTTTTCAATGTACAGTTGACTTTTGATCAGTTGACTGAAAATTAACTATCAATCCAATTGATCTTGAGCAATGTTTTGAGTCATGTCATTAGGTAAAAATGATGCAATTGAACTCTTGAGATCATGCCTCAAACCAATTAACCATTTGCTAGGTCAAAAATCAGAAATTGCCCCTTCTTAGTCAAAACCCTAATTTTGACCATTTTGCCCTTTTGATGATTTGATCAAATTTCTTGAGGAATTATGGTCCAAACTTGATCAAATGATACATATGAGTTTATAATGTTGATATGGATAAAAAATTATGAATTTTGACTGTAAATTGGCCATAGTTGACTTTTTCCCCAATATAGTTGATTTTAGGTCAATTGCTCAATTGACTGAGCAAAAATGTGATCCAAGACTTGAAAATTGACATGAGAAATATTGGGGGTCCATAATGGTTCATGAAAGTCATATGAGGCATTAAAAGTTCAAATATCCTTGTGCAATCTCAAACCCTAATTCCAGTCATCAGTGCTTAAGGAGGTGTCTTGAACTGATCAACCCTAGTGTAGTCTTGAACCAAAGAAGATCTTGTGAGAAAATATTTGATAAATGAGAGGGCAAATATTGGGGTACAACAACAAGAAAATTTTCAAGTATAGGGGAGTTTTATAACACAAAATTATACCATATATTCGACTTGACTCACATGCATATTAGTTCCGTTTTCGTTTATTTTTGTCTTGTTATCCCGGTATTGCTATTCTATTTCAGGTACATTCTAAAACAAATCTCACATGCAAAAAAAGGAGGAGAAATGGCGAAGAAACGAAGAAGATTGGAAGAACGGAAGAAAAGACCAGAAACATGAATTTATGAAGTTGTTGCCCTGGCCACAGCCTTGTGGCCTTCGCCACATCTAGCTATGCCATGTCTTCCATATTTCTAATTGTGGCCCTCGTCATAGTGTATGGCTCTCGCCGCGTCAGTAATTCACACCAGATTTCCTAATTTTTCTCCACGAGCCCAGTCTTCCTGATTTTTCTCCACGAGGCCACTTTTCCTTATTTTTCTCCATGAGCATCATGAAAATATATGTCACTGGCAGAGGGGATATAAAGAAGGAAAGTTCTTTATGGACGAAGGGAGAGTATTGTTTTTAGATTTTTAAGTAGAGAAATTACTTGTAAAAGTGAGAGCGCCTCCACATCGGGGGACTACCACCACTTTAGATTTAGCTGTTTTTGATTGCAATTTTGCACTTGATTATCAAGTGCGCCAACATATTCTATATCAAATTCCTGTTATTGAAGTTATTCGAGTTTTCGTTTTATTTCCAGGTTCTATTTTGATTGCATATTTTAATTTGTTATGATTATTTCGATACCGTTTATGTGTTGTTGTTCAGTACTGTTACTTCTTAGAATAAATTAATTCTTGATTTTAAAATCATGTTTTGTCTCATGTTTAATAACCGTAATACCATGTATAGGTTCAAAACCCTGTTCGGCTAACTCATTTGATAATGGTATATATAAACAGTTTCCCGGACTGGATTCGATAATAATTGGCATTAATTTTTATAAACTATTTTTCTGGTTGTAGTTTCTAATTCCAAAATTAAAATTGTTTTTGTGCGAGAGTAAAAAGCAAATAAAGGTTACGGTCAATAAAGCGACAATTTGAGATTTTAACCGGATAGTAGAAACTAGGCATTAATGTTAAACACAATGAGAGCGCTTTAGGATTAATTAGAACTTATTGATTTCCAAAAATTACTTTTAATTCAAATGAGTGAGCGACTGCAAAGAACTCTGGTTTAAGAGTATAATGAGAGTCAATAGCACGACGGTGTGAGATAAAGTCTTTTAAATCAATATTTTTTACTAAAAAGTATTTTAACATTTTTTTACGCCAACGTTTTATCGAATCCCCGAAGTATGATGGATTACATTCTGATGTCCCGTTATTGAATATTTATTTTAAAGTTTCAATTATCATTTAAATTTATTTACCTTTTCCCTTTAATCTAATAAAAACCATTAGGATTATATTTACATAGTAACATTAGATAACGATAAGTTTGATTTTTAGTCCTTTGGGTTCGATAATCCTTTAAAATTGCGCGATACGACAGTGCACTTGCAGTCACAAATTCTATTGACTTACTAATTCGCGATCAACCTCCCGATTTTGAAAATTATGAGTTTCCTAATCATGTGTTTTATGGTCTTAAACAAACCCCTAGGGAATGGTATGGCTGACTTAGTAAGCTTTTTCTTGAACAAGATTACTTTAGGGGAAATGTAGACACCACACTCTTTATTAAACCTCAAGGAAAGCATATTTTCGTAGTTCAAATTTATGTTGATGACATCACTTTTGGATGAACTAATATGCATATTGTAAAGGAGTTCTCTAAGCTTATGCAGGGAGAGTTTGAAATGAGTTTAATGGGAGAATTGAACAAATTCCTTGGACTAAAAATTAAGCAACTTGATGAAGGAACATTTGTGTGTCAAATAAAGTATTATCTCGAATCACTCAAAAAATTTTGGATGGACAGCGGTAAGGAAATTAACACACCTATGACAACAAATGGAAACTTGGATAAAGATGAAAAGCATGAGGATGTTGAGGTAAAAAGGTATAGAGGTATGATTGGATCTCTTCTTTATCCTACCGCATTTAGGTTGAATATTATGTTTAGTGTTTGTATGTGTGCAAGATATCAATCGGCTCCAAAGGAATCACACTTAAAAGTCGATAAGTGCATTCTTATATACCTAATTGGTACATCTAGTTTTGGACTTTGGTATTCTAAGGGAAACGATTGTACCTTGATTGGTTACTCCGATTTCGATTTTTCCGATTGCAAATTGGATAGGAAAAGTGCTAGTGGAACATGTCACATGTTTTCAATATCCTTGATAAGTTGGTATAGCAAAAAGCAATTTTTCATCGCGTTGTCAACTGTCGAGGCAGAATACGTGGCAACGTGTAGTTCTTGTGCCCAAATTGTGTGGCTTTAACAACAACTACTTGACTTTGATATTAAACTCTTATGTATTCATATCATGTGTGATAACACTAGAGCTATTAATATAACCAAAAATCATGTACTACATTCACGCACTAAACATATTGTAATACTCCACCACTTCCTTTGTGACCATTTTGAAAAAGGGTATGTTGTGTTTGAGCATGTTGATGGTAAAAATCAACTTGTCGATATTTTCAGTAAACCACTCACAACAGAACCTTTTGTCAACATACATGGGGAATTTGGGATGATCGATATCTCAAATGTTGCCTAATCCTATGTTATTGCTTGTACTATATAACTTCACTCTAATCTTGTGTTTGAGTTATTTACATCAAGTGAGTGCAACTTCGATCTCAATCAATAGTGAGGTAATATCGTTTCAATTTCTCCTTGAAAGTAAGATTTCTCTTGATATATGTTACTAGATACTTACAAAATGCTTGATATTCTCTCAAATGATAAAAACCATGAATGTTCATTTCCAAACTTTTTGATTAATAACTATTATGTGTTCTTAATCTATACGCTTATAGTGACTTCATGTATTAATTCTTTCACATTTGTATATGTTTATTCTTATCATGCGAACATGTGCTTTTTGTTTATATTTTATTTTCGCACTTGTGCTTAAATTATTTGTTTACTTAAAATTTGAAATATATGTTACTTCTTATCTTGCTTACATGACATATATCTCGTCTTCACTTTGGTTTTAGTAGTGATATATTTGTGTTGCTATGCTAGGCACATGGGTGTGCAGCGTCGGGAGTTCCATTATGAAGTGTTATTTGTCTATGACGCTACAAAAACAACATCACATTATTGTCGTATCTTGCTTATTTAGTATATGCAATTCATTACATTTATATTAATGTTTTTTACTTGTTATTTAAAATGTTGCATCATCACACACACACACACACACACACACACACACACACACACACACACACACACACACACACACACACACACACACACACACACACACACACACACATATATATATATATATATATATATATATATATATATATATATATATATATATATATATATATATATATATCGGGATAGGTCTTTGCTACTCTTCTATGCAAAATAGCCTCTGATTATTGTATTAGTATTATTTTGGAACTATGTTACTTCTCATGATTTGATATCTTTCTTTTTGAAGTTGTCAAAGGGGGAGAAGAAGATGTGAGTCGAAGTAGGGAAGCACAAAGTCAGGGGGAACTTTCAATAAATACAAAGGAATGCATCGTCATAAGTTTTTCCATCATAAAAAAGGAGGAGTATGTGAGTACAAACTTCATCGTCAAATGCTTTGAATGATGTCAAAACTGGGAAAAACTTGCACTTTTGAGTATTAGATTGTTTCCTTATATCTTGTGGCACTCCTCTGCATTAGAGGTCTTAGGAATCATTAAAAAGCATCTTGAAATTGATCCAAGTCATTAAAAATAGTTTTCTGCATGATTTTTCACTAAATGTGTCGACACATCTATATTTTCGATCGATACATGTAACCATTATTAAATTTTGTAGCCTCTGTAAGTCTTAGGCCGACACATGCATGATTCAGGTCAACACATACTGAAGCTTTTCTGAAAATTGCAGAAATTCTTATTTTATGTGTCTCCACATCCACTTTTTAGGTCGACACATTACTATTATTTTAAAGCCTGTAGCTTCTGGCTTGTTTCGGTCGACACATGGCTTCTCATAGGTTGACACATACATTTTAAAATTCATGTATGTGTCGACACATACGATATATAGGTTGACACAAACTGTTATGTTTGATTAATTTCTTTAAATATTTTTATTCCGAATTTACCCCCTTTTCCCTAAAAAGTTTCAAAACTATAAATACTCTTTCATGCATCATTCATAACTTGTTGAAAACCATAAAATTAGCCTATTTCTCTCTTCGTCTTTAATCTCCAATCTATGCATACACAATAACATTACATTGTAATGATGTTCCATTGGGATGCCATATAGACGAGGATTGATAGTGTCCAATTGTGTATTGGGTGGAGTTTTGTAGGGGTTTTCATCCAGGAAAAACCATGGGTTTATCCTCCAAGATCATTGGTTGATTTGGGGGTTTTTCGTGTAAGAAGCTCGAGAGATAATTGCGGTAAAGTGAACAACCTTGGAGTTCTTAAAATCTTTTCAAGGAAATTTGGAGTGTTTGAATATTTGCAAGGAAGTAACTTGGAGTACATGATATAATCAAAGTCTTGTGTTATAATAGTTTGAAATTGACGGTGCGCGAAATCTTTAGAGATAAAGAACACAAAGGAGTAGCAAGATCCAGATAGTCACTATTCATCTATTGTGTTTTGGTCTCTCTCAATATCAAAAGTGGAGAACAGGTTGAATTAACAACAAGCTTAGGGTTTTTGGAGTTTCTCTTGAAGACTTCTCTTATATCAATAGTTTTTCATAGTAAGAACTATCCTAATTCCATTGGAATTAGGCGCAGATGTACCCACACGCAAGGACAATGATAAGTGCAAATTGTAGCTATTTTTGTATATACTTTTGTTGCACTTATCGACTCTTCGTTGTTAATATCGGTTGGATGAACCCGATTTTTGTGTAAATACGTTTAGTTTATGTTTATTTGGGTTTTTGTGTACATAGTGTATCATTTGATGTTTTTCCATTCATTTTGTAGGTATTTGTTTCATTTTAGAGCATTGAGGAATAAAGTGTTAAAGGCACGGCTCTGGATGCGTGTTTTCGGAATAAAAGACCAGTTTTGGGAAGTTCTATCTAGGAGAGCCCGCTTAGTGCAAAGAAGGATGCTAAGCGCGAGTGTGCTCGGTGAATTTTGTAGTGCGCTGATTTCGTTTTGACATTTTGGAAGAAGCTTAGTTTTGGAGCCCGCTTAGCGCAGATATCGCGCTTAGTGCAGTTTAGGGCGGTTTGATATGTAAAATAATGAAGTCGCGCTTAGCGCGCCAGGCTCGCTTAGCACGGTCTATTGAGATTTGTTTTATAAAAACATATTTAGTTCATTTTTAGATTATGGTTTTGGGTATGTTTTTGCTCCCAACTCCATCAACCTTCAATTTTGTTAGGATTAGCTTAAATAACAACTATGGAGCTTGCATACGAATGATCTGGGGTGGATTGCTATTGGATCGGCACTGAAAAATTGGTAGATGTATGGTTCATTTCTCTTTTTCTTTGTGTATTCTTGATTGGTTGGGTCTGTACATGTATTTATTTTGATCTTATGTATATTTATTGCCCTTGGCATTATATAAAATTTGATTTACAAATCTTTATCAATTATTATCTATGATTTTTGCTCTGTGCTAGGGATTTGAGTTGTTATAGACATATAATACTTAGATTCTTATCTAGGATGATTATCTAATAGTGTCTGGATTCTAGAGATAGATTTAGAGCTGTTATTTACTTAGGGTGTCTGTGATTAATGCCTCTGTGTTATTTGTGTGGCTCTGAGAGATCGTCGATGCAAGCGAGCACGATTGACTTCTGTGTTGTTGAGGTAGGTGAGAGATTGCTACCGAGGTGATGCAGTCGGCCTCTCAATTTAGATTAGAAATAACTTAGGTTGTGTTTGACACGTGATGACATTGATGAATATTGTAGGTTTAATATAATAGGTCGATTGGTTTAAGTCTGTGGGAAGTAGTATATATACATGCTTGATAACTTATTCCTTTTTCCTTTTTATAGATTTATTTTTTATTGATACCTTTCTATACAATATAATCCATTTATTACTAAACACATTAACAAGATATTTGTCGAATGACATTTCAATTCACCAATCTATGTGGGCACGATATGATATAACCTATATCAATCTGTAAATTAATAACTTACTTTTTACTTGCCGCTTTACTGCTTCTAGTAAAATGGCACCGTCACCGGGGATTGGTGTTTATTGTTTTGCATTGCGAGAGTTTCTTTGTTTTTGAGTTTTATAATTGATGTATATGTTGTATAGAATGTGTATATAAACTTGTCTATTTTTACTTGTACATATTTTGTGTTTACTTTCCATACTTGTGCATATATGTGTTTTTTCTTTGTTTTTACGTATTGTTATGTGGATGTTAGGACACTTTCTTCATGTTGGCACAGTGTGACAATATCATTGTATGACGAGAGGAGATTACTAGCTTGCACAATAAAAGTTTCGAGCTTACGACGTTAAACAAGCATGTTTTGTTTGTATTTGTTTATCTTGTGTGGTGAACTTGTTAATTCACTTTGACCCGTTAGTTTTGTTATGTCAATTTGTGTTTTTCCGCAAGCCTGTCGTGTTTAGCTTGTGGAAGTATGTTTGTATGTTGTAAACATTGTATGTTTAAGGTTTTTTAGGTGTAACTGGATCTTGCATAGAAAGTGCACCAGTTGCCATGTTTTTCTGTAACTGGTGTAGCGCACTTAGCACGCTATGTGCCGCTTAGCACGCCCTGATGTGTAGAGCTAGTGAATTCTTTTTAATTTTTTACTTGACTCTCTTTTTTCCTACTTTTACCAAGGCTTTATAGTATAATAATTAATAGTAATAATAATAATTATTTCTTTTGTTGTTTGGACTCAAATTTTGGTTAGATAGCTTGAAGTCTCATTTGGTGATTTTCCGATTTTGAGTGTGTCAACTTGCAGATGTATAGAAATAATAGTTTTTGAAGTTGGTATTCTCCAGGTACTCGTTTACCGCTTTCTATAACATAACATGTTTAGGAAAATTTTCATTTGTAGAATTACCATGTCATTCATTCTTTTTGCATTACTTGCTCATGGCTTGAATTATTTTAGTTTCCTTTTTATCCATAAATGTGAGGAAGCTTTCCATTGTTCATATATGTTAGAGGCCACAATTCTTGTTTTAAATGGATTTTATTATGTTTAATCCTTTTTTTATGTTGATTGTATGAAAGCTTGAACATGATCACTGTATTTTTTGTTTCATTTTAAGCACAACTACCTTGGCCAAATAGTCAATTCACCTTGTGAGTATGTGATCATTAGTATCCCTCTTTTTGTCGACATCCATGTTGTTTTTTCTAAATGATTGTCTATGAGTGTTTGGTTCATTTTTTGTATGGATATTGACTCTTTGTTCTCTTGAATCTTTAACTATAATTTGTAGTTTGAATTTTTACCTTGCCTTAGAAATTAGGGAGTATTTACATTATGATGTATGTTGAATTCAAGTTGGGGAGAGAAATGTTTATGTACTTGTGTGTATTACTATGAGGTTGAGAAATAAATAAAAAAGAAAGAAAAATAAAAAGAAACTTGAAAAGGAAAGAAAAGAAAAATAAATAAAAAGAGAAAACTTTTGAAAATCAAAAATAAAAAGAGTATAGAATAATGTTGTGTTAATAAGTGATGTGTGTTGGTTTGAAATTTGGAATGAAGAAGAAGTTTGATTAAAATATTTTGCTTGAGTATTTGTGAGTTGATCACTCCCTTAGGTTAAGGAAAATTTTTGTTTCGATTAGCTTTAGGACTTATCCCTTGTTTGTTAACCAAGCCACATTACAACCTTAAAGAGCCCTTGTGATTCTTGCCTTTGTATTTTCAATATGAATTTTTAGATGAATGCATAATTTAGTCTATTGTTTGCAAGATTTTGAATAAGTGTTGTTTGTCCCTCACCTTTGTATGTTATTCATCTTTCGATGAATTTTTACTATGCGTGATTCATGATTGAGCTTGTTTTGTTTTAGAATGTTTAGTATGATTTTTATACTTAGGATTCGTTTCGTTTACGTATTGTTGTTGTAGGATTGTGGTAAGTGTTTACCTTGTGTGTGTATTTTTGTTTGAACCATACATTTGTTTTCTGTTTTAAAACTTGTTGATTCATGATACTTTGATTGATTACTTTTGGTTCTTTGAGTTGTTTGGCCTTGTTTGAGGAAAAACAAGTTCAAGTTAGGGAGAGTTTGATAAGTGTAAATTATAGATATTTTTGTATATACTTTTTGTTGCGTTTATCGACTCTTTGTTGTTAACATCAGTTGAATAAACCCAACTTTTGTGTATATATGTTTAGTTTGTGTTTATTTGTGTTTTTGTGTATATAGTGTACCGTTTGATGTTTTTCCATTCATTTCATAGGTATTTGTTGCACTTTGGAGCATCGAGGAATAAAGTGTTGAAGGCATGACTCTGGATGCGCGTTTTCGGAATAAAAGACCAGTTTTGGGAAGTTATGTCCAAGAGAGTACGCTTATCATGCAGAAGGCCGCTAAGCGCGAGTCTGCTCAGCGCATTTTATAGCGCGCTGCTTGCATTTTGACATTATGGAAGAAGCTTATTTTTGGAGCCCACTTAGCGCGGTTTAGGGCGGTTTGATGTGTAAAATAATGAAGTCGCGCTTAGCACGGTCTGCTGAGATTTATTTTATAAAAACATATTTAGTTCATTTTTAGGTTATGGTTTTGGGGAAGTTTTTTCTCCCAACTCTATCAACCTTTAATTTTGTTAGGATTATCTTAGATAACAACTATGGAGCTTGCATACGAGTGATCCGGGGTGGATTTCACTTTGATTGGTGCTGACAAACCGGTAGATCTAGGGTTCATTTCTCTTTTTATTTGTGTATTCTCTATTGGTTGGGTTTGTACATGTATTTACTTTGATCTTATGTATATTTGTCTCCCTCAGCGTTATATAAAAATTTATTTACAAATCTTTGTCGATTGTTATCCTTGATTTTTGCTTTGTGCTAGAGATTTGAGTTGTTATAGACATATACTGCTTAGATTGTTATCTAGGATGATTATCTAATAGTGTCTGAATTCTAGAGATAGATTTAGATCTATTATTCACTTAGGGTGTCAGTGATTAATGCCTCTGTGTTGTTTGTGTCGCTCTGAGAGATCGCCGATGCAAGCAAGCATGGTTGACTTATGTGTTGTTGAGGTGGTTGAGATATTGCTACTGAGATGATGTAGTCGACCTCTTAATTTGGGTTAGAAATGACTTAGGTTGTGTTTGACATGTGATGGCATTGATGAATATTGTAGGTTTAATATAATAGGTCAATAGGTTTAAGTATTTGAGAAGTAGTATATATGCAAGCTTGATAAGTTATTCATTTTTCCTTTTTATAGATTTATTTTCTGTTGATACCTTTATATACAATACAATCTATTTATCCCCAAACTCATTAACAAGAGATTTATCGAACGACATTTAAATTCACCAATTTCTATGGACGCTATAAAATATAACCTATATCACCCGGTAAATTAATAACTTACTTTTTGCTTGCTGCTTTACCCCTACCAGCAGACGACAATGGGGAACTATGAAGACAAATTCCTTGTGTTGCTTTTATTTTTTATTTTTACTTGCTTTGATACTCATTGATCAATTTGTCAAATAACATTGCGTTATCATTTGAATTGTAAGAATTTTCCTAATCAATTTTGATTTTACCTCAAGTGTTGACATAACTTATAACCACTTTTGATTATAAATGGTTTCATGTATCAACACAATCAAAGAAAAAATTATGAAAATTCACTTGCACACCAAGTGTTTAACAAATTGACTATACTAGTTCTTTTAATATTACTATTGGAAATAGCCTTGCTAAGTGGAAGTGATTAAATGATAAATAAGTTTCAAGTGATTCAAGCTTATTAATTCGATTAGCATCCATATTCCATATTGAATTTTGTTTTATGATTTGCATATCCGAGCTTTTTGATAAAGTTCGTATATACGACAATTTCAAAAAGCTTCCGCGTCGCACTTTGATAAAAAATTTCATAACCAAATTTATTTGGAATTTTTCAAACGGGTATCTATTCACCCCCTCTATATACCTTTTCATTTTCTAACATGAGCAATATTGTATATGTAATCATGTGAATTATGTTAGAATATGTTGAATACATGATTACATGAAGTGTGATGAATTCAGTTGATGTATGTATATTATGCAATTACTTATTATTATATATTTCCATAATAATATGAATTTTCACTCTTCTATTGAAATGATATTTTATACGACATCGCTCAGGTAATGAGGATAACAGTGGTGCTTCCAACGAGGATTTGTTGGAGGGGCTAGTCCTTTATTTATCTATTTTACTAGGTAATGAGTCATGCTCTGGTCTATGTAACACAGGGAATGTTTGGATTCATGTTATTTTTATTATATTCATGTTTATTAGAGAGATGTTATTATACTATCTGGATATTTATGTTGGATTGAGACATATGTGATATTGGTCTTTAGTGCCTAATAATTTATGTTATGATTGTCAGTATGAATTTCAATCATTATTATTATTGTTATTCAGTTGAGAATTTACGATTTGCATATGTGTTATTGTATGGAACATGATTTTAAATGTGTGTTATGAATATGACTAGTGTATTTGTGTTGTTGTCGTGAAGTAAATGTGGCTCCTTCTTTGATATGTATGTTAATTTACTTTGATTATACCATATTGTTTGTGTGGGGGTTTAGGGGGTGTTACACACCCTAAGGAAGACGCTATCACATTTTTGGCTTTTCTTATCATATATAAATTTCTTGTTATCATCATCATTCTATGTATCTTTAGATTTTTGTAGACTTTCACCCGTGACAACTATACTAGGAATGTAGGAATCATTTTTCACAGATTTCCAAACTCCTACCCCTTGTGATTCTAAGAATATTTGCATTCTAATTATCCAAAAGTCATAATATTCACCAGTGAAACTTGGTGGTTTATTGATGCTAGAGCCTTTTCCTTAGAAAAAAAATTTAGGGAAGCTATTTTATCCCGAATCTACGATAAATTTACCTTACTCTTGCTTTGATGCCAAAGGTAACTATGAGAGGAAATCTAAGAGTGACGGTGGGTTACAAAAAATTTCTTTTTTTTTCTTCAATATTTCTTAACTTGATATTCTATTTGAAGCAATGATTAGAATGTTACTTTAAGATGAATGTAAAGTGCATAATTTTAAAGGCATAAAGTAAAATACACATGAGATTTACATTATCTCTCCTTATCAACCAAGGGTATATCATGTCGCTCCATTCCATAGAGGATTTTCCACTATGCTTAGATCCTTGTACAAGTCTTCACCAAAACCTCTTTACAATCTTATAACACATGCACAAACACAAAACCATATTATGGGGTATGAATCTACTCAAATTGAAGAACATTTTCAACAATCTCTAAACTCTATGATAATCCTCACAAAAATCAAAATGTACACCACTTTTTATTTAAAAACACTTTTCATCAAAATACAAGGATGAAAACACAAGTATTTAAATTTTGTTGAGAAATGAAGAATGTAATAGGTTACTGAATATCAAATCTAATCATAGAATTTTATACTTTATTTTCTAAATATCACAATTCAAAGGATTTCACATAATTTCTCATATATTGTTTTGGTTTTGAAACTTTTCTTATTTATGAAAGTTTACAAGTTTCAAACCATTTTGAAAAAGAGTTTATCTTAAAAATAATATTTAAATTGTGTAAATGATAATGTAAAAGTTATAATTTCTTTTTCAATGTTAAACAATCATTAATACACACAAAGAAATCACCATGAATGATTTCCTCTTTTTGAAAAGGTTCCATGAAGTCTTGCAATGATGTACATACATGCTATTTTATAAAAAAAGTATCATTTTCAACTCGTAATTTATTATCAGTAAGGATGTAATATATTATGGCTTTGTAATATTAAAAAATTCAAAATTTTAAAACTTTTAATCGATTATGATATAGGTGTATTTGATTACTATTGAACCAGAAGAGAAAGATACAATTTTTTTATGGCTAGGTTTTAGTTGTTTTTATTCATTATGATTAAGAGGATTATAGATGAAGTTTTATATAATCTTTTTGAGCCTGTAAAGTGAAATAATAAGAATGATAATATATCAAAGATAAATACAATCTTAATTTTATTTAATGTTTATCTTTGTCACTTTGTCATGATCAATTATTGTCTTCATCTTTATCGTTCATTGTTGAACAATATTGACTTTATCTTTTTCTTATTTTTTTTATTTATTTTTCTTCATCAAAACCCTAGCCAAGGTCAACAAGAGAATATTTCTCACAGTGATATCAGTTTAGCCATCAACCACTTTGTTTCTCTCTCCTATTTAATTCATCATTCAACAAACTTGATTAAGTTCAAGCCATGTTTGCACCTTAATCTTTCCACTTGTTTCTAACAACTTTTTCTTGCTTATGTAATCTAACAAACCTACAATTATAGTTTTTCAACAATCTTTGACTCTCTTTATTGTCGAATGTCTCCTTAAAGGTCTCTATTTATGAGTTTTAAAAACCTTTAGCCATATTCAAAGCACAACTAACAAGTACGTCATAATTGTATCCTTGAGATTGTAAAATATCCCTCATTACCTTATAATAATTTAAATAATAATCAGAGATCTTTGTAGTCATTCTCTCACTACTATCAATTTCTCTAGCAGGAACTTCCACCAAAAACTGAGTCTTCTCCGCCACAATTTTTGATATCTTAATCTCTAGGTTTTTACTCCTCCTCCTCTTTTTAAGACTCACTTAAAGTAAGACATTTGTAAATGTTAAAATTTGATCTTCGAGAATACACTTCAAACAACTCATAACCCTTCCCACCTCTTGAAGCCATTGAAGACACGATTCAAAATCTTAAAATCAAGATGAATTATCTTGATTTGATCAAAAGGCAAAACTTTGACGACCTTTAAAATAGATAAGTCTACAAGTTTTCTACTCTAAACCTCTATAAGTGTCTAAAAGTTTATTATTGTGAATGGATATCTATTAAATAGGTGAGCTGCTTTGGCACTAGCCTTACACCAAATATATCTAACAATCAAATGCATTTTGACTCAATGTCTGGTACGAAACACATTAAAGTACTCTAAAATAACCTTTTGGGTTCTATATAATGCTTTGTGGTCAAACCCCATAGCTTATTTTTATAATGAAAGTCTTCATAAAATGATAATGAATGAACAATAAAATTGAAACCTTCTAAAATATATCTCTCTCATATTTTATACCTTTTAGGCATGATCACTAGACCATGCGAAATATTTAACATCCCATGTTCAATTTTAGTGCAATAATCTAGATCATCAAACATGCCCATGAATAACAATTTTCTCTTGAGTTTTTGAACATACCTCACTTGGTGTAACTCATAATCATCAAATGTTTAAACCCTTAATGTACCAATATCATGAACCTTGTCAACCTTAAGGTCACCAAGGAGAACAACTCCATATTCCTCTAGTTTCAAAGTCTTAAATTATTATTTCCTTTTATACATGTGATAAGAGAACCCAAGTCCATGTCTGAATTCTCTCTAGTGTTCCAAGTTGACACAACTAGTACACCAATACTTTCATAACTATACTCATTTGAGGCAACAATAATTTGAAGAAAATCTTCATTTTCCTCTCTCTTGAGACAATCCTTCGTGAAGTGGCAAATTTCTAATAAATAAAATATTTTAACCCTGACTTATCAAACCTTTGAATTTGAATATTTTCCGTCGCTTACTTCAAATCCTCCACCTTTAAATTTTTTTTGGATTTCATAGTAGTTTCGACATCATCCAAAGTAATGGTTTTTTTAAATCATAAATTGGGTATTTTTGAAGTTCTCAAAATTTATATAATAAACTTAACAAGAATAAAGTCTTACCCTCATCATCAATTTGTATCTATATATTATCCATATATTATCGATGATCTTGTGAAATTCTTCCTACTATTCCACTTTAAATTTATTCTTTACTATTTAGAATTAATAAAGTTGTTCTTTTAAACACAACCTTTGAGTATAACAATGATTCAGTATTTGATCATATTAAAACTGCTTTAGGATAAAAATGGTTAAGTGACATTTGATTATAACTTTGATACTACCTACATCCTTAAATATAAGATCCCATGATTAAATCACGTGAGCTTAGAAAGTTTTATTGTGTTATTAAATTTGTTCATAATTTGAATAGATTATAAGTTTATCTTTTATGAGAATGAATTAGTTAAAGTTTGCAGGATAGTATTTATTGTAAATTAGGTATAACATAATTAATGAAGAAGTGTTGATAAAGAAATATTTAATGCACTTTTTAATTTGAAAAGAGTTTTACAAAACATAGAAAATAAAAGTGAGAAAAACATAAGAAAGCTTTTCCTGATTGTTTATAATAAATCTCAAGTTAAAACGCAAATGCTCGTTATAAAAGATAAGGAAAGATATATTGGAACAAATAATTGGACAAAATATCTATTTTGGTTTCTTAACTATATTTTTTTATTCGGATTAATCTTTTAATTTTTTTGTATTATTTTAGTCTTTTTTGTCTAATTAGCGACGAATAAACTTTAAAATCCGTCGCTAAATCAATCGCTAATTGGATAAAAAAGACTAAAACAAAATATTTTGAAAATTAAGAGAACAAAGTCAGACGAAAAAAATTAAAGAATCAATCTAAATTTAAAGATATTATTAAGGGACCAAAATAAATATTTTGCCAATAATTTTAATAATTCATCTCATAACTTTGAATTATGTCTAGTGCACTCTAACCTTAGAGATTTTAACTATAATCACTACGCCAAAAATAAAAAA
Organism: Vicia faba; assembly: GCA_948472305.1. Classification (NCBI taxonomy): domain Eukaryota; kingdom Viridiplantae; phylum Streptophyta; class Magnoliopsida; order Fabales; family Fabaceae; genus Vicia; species Vicia faba. Next base: position 256,120 of record CATIWC010000515.1, read on the forward strand.
GTGCTGCTATAAGTGAATTTAAAAAAAAACACGGAAATGGTATAAAGTAATAAGTAAAAGCGCTGCTAAAAATGTGACCTTAGACAGCACTTTTAAAAAGCGCTGCAAAAGTATTGCTTTAGAAATCGCTTTATCAAAAGCGCTGGTAAAGGACCACTTTAGACAGCGCTTTAAGAAAGCGCTGTCTAAAGGCATAAAAAATTATTTTAAAAAAAATCAGAAAATCACTGCTAAAGGACCCTATTAGCCAACGCTTTTCAAAAGCGCTGCTAAAGGTCCATATTAGTTAGCGCTTTTAGAAAGTGTTGTCTAAAGCCATATAAACGAAAATTAAAAAATAGAATCAGTGTATACTGTTTCTCTTTCATAAATTCACGAACGATAGCAGAAACCCTTTCCCTCTCATTCTCACGAACAGCTTTTACATCGTCGTTGTACCAACCCCCCTCCGTCCTCCACCGTCTCTCTCGGTTGTCCTCCACCCACACCGGTCGCTTCTCAAGGTAGGTTCTTTCTTGAAAATGTCTTTATCTCCATTGATGTCCAAACTGAGTTATCCTCCTATTCATAATGTACTATGCTAACATCTAAGACATTATCCTCCTATTGATGTCCAAACTGAGTTATAGATATGCATAACTGAGTTATAGGTATACATTTTGATTTTTGGGTTCTTGGTGGGGCTTGATATATAACAGCAACACTTTTAGCATTTAGCATTATTGCATTTTCTTTTGATTCTTTATTTTGGAATTAAAAAAATGATGATGGTTTTTTTTTGTTATTTTAATTTGTTTCTGAATTGTTTATCATGTTTATATTCTCCATGAACTAGTATTTTTTTACTAGTATTTTTAACATATATATATATATATATATATATATATATATATATATATATATATATATATATATATATATATATATATATATATATATATATATATATATATATATATATATATATATATATATATATATATATATATATATATATAACTTGTTTTTGATGATCCCTTTGTATTGGTGTAGTTAGTCGAAGACCATCACCGATTTGAAGAATATCAAAGCCGCATCATCCGCCGTCGACACCAATAACCCCTTTTCTTTCTTTGGTAAGTCAAGTTCAAATTCTATCTGTATCGATCAATTAAAAAACACAATTATTTTTATATAGACATATTTATTTTTAGTCCATGTTATTAACTCTAGAAATAAATGTCTAGAAATAATTTATTTAATTCAAACAAAAAAGGAATAATCCGTTTATAGTGTTTTTGTTTACTTGAATTAGTAGAAAAATAGATAAAAAATGGATATTTGTCGATCGATTGTCACAAGAGTACGAGAATGGGGTATTGGAATTCGTTAATTTTGCTGTTGAACACGCCAAAGACCTTAGTTGAATGAAGTGTCCTTGTTTGGGTTGTTGTTATGTTGGTCGGGTTGACGCAGATGGATTGAAATCGCATTTGCTAATGCGTGGAATTTTTAGAAGTTATACGTGTTGGATATTTCACGGTGAAAAAATTAACGACAACGTTGAACCGGGGGAGAAAAGTAGTATGACATATGCTTCAGACGAAAAGGACACAAATACAAACGATTTTGATCGAGTCGAAGAGACTGCAGATGCACTTGAAGAAGATCTTCAGGATTGTCCCAAAATGTTTGAGAGATTGGTAAGCGATGCAGAGAAACCATTGTATAAAGGTTGCACTAAATTCACAAGACTGTCTGCGGTATTAAAGTTGTACAACTTAAAGGCGGACAATGGATGCTCAGATAAAAGTTTCAGAGTTATTAGCCCTTATGAGAGATATGCTTCCGCAGGATAATGTTCTTCCTAATCGAACCTATGAGGCCAAAAAAATGTTGTACTCTATTGGCATGAACTATAATAAGACACATGCTTGTCCAAACGATTGCGTTTTGTTTCGAAACGAATATGCATCGTTAAATGAGTGCCCTAAATGCGGTTTGTCTCGATATAAGAAAAAATTATCTCCAGCAAAAGTCTTATGGTACTTTCCTATAATTCCGAGATTTAGGCGCATGTTTCATAGTGAAACTGATGCAAGACACCTGACTTGGCATGCAGATGAAAGAATTATTTATGGAAAGTATCGACATCCGACAGATTCACCATAGTGGTCGAAAATTGATAATGATTATCCTGATTTTGGAGAAGAAGCAAGAAACCTTTGCTTGGCTTTATCTACTGATGGAATGAACCCACATGGCCAATTGCATCAATTGAGGTACAACATAATTATATGACATTTATGCCATGAGAAATGCTAATTTGTGATTTTATACTTCCCCTAACTAATTATATGATAACTAGATTCATGCTAAAGAGATTGCACAAATCAGTATGGGTAAGGCGCCTGAAATTAGCAATATTTCCACAGAAAAAAAGAATGTTGCTAAGAAGACTGTGGCTAGCAAAACAAATACTGCTCAATTCAGGTCGTGCCTTCGGACATATTTAGGAATTACAGATATTCCGGATGGTGGTACCCGCCTTATACCTATGAGTGCAGACATCTTTGGTTTTGAATACCTGGAATCAATTGGTAGAGAGGATATGGAGCAAGTTTTTAGACATTTGGAATTAGGCCTCGGTGTTATCGGTATATACATCAAGTATACTCTGATAAACTTTGTTTAATTAGATGAACAATTTATTCCCTCATTTCAATGAATATAGTATAATATTAATGATATTATAATTTAAGGTTTATGTATGACAACATTGTGCGCCCGCGTGGATTAGAAGCAAGATTTGGCTTCTTGGCTCCCAACACTGTCAATTCAGGGTTAATTGTAACAAGACCAGATGATGTCATAGCATATGTACTCGGTTTATTCGTGGCCAGCAAAGATACTGAGAAGTTGTTCTTTTTGCCATATAATACTGGCAACGGGTTAAATTTTCATCCTAACTTGATCTATTATAATTTTCCGTTTTTGGCCATAATTTAATATTTGTTTAATCTTACAGTGGACACTGGTTATTGGTTGCGATTAATCCTATGACAGAAACTGTGTATTATCTAGATTCGTTATACAATGATTGGTCAACATATCCAGATTTGAAGCAGATGATTGACACGTAAGTTTTTCGCTCCCAAAGAGATATTCGAGTTTATGTTTATGTTTATGTTTATGTTTATGTTTATGTTTATGGTCAACATATATGGATTTGTGTTTATGTTTATGTTTCTATGTGAGAGTGTTCTAAACAGTCGTTTATATTTTATTATAGCGTTCTACTAGCTTTTCGCTCCCAAAGAGATATTCAAGTTCCAAAAAGTATAGCCAACAACGTTACATGGATCAGAGTGGAGGTATATTTTCACAAAGAGATATTCAATTTTAATTACATTAGTGATGATACTTGATAAAACAATTTAAGGAGTATATCCTGATATATATTCGTATTTTCTTTCCATGTGTAGTGTCCTCGTCAGTGTAAAGGTATAGATTGCCGCTATTTTATGTTGAGGTTTATGAAAGAAACTATTCTTTTGGATCGATTAGAGATTCCATCCACTGTGTGGATTTCTAACTTAGGAATTACATACTATTTTCATATTTTGTGTTTCTCATAAAATGACATATTGTTTTAACTAAATCACATACTATGTTATATTATTATATATGTAGTACTTTGAGAAATTCAATTGTGCACATTACTCAAAAGATCAATTGGATGAACTTATGGAGGAATAGTGTCAATTCATTATCGGGTTGAGAATTTTATAAGCTAAGGTATATTGTCTTATTTCCTTTGATGAGAACTTTCGAGTTTTGAGTATAAATCAAATTCGAATAAAGTGCAACGTTAATATTATCATGTTATGAATTTCGATCATTTGGTTTTTTTCCAGGTTTATAGGTGCGTGTGTAGAAGATAGAGCTAAGATATTTATGTTGTTGTTGTTTCATGAGAATTATCGAAGATAGTAAGATGTACAGATGTAACATCAATTTTGAATTTTAGGATTTTTAACTTGTAGAATTTTAACTTGTACCATAAATTTTGTAATTGTTATTGTATATATCATCAATTTATATATATGTGTAATTTTTATATATGCATATTTTATTGGAATGAAGCTACCAAATATGGTGCATAATATGGTGAAAACCTGGTTCAAATATGGTTAAAATTCTTATTAAAATGCATTATATATATTGAACAGCGCTTTTGTAAGTCAAAATAGATATTTTATTTTTAAAAAATCGTGACCAATAGACAGCGTTTTAAGAGAAAAGCGCTGTAAAAACTCAAAAATAAGCGCTGTTTAAAGTGGGGGAATAAACAGCGCTTTTAAAGGAAAGCGTTGTCTAAAGCCTAACTTAAAAAATAACAAAGCGTTGTCTAAAGCAAAAGCGCTGCTAAAGAGATATATAAAAAAGCGCTGTCTATTTTAAAAGTGTTGTCTAAAGTGGACATAAGAAAGCGTTTTTACATTGAAAAAAACGTTGTCTTTTCTTTTAACAGCGTTGCTTTAGGCAGCGTTTTAAAGCGCTGTTAAAAGCCTAAAAAAGCGTTGTCTTTTCCCTTATTTGTAGTAGTGAATTCAACTGATTTTAATTTCACTGAGATATCTTTTAATACAACTAATTTATATCTTAAATTTTTCAAACACAAAGAACAAATGAATCTCTTGCCTTCTTCTCAAAGAATATGAATATTATTTAGTACTTTGAGAAGATACAAACAAATAAACCTAAAACTGTTTGGATGTATACAAATATCACTTAATAGACCATATAAAAAAAACATAAGTACAAAAAATGTTTAATTTTGTAACGGAAAATATATACATTAAAATCACTTGTTGATTGCTTGCATTTTTTTTTAAATATATATTATTTTATTAGACATTTTTTAAAAATTAACTTTTTTCTTTAAGTTAATTCTCAAATGTTATTCTGTAATGTTATTCAATATTATTTACTGTAGTGAATTTTTTAGCAAAACAAAACTAAGAATGTTCATTCATAATCAAAAGTTCAATATAAAAAAAATTATATAAATAATATTATGTCTAGTTTATAAATTGGTCGTTTTTACTAACGAATAAACAATTATATTTATTTAATGTTTAACAAATTTAACTTTAAAATTGAGAAAATTAATTAGTAAACAACTAAGAAATTAAAATTTTATATAACTTCCCTTAATTGAATGTTGCTTTTACTTGAACGTGGATAAAGAAACTATTATAATACATATATTATTATATCATACTATTTCCACAATCTTATACTCACAACAAGAATTATCGTGTCGAAATCATTTTGAAACTTCTAACCATTTTTTCCATTTCTTTTAATGTAGCTTTGCAAGAAAGCTTTGGGTTGCTTTGCTAGTTTCATATTCAATATAAATTTGGTTCCATTAATTATATTATTTTTAAGATATTCTGTACCAATTGAATTAAGCAGGGTTCAACATTTAGATCTTTATTTTCTCCCTAATATCATTTGATATATTTTAAGGAGTAGATTACTTATTCGGTTTAGGACAAAGTACTTGCTAGATATCAAAAACAGAATTCTCTTGTCTGTCACTTATTTATAAGGTTGCATGTCCTATTATGTGCAAGAATTTCATATTCTTAAATATTTTGATGTTAAATGTCACTTCTTAACGCGCTTAAAATTATTTAAAGTAATGTACAAAATGGTCCTAAGTAAAAGATAGGGCCCATATTATATGATGTTAGGTGGGACCATTGTTGATCAAATGGTCTGTGATTGCTGAAGGAAGCAACCAGTATCCTTTTAATGGTATTGAGTCTGCACCGAATACTAAGTTCGATGGTACAGGCTATTCCATATTCTCCACCATACATTCTTGTCAACCTGACACCCATTAAATGCCAAGCATGTGGGGGATAAAACCAGTTATTAGATAATGATGATAACAATATTAAGAATGGCATATTTCCAAAAGGTCGTATTATGTTATCAACCAAATCTTGCCCTAGCCATTATTTTGGCCAGCTTTCCTAAATTCTCTTTTGTGATAAATAACCAATATATGAAAATGACATAATCTCCTAACTATGAAAAAATTCGGTTAAAAATTTTGGAGCCCTAATTTTGACATAATCTTTTTTGTTAAAATAACGACGTATAGTGTTTTGGGCTAATCAAATTAGTTCCACGTTATTTAAGAATTGTGATTAAAAATAATTAATATATAATAATGATGTATATTTTTTAAAAGAAAAAGTTGTGAGGATTTTCACACCTAAAATAGACAATATCTCGTAGCAACACTGATGTGACATTAAGGTAGACTAGAAAATTGACGCGAGAACTTGGAGTTCAAACAGTGTCATTTAGTCTAATTTGAGATCAATTGTTCTGGATTGTCAAAATAATTCCGTATTATTTGAGAGTTGAAATTAAATAATATTTTAAATATAACACCCACTATTACAAATAATACATAGAATTTTTATCACGGTTGCCAAATAGGCCTTTATGACACCATTAAAATCACATGCTTACATTTTTATTTTATTTTTAAATTAAAAACAATTGTTGAAATTTGTAACTTTAAAGAAAACTTGTTCTTGTCAATGGTTCGAGAGATATATTGAACCATTGTGAATAGGTGGAGAGTGGTTGGTCAATTTGTTGGTTCGAGAGATATATCGGACCACTGTCTCGTGTGGCTAGTGAAGGATAATGTCTGTTGTACCTCAAAATTTTCCCTCTCATTTTACTCAATACATACTTCTAGTGAGGTCTCCAATTTGCTCAAGGTTGCCCAAGAGTTGACCAGACAAACTCTCTCCTAAGGCAATAGACCTCAAACTAGGGTTTCTATTTTCATCAAGATGGGTGAGCCACAAAAGCCCCAAATGCTTTCCAAGGTCCTAATATGTTCCCAAGATCTCCATGTCAATTTTCATGCCATGCATAAGAAGTTTGCTCAGTCAACTGCTCAGAGGCTTGAGAATCGACTGTATTAGGTCAAAAGTCAACTGTGACTCATATACAGTCAAACTTCAAGATTTTTGGTCAACATCAACATTTTGAAGTTATATCCATCATTTGATCAAGGGTTGATCATGATTCCTCAAGGAATACTCCAAATTCATCAAAACCCAAAAGTTGCTAAATTAGGGTTTCTTAGTAAAAGTCAACCCCAACTTTGACCAAGCATAACTTCCACATGCTTTATCAGAAATTTTCCATCCAAGGCTCATTTTGAAAAGGATTCCATTCCCTACAATTCATCTTCAGCCCTCAAGTTCAAAATATGCACTCACAAAAAGATATGAATTTCTACATTATAGGTCCTTTTGGAAAGTCAACAAAAACACCATTTGGATCAAAGCTTCATACATAAACATGGAAGACTCAATTGTGATGATACCAAAAGGGTTGCTTATGGGGCATCCTAAGCTTTCTAAAAAATCCAAGAACACCCTCCTAGGGTTAAAAATGAGGGAGATATGCCTTATCAAAGTTGACCTTTCTTGCAAAATTGCCAAAAGTCAAATGTGCTCAAAATTGTATTTTTTACTAAATGGGCCCAACTTTTTAAGCTCGTATCTCACTTGTAGCATGTTCCACGACCCAAATATCCAACCTCATGTTATTTTCTTCACTTTTCAATTTATTTTGATTTTTTGTTAATTAAAATTTCGATTAAATCAAATAATTGATGAATAATGAAAAAGATATGTTGTGATCTGATTTTTGGACTGGATTTCAATCAAATAATGCAAGGATACCATGATCAATTCGAATTAAGGATGATTGGTACAAGAAAGGCATAATTTGGCTCAATATAGCAAGTTTACATATGCCATGAAAATCAAATTAAATCTTCAAAACTTTCAAACATGTGATCTATTTTTACAACCCTAATTCACTCTATGATATATATTGAACATATCCAAGGCAAGACCAGGGGTTAGAGTTGTGAAAAGAGGCAAAACAAAACTCCAAAATTTCAAAGAAACGTGTGAGACCTATCTTCTTCCACAAGCCAATTCAAAGTGTTCTAAAGGTCAAAACATATTCCTGGACGTTCATTAGGGCGACAGCAAGCATTATCAAGGCCTGAAGCATCAAGAAACGAGTGCTAGCAACATCACGGTTTGCACTAAGAACTCAAATTCGATTTCTATGATTTATGCATTATAAATGTATTTTACCCATATATTTATGTTCATCATCATGTTTGCAATGTTTCTGGATAGTTTGATTTAAGTTACAGTGCAGGAACAAGCTTTTGCCATTGCTAGGGTTTTGTGATTTAAGCAAAATTAGGCCTAATGATGGATACCATGGTGGTCAGGGCTTCACACCCAGTTGATCCATGGTCTCCATTGGAATTTATATTGCGTGTATGTGATTTTTGAATGTAACAGGGTTATACCTACAAAAAAATGTTTGTAGGTAAAAGTTACAGGCCTGAGGCGACGGAGAAAGGTAGAAGACAATAGGTGTCAGCCAACCATTTATCCATTTAAACGGGTGCGCGTTCTTTTTGTTTCATCCATTAACTCACGTTTTAGCATATATTATGATTTGTTGTTATTTGATTAACAAATGAGTCACGTAGCGCAGATGGCAAGCTTGCACGTTGGAAAGGGTAAAGGACCTGGGTTCGATCCCAGGTCCCAGCAACTTTCTTATTTTCATTCTTCTTTACAGGATCCCATGTGTTGCTATCTTAGAGGTCCATCATGCACCTCATTGATCCAGCCAGTGGACCCTCTTCAGATCCAGATCTAACGCCCAATGGAGAGAAGTCCATGATGCACCTTCAAGCGAGGCCAGCACTGGATCCAAACGCGTGGTGGGCTTGCAAAGAAATCTGGGCTTGGAAATTCAGTTTCTCACCCCCCAGAATTGCTAGTATACAGGCCCATATTCGTTTTTTCTTTATTATTTTCTTTTATTTTAATTGTTTTGATTAATTATTATTTTCACCAAATTAATTACCTTTTTTAAAAATCATAAAATCAATAAACCAAAAATACATAAAATCTTGTTTTCTTTGTAAAATACTTTATTTTAATGAAATTATTTAATTTAACTAGATTAGGTTAATTTCAATTTCTTTTTCATAATTAAAAAGATTAGAATTAGGGTTTTAGGCGTACATAATTTAATCAATTCTTTTCTCAAAAATACAACCCAAACTATTTCTCAATTAGATTTTAGGGTTTTCAATTTTTCCTCGCATTTAATTTGCAGCGCTTGTTAATTATTTTGCCATTATTTTGTAACTGCTAAGGGTATGTAATAGCTTTAAACTAGGGTTTTTATTTACCGCTTTTCCCCCATTTTCGGTTATGTAATTAATCCCCCTCCCCGAAGCCTTGTAATAGCTAGGTTTTACTTCCTCGCACTTTTAATTTCCGAAATCTTTAACTGTTTAGATGCATAGCTAATAGGATTGTATGGCAAGAATGTCTGAAAAATTAAAACGGTAGATCACCTAATGTGAAAAGATTAAATAACTGAAACAAATCATATGCACATATTCACTCATAGGGTTTACCTCGCTTCGGTTGCCTTCGATAAACAATCATTAAGCATAGGAGATTTTAGTGGTTGCCCTCTAGTCTAAAGAGATCAAATTGTCCCATTCAAATGTTGCCTCGGAAATGTTGCCTCGGAAAGATCTTAAGACTCTAGGGTTACTACTAAAGTTTTCTAACTATTGCTTTAGTGATTGTATTTTATCCCTTTCGAACGTCCCTTACAACTCCAACGATGGTGATACCTACTTCTTAATAGTGGGATAACGTTGTCTAAAGGAAATAGAACGAACAATCTTTTTTCGAGTAGGTAGAATCTTAAGTACTTGCTCAATAAAAAATTTTCACACAAACACTTTTCAAAACAAATTTTCAAAATAAGCTTCGTCACATCCTTGAGGACTGATACAAGGGTTATCACGAAGTAAAACATTTTCAAGACAAGCACACGCAAGCAATTTGAAAAATGAGCAAGTACCTAAGAGCCCGTAGATAACTACGGATAGAAAGGGTACTAACACCTTCCCTTTCTATAATCTACCCACGTACTCAGAATATCTCGAAAAAAGGTTTTTTCTGTTCTTTTTCCTTTTCCATGATTGGATGAAATAAAAGTCGGTGGCAACTCTTTCTTACCGCGACAATTTGCGAACAAAAGCGCAAAATACAAACCAGTATTAAACAGTCGGTTCTGCCACCGTATCACAATGTCGATTGGGGGCCTAAATCCTTCAAGATCAACAGCGAATGTTTTTCTCACAATTCTTTTATCCATTTTTTCGAAAAGGAATGGAAGAATTTTGTAGTGGAAGGAAGGAAAGATTTCGTTCTTAAGGAGAAATTGCGGCTTCTGAAAGAGTGTCTCAAATGGTGAAACAAAGAGGTCTTCGGGAGGATAGATTTGGAGATAGAGGAAGAGGTTAGGGAAGTGAATAAAGAGGATGAGTTACTTGAGGATGATTTCGTTGGAGGGAGGGACGAAATTGTTTATAATAGGAAAAAGGCTTCTAGTCATTTTTGGTTGAACTTGAGGATCAAGGAGAATATGCTTATCCAAAAGTCTCACTTGAAATGGTTGAACGATAAAGATACTAATGGTGTCTTATTTCATAAGGTGATGAAAGAGAGGAGAAGGAACAACAATATTGGCCCCATTAACACACCGGGTGGAATGATAGTTTCGGTTTCGGAAGTTAAGAAGGAAGTTCGATCTCATTTTTCTAGTAAAGTTTGCGACCCGGATCAGAATAGACCTTTTTTGGAAGGTATGTCTTTCAATATGATTAATGAGGTTAACAGTCTCTTTCTTGAATCCCCTTTCGAGGAGGGTGAGATCAAGGAGACCATTTGGGGATGTCGGGTTTCTAAAAGTCTGGGACCTGGTGGTTTTTCTTTTCTCTTTATCAGAAAATGTTGGTACTTTCTTAAAGAGGACTTTATTCGTTTCTTTAATGGTTTTCATACCGAAGGAGTCATTTCTAAATCAGTGATTTCTTCTTTTTTGACTTTGGTTCCTAAATCTTCAAACTCTTTAGGTTTGGACTATTATAGACTCATTTGTTTGATTGGTTGTATATACAAAGAAATATCCAAATTATTGGTGGGCAGATTGAAGAGAGTTTTGAATTCCATTATATCTCCTACCCAAAGTGTGTTCGTTCCAGATAGACAACTTCTTGATGGAGTTTTAGTGGCTAATGAAGTGGTTGACTATGCGAATAAGGAGGGAAGGAGTTGTTTCTTTTTTTAAGGTCAATGTTGAAAAAGCTTATGACAAAGTAAATTAGAATTTTCTTAGATTTATGTTGAATAAAATAGGGTTCGGGGCTTTATGAATGAGATGGATGAAATTGTTGATTTTTCAAAGTAAAATGTCGATTCTTGTTAATGGAAGTCCGACTAAGGAGTTTACAATGGAGAGAGGTTTGAGGCAAGAAGATCTGTTATAGTTATTCCTCTTCCTTTTAGTGGTGGAAGGTCTAACGGGTTTGGTGAAGAAAACGGTAGAGATTGGAGATTATGAAGGCTTCCCCATCAACGTTAATTGTAAACTTGGCATCCTTCAATTTGCAGATGATACATTATTGATAGGGGAAGGTAGTTGGAAGCAAGTTTGGGCTATCAAGACGGTGTTGAAGGATTTTGAATTGGTTTTGGGTCTCAATATCAATTACCACAAAAGTAAATTAATTGATATCAATATTAGCAATAATTTTTTGGAAGCCGCTTTGTCTCTTTTATCTGTAGGGTGGAACGAAATGAGTTCACTTTTCTCGATATTCCCATTAGATCAAATCCTAGGAGGATTTTGACTTGGAGCCTGCTTTTGGATAAATTTAAGAGGCGTCTCTCAAGTTGGAAAAATAGGTTTCTTAATCTAGGAGGGAGAATCACTCTCCTAAAATCTATTTTGTGCTCCCTCGCTATTTTCACTATGTCTTTCTACAAAATGCCAATAAAGATCGTTAAATAAAGTACAAGGATCCAAAGTAATTTCTTGTGGGGAAGTTCGAAGTAGAAAATAAAGATTCATTGGGTGGGGTGGAAGGAGGTGTGTTTACCGTTAGAAAAATGAGGAATTGGCCTTAAAAGAATAATTAATTCAATTTTTCCCTCCTTAATAAATGAAGATGGAGGATTCTTCATGGCTCAGATTCGACTTGGTATAAATTATTACGAGCAAGGTATGGTGATATTTGTATACAGGTGGTCAACGGTGAAGAACTCAAAAATCCTTTTTTTCCACATCTTTATGGAGGAAGGATATTATATCGCTTAGGAAGGACATGCATAAGGATGTTAATGTCAAAAACTACAAGGGGGTCTCCGTGGAAAGGATGGGTTATTGGTGGGAAGATGAGTGGTTTTGGGATGACTTATGCATTCATACCGTTGATACACAATAAGATGGCCTTATTTCTGAATTGAATACAAACTGTGCTTGAGTCTGTTTATTGTTGCTCGGTCGGGAATGATTATGTCTCATGGTTGATCAGAAATAAGGCAAACTTTTCGATCTTATCTTGTTATAACATTTATGCAGGTTTTCATTTACCCATCGGTCCTATCAATAAGTTTGATAAAGGTTTAACTCTTGTTAGGAAAATGGAAGTTCCCTTCAAGATTAAAGCATTCGGATGGCATCTTCTTATTAATAGGCTTCCGACTAAGGATCTTTTGAGGAATAAAGGTATTACGTTTTTTAATGAATCTCTTAATTTTACTTTGTGTGGGTTTGATTTAGAATCAATGGAACATTCTTTTTTCAAGTGTTCCATTGTCAAGTTGATTTGGAGGGATATAGTAGAGTGGTTTGATATGTCGGATGGTACGACCGATGACCCTAAAGGGTGTTTCATGTTCTGGTATAATTTTTGCAAGCTCGTGCAAATGAAGAAGGGTAAGTTAAGGTGCATTTGGTTGGATACAAATTTGAGTATTTGGCTTCTTAGGAATGGTATTCTTTTTCGAAACGATCATTGGAATGTTTTAAATACGGTTTAGAACATTAAGTGTTTGGTTTGGAGGTGGTCCTTCATATGTTAAATCACTCATCCCAATTGTAATTTTTATGAGTTTTACAAAGATCCATTGTTATTCCTTTTGTAATTTCCCTTTTTGTCTAGCTATGCTCGTGTCCTTGTGTAATCAGGTTTTGAGAATCCTCAGTTCTCTTCTCTAGTATATCTTGCTTACACAAAAAAATGTTCGAATTCTAGCGCAAGCAAATTTGTTATTTATTTAATATTATAGGGGTACATTCCTTTTTATTTTATTTTAAAATTAAAAATGAGCCACTTTTCCACACGGTTGGATTATCCATCTGTGGTGAAATATTATGTGGATCTATGTGCTTGTAAGTATGAAGCTGATGATCCTGATGCTGACAACCTTCTCAATATTTTGATGACAACAATGTTGATGAATGTCGAAGTCAGCAGTGATATCTTTCTAACTCTTAGATGATGATTACCTTGAAGATATATCAAGCCTTATCAAGTAGGAGACTCAATACTCTATTTAAGCGCTTATATGATTGATGTATCTGACAAATAATTTTGAAAACCAAAGAGTTGTGGAAGAGGAAGTGTGAAAGCTCGTATGGTCGTGTCTGCCTGAGTGACCAATTTTTTTTTTAAAATAAGAGAGTAACATATAAGATACTAAGAAAACTCTCTCTCTCTCTCTCTCTCTCTCTCTCTCTCACACACACACACACACACACACACACACACACACACTTAAAAGCTCTTTTGAAACTTCTTTTTAACTATAAATATTTCTAAAAATGTTCTCAAGCCTGAGCCAGTTGATTAGGAAACTATTAGTTTCATTTGAAGCTTTTTTAAACTATCCAATCGGTTAAGGCCTAAAGCAAATTGATTGGAAGAGGAAAACTTGATTGTATAATCAATTATGATAATATCTTAGTGATTGATAACGACTCTCAATTAAAACTTTCCAAAATGGGAAAGAGTAATAGATTATTTAATTAGGTCATCCAATTGAATGGAATGGAGACCCAATCGATTGGACCATTAATATTTCCCATGATTCGTTTTCTTTTTTAGCCTATTCTTCTCATATATAAAGGAGACTTCTATCCTTTTCATTTCACACCTGAATTATGAAGTTATATATTTCTTTAGAATTTATATCTATTTTTTCCCTCTCTAAAATATTTTATTTTCATCTAAGTTGCCTTAGTGCCTTGTGAGTGAAAACTACTTATGAGAAATAATTGTATTGGAATCGTGCCATTGTTATTAATCTCAAAGGTGCAATACTATTAAGAAATCGAGTTTGGTTCTTGAGATTAATTAGTCTTAAAATCTATGTTTATTTCTAGAATCTAGTCTAGAAAACTTTTGTTTGGTTATTGAGATTAGCCTGGAAATTTTATAATCAGTTCATTAGCTCAGCCTTGGCAAAAGCTTTCTTTTTTGTTGGGGATAAGTCATTGTAAAGTCTTTAGATCTTCTTGTATCGAAACTTCTTAAGCATAACCTATAAATGCTCAAGTTTATAGTCAAAGTTTCAAGAATATCTCTTGGGGATAGGAGTAGACCAACATTTGGCCAAATCTGAATAAATCATTGGTGTCATCTCTCTAAACCCTTATCTCCTACTTCCTGCTATTTACTTTACTAGTTTTACTTTCCTCTATTTGTCCTACTCTGGTGTTGAAAATACTAACACAATTCACTTTTTAAGTAACAAAACCTTAAATTTAACCACAAATTTTCAGTACCACAATTCACCCCCTTCTTGTGCATGAAGTTACTTGTCCGACATATTAGTTTTTTTTTAATTTTAACATTTTTAAAAAAAGGCGCCTTACTTAAACCAAAAGAAATAAAGAGGATTTCACCATAATTAGAATATCCAACCGTGGTGAAATATTTTACTCTTAATCATGAAATAAAGCTTAATTTCTCATTTCTCTTCATTATTCCATTGCCTTACAAAAACCACATTTAGCCCTTATGAAAACCACATTAAGCCCTAGCAAAGTTTATCATCTCCATTAATGACGAGAGTTCTAAACACACATCATCTCCAACTCGTTCACCATTGTATCATATTCATTTCTTCACCATTGTATCTTCTCCAACTAGTTCTCAAAAAATAAGGTCTATCAAGAAATAACTCAAAGGAATAAATTAAACGATACTTGCGAGAAGGAAATCTTGGTGTAAGCCCTAGAGGCCAATACTTTTGGTACTTGTAGCAAATTATTTATTAATAATAAAATATATTTCTTTATTATGTTTGCTTTTCCAAAATAATAAAGTCCATAGAATAGTTCGTTTGTTTAATGAAATGTAAAGTGTGACTTAATCATGAGATCTCATTAAACATAAGGACACTATTCTTAAAGTATATATAGTCGAGCTTTATTGTGAAGTTGGATAAATTTAAAGCATTGAGATTATTATGTAGATACACTTATGATCACATGTCAAGGGTCATGGATAAGGATTTATCAAATCTTGATATATGTATGAATATTATGAGTAATATTTATACTGGATTGACCCGCTATGAGAATACTACAGAAAATGTTATGCAAGGTGTCATAAGTTATTCTCATGGTGATAATGGTGTATACCATCCTTCGGCCTGAAACCACTATAGACCCTAAATGTATAGTTAAGTACTTTATTGTTGATCAAATGTTATCCGTAATAAGATGACCACAAAGACAACTGATGGATACTTCCCAAAGCATGTTGAGGGACATGAGTGACCTAGATGGAATTTTCTCATCCTGCATAACAAGATAAATGTCTAAGGGCCCAATAATTAACTAGACAATGGTGACACGGTATATGCCTTCTGTTCAATATAGACATAAGGGCAAAAGGGTAATTGTACACCCAAATATTACCACAGAAAGGTTTTGTCATATGACATGACATTTTTGTGACTTGTGTAGCAGTGATGTGTTACTAGATACCGCTCACTGGTTATTATGTTAAATGTGTGATTTAATATAATTGTCAATGTTAATAAAATCTACAGGGTCACACACATAAGGACAAGTTGATGAGAGGTAGAGTAAATAAGGAAAACTGTAAGGTACGGTTCCCTTAAGAGAATTATAGCACACCATAAGGTACATCATAAGGTATGATGTCCGTAAGCTTAATTGGGCTTTTAGCTTGCAGCCTTAATTAGGCTTTTAGCTTGCAGCCCACATAAGTGGTTCTATAAATATAACCCTTGTGCTGAAGAATTTTCACTTGAAGAAAATTCGGTCTTGAAATCCTAGCCGTATTTTCTCTCACTCTCCCACTCAAAGTTTTCGTTCGTAAGCAGCTAGCATTGTGACTAGAAGCAATTTGTTCGTGTGGACTGAGTAGAGGAATTATTCTTCATCAATGCTCGTGATCATAGTATCAAAGATCTGAATCTTCACAAGAGGTGATCGTTTATATCACTGACCATGCCCACTCGTAAGGATCACTAAAGGAAACTTTTAATTCTTGTTGCGTTTTGGATTGTAATTTTCCTTCAGTGGTATCAGAGCCACTTACGAAATCATGGATCTAATAGCTATTTATTTTCTGTATTTTCTATTTTAATTCGATTAAAACACATAATAAATTGAATAATAAACGAGTTATTAAATTTTGGCATCTGTTGTGTAGGATTTGGATGATTGATGTTGACTATGCTTCGGAATTGATGTTAGTATGGTGAAGCAGTGATACATTGATCATCCCTAGGTTACACAAATAAGATCGATCACTTTATATATGATATAAGTAATTCTGATGAAAAGATGGTATATAGGATATACAGTTTATGTGTCATTCATTCAAACACTCAATGATTGTTATTCCTTTGAGCGATCACTGTTCATTTGCTTCGAAATCCGACATTAGTATGGTGAAGCAATGGCGTGTTGATCGATCATACTGAATTATCAATCGAAGTGTGATTGACGGTCTGAAATTGTTGTTGTTGTACCCCAAAATTTGCCCTCTCATTTCTCAAGGAATTACCCTGGATCCTCAAGTTTGCTTCCATCCAATTCCAAGCCTTGAACTGCATTTTTTCAAGAAAGTCATTCATAAAGGAAAAATGGTCATTTGCACACTGAGAAGTCTAACTTTGACTTTTGGATCAAAATCAAATCTCAAAAATCATATTTCATCAAGACATGTTGGAATATGAAGTTTGTTTCTTCAAGAATTTCAAAAGTCAAATTTTACTTTGGAAAAGTCAAATTCTAAATACTTAGAAATTTTTCCAAGTGTCTAAGAAGCATGACAAAACTCAGAACTTCTGACCAGATTATCACCATAACACTCAGCAAATTCTGGACACTCTCAAGGCAGAGTTTGGTCAGAACTTCTGGGCAAGTTTTCACAAAAGCTTCAGTCAGAGTTTGCAAGAGCAGTTCAAAGAAGGTTTACAAAGCGTGTTACAAACTTCCTGGAGAGCCTGGAAACTCCTTCAGAAAATGCTGGCACCAGAAGATAAAAGGATCAGAAGATTGGATGTTACGCAAGCTCAGAACTTCTGATCCAGAACTAAGCCTTGGTGTAGAATCTCACGTTGCAAGATTTCTGGTTGTGATAAGTCTCATCATCATTTAATGCTCACAACCACTTTCTGAGTCTCTACCCAAAGGATTTTCACCACGTGTACCTCTACTGTCTTGGGATAGAAAACTTTGGTACTAGGCCTATGCTTTGCTTTTTGCTTTTCCTTAATTCCTACTGACAACCACCATGCATACTTCAAGAATAAGGCAGCGCTTCAGCATTTGAAGGTTATATTCAACGCTTTGGTCAGAACATGACCAAATCCCAAAACCTTGTTTATACAACCCACTACAGACCTATAACCAACAGCTAGGTCAGCCTACGCCTACATCCCATAATTGCACCAAACTAGCATACGAAAATAGTGATGAAAAAGCAAGGGAGCAGGATGCCAAATTGATTTAAAATCCCATTTGTCTTTCCCCCCAAAATCACAACAAACTCACCTATAAATACTTTGCTCCATCACACGTTCAAGGGGCTGGACTTTGGAAGGGAGATTGGTAAAAAAGGGAGAGAAAAGGAAGTTAAAACCTTCATAAAAAATCCAGAAATCCCAAACAGAAAACCAAACCTTTGTTCTTCCTTTTTAATCAAAGAGCTTGGCACTTCCTCTTCCGTTACTCTTGCTGATTCTAGAACATCCAAAGGTAGCAGCTCAAAGCTCCAAGCCCACGCTCCAGGTTCAAGGTAAGTCTTTCTGACTTTGCTTGTTCTTCATTCTGAACATCATTAACATGTAAATATCATATTATTAATGTTGTACATATCATTGCTTAAGTAGAAAAACTGTGGATCCGAACTTCTTGATTAGGGATAGACTCAGATTCAGGATTAGAACTTCTATAAAATGTTGTGTTATTATCCTTCTGATTTGCTATTTATTAAGAATTGAATAAATTGCTGATGTGCTGATTAAGAGTTGAAATATAGAACTTTCGATGTTCACTCACAGCTTTAAGCACAACACAGAACTTCTGAGTTCTCCATACTGTTTAAACACACTGAACTTCTGATATTCACTCACTGCTAATGCACACTGAACTTTTGATGTTCGCTCACTGTTTTAACACTTAGAACTTCTGTTTTTCACTCACCATTTTAACACACAGAACTTCTAGGATTTTCTCACTGTTTAAGCACGCAGAACTTCTGAGTTCTCTTCACTGTTTAACACACAGAACTTCTATGATTTTTCTCACTGTTGACATACACTGAACTTCTGATGTTCACCCACTGTCTTAGCACATATTGAACCTCTGAGTTCTCTTCCCTGTTTTAATATACAGAACTTCTAAGATTTTCTCATTGTTCTAACATTCAGAAGTTCAGCACATAGCAACCCAGAACTTCTGTGTTTTCCCTCCAACGTGTTTTGCAGGACCTCAAAGTTTACCAATCCAGAACTTCTGATACCCACTGACGTTTCCTTCTGAGTCACAGCGCGTCTGGATTCAGAACTTCTAATCCATGTTGTTTTTCTTGCAGCAGCACGTTGTTTCTATCTTTCATTTATTTTCCTTTTCATCATTTTTAATATTAACATAAAAAGACATAAAAATATTTTTCTTTTATTAATTTATTTCCTTTTTTAAGACAAAACCATTTTCTAAACAAATCCTTTTTTTTCTTTCTTATATTATGCATTTCAATATGGTTGTAATAAATAATTAGGACTTAAATTCCTTGCAATCCCCATTTGTATATATGTACCCCCATCCCTAAAATATTGTAATAGCATAGGACTTTACATTTCCGCAATTTATCGCTTTAAAATGTAAATGCTAGTAATTAGGGTGTGTATGACAAGATATGAAAATTGACAAATAGACAACCTAATCAAGACTAAATGCATGCAATCAAACACACTTTGCACACATGCACCCTTAGGGTAATCTCACTTGTTGCCTATCGGAAAAACAGTCATGTCCCTCGAACATGGGCGTTTTAGCAAAGACCCTCGATAAAAGATCGTAGTCCTTCGATGACCCTCGATGTTGCCTTCGGTAAACGATCTAGTCCCTAAAACGACATTGCTAAAACATTCCATGGGTTGCCTTCTATGACTATACAAACGTCCCAACGTCCGTCCCTTCACTTCCAACGATGGGGCTTCTTACCAAATCAATGGTAAGATAGCAACATCTAAAGGAGGAGGAAAAGAACATTTAAGACCTTTTGAGTAGGTAGATTTTCTCCTAGTTGCTCGCTTGCTCACAACAAAACATTTTATACACCAACACTTTCATTTTGAAACACTTTTGAAAGACAACACTTTGTAAGCGTTCTTATAGAAATGAGAACCATTACAAAGAATACACCTTTTCAAAATCACTTTCAAAAACACATCTCACAAACACCTCTTTGAACTATTTTCGAAACAAACACTTTGTATGCGTTCTTATAGAAACGAGAATCATTACAAAGTTACATTTTCAAAATACTTTCAAAACCCACACCACAAGCACATTCAAACAAAAGCAAGTGATCTAGCGAGTAACTAAGAGCCCATGGAAAACCATGGGTGAAAATGGTGCTAATACCTTCCCTTTTCATAATCTACCCCCCGAACTCAAGAAAACATCTCTAAAGGTCTTTCCTGTGCTTTTTCACCTTTCCTTATTTGATAAAAGAAAAGTCGGTGGCAACTCTTGCTAAACCGCAACATTTGCGAACACAAACGCAAAACAATCAAGTTAGTTCTCCCACCGTATCACAGTTGAATTAGGGTTCATGATGGTACAAGGGTTGTGTTGTCAGAGTTATGCGATTAGGGTTGTGAATGCACAAGAGTTGTGCGAAAAATATGTCGATTTCAAATGAATTATTCATTAAAATTTTGCATTTGCTGACCGGGCAGTGGAACCCCCGGCTAACTCTGCGTAGTGTGATCAATCACTGAAATTTAATTAAGTTTATTTAATTAAAAGAATTTAAACTAATAATAAAATTGTGTTTATTATTGTTGTCTTGTAGTGATCAGTTATGGCCATAGTTTTCCTTTATTTTATTTTAAGATTTTAAAATACGGCCTATGTGTCGTGCCAATCTCTTAATTTTTTAATGTAACTTCTTTTCTCATCTCAGTCCCTCGTATGTAAAACGAGTTTTCTTTTATGTAATGTAATGTTATGAAGAAAGAGAAGAATAAAATATCAAATGAGGACAACCTTGGAGATCTTTCTTGGATAAGTTTACATCGTTATTAGGTTAGCTTAGGTTCTCTCATTGGCTTGGCAGAACAATTAGGCTAGGGGCCATAAATGTATCTTTTTATATGTATGTTAATGCATGTGTTTGTATGTTGATGCATGTGAGAGACGATTTGCATGTTAAGCCGGTGAGATCAAACTAATAACAAATTCCCTAAAAAAGAACATTAAGTTTATGTTTTCCAAGTTTTAGCACTCATCAAGACTAGTATCAAACGACGTAGGTTTGGCCTAACGCGAGGTGCATGTTCTATATTAGTAAGGTGTGATGGGATAAATTTAATATACAATTGCTAAAACACTGGATCAAACTTAACTAAACAAATTATAATAAGATTATACATGTTTAGAAGCAAGAGTTGGGAATGATTCATATGATGGATAAGAATAAGGAGTTATTCAACCAACTGAAAATATTCGATAGTTGTATGAGATACAATTGTAAGGAGTTCCTACATAAATAACCTAGTTTTGTGTAATAAGCCTAGCGTTGACTTAAAACAGAGTGAAATATGGATCTCGACCCACTAGAAAATTTTCCAACGGGATTTTCTGAATCAAATGGTGAGGGTCATTTGGTTAGAGTAAGATAGTGGGAGCATATTTGATTAAACGTCTAATTGAATATGTTGTTTTAATGATACTTATATTTTCATATTTTCTTGTAGATTACCATGACAACAAACACCTATAACAACATTTTTCCATCAATCCTTGATAAGGAAAAATTGTCTGGGAAAATTTTATGGATTGGAACAGAAATCTGAGAATTATCCTCAAGCATGATAAGAAGTTGTATGTCTGGGAGACACGTGTTCGCGAAGAGGAAACTCCTAGTTATGAACTTAAGGCGGAAAGATATGCTTATAAGAAGCATGTCGATGATGCCAATGAAATCTCTTGCCTTATGCTATGTACCATGAACTCGGAGTTGCAAAAGTAACATGAGAACATGTCAGCTTTTGATATGATTGCACATTTAAAGATGCTCTATCAAGAGCATAAAAGAAATGAGAGGTTTCAGGTTTCAAAGGCCCTTTTTAAAATAAAGTTAGGTAATGAACCCCTGTAGGTCCCCATGTACTCAAGATGATTGGGTATGTAGAGAACCTTGAAAGGTTAGGGTTTCCCCTTGGAAAGGAACTTGCGACTGATTTGATCTTGTAATTGTTTCCAGAGAGCTTCAGTCAATTTGTCCTGAATATTAACATGAATAACATGGACAAAAGTCTTCCAGAATTCCTAAGCATGTTAAGAACTGTTGAGCAGAATGTGAAGTCAAAAGGAAAGTCCATTCTGATGGTCAGTAATGGAAAAAAGATGAACAAAAACCCCACCAAGTAGGTTGGTAAATGGAAAATCATGGAAGTTGCAAAGACTAAACCTAATGTTCCTGCTTTGAATCCTATTTGAGGCATAACAAATGAGGGAACTTTCTTTCATTGTGGTAAGGCCGAACATTGGAAGAGAAACTACCCATAGAACCTGGAAGATAAGAATAATGGAGTAGATACTTCAAATTCATGTATCTTTGTTATTGAAATTAATTTATCTACTTCTGCTTCATGGGTATTAGATATTGGATGCGGTTCTCACATTTGTACCAATGTGCATGGGCTAAAAAGGAGTAGAGATTTGGCAAAAGGTGAAGTTGACCTACGAGTTGGGAATGGAGCAAAGGTTGTTGCTTTAGCCGTAGGAACTTATGTTTTGACTTTACCTAGTGGTTTAATAATTTAGTTAGAGAACTATTATTATGAACCTGTAATTGGCATGAATATTATTTATGTTTCTTATTTGGACAAGTTTGGTTTTTCATTCATAATAAAAAACAATCGTTGCTCCATTTATTTAAATGATATATTATATGCTTCTGCGCAAATGAACAATGGATTGTATTTCCTTGATCTTGAAATGCCAATTTATAACATTAATACTAAAAGGATTAAACCTAATGAGTTAAATCCAAGTTACCTTTGACATTGTCGCTTAGGCCACATAAATGAGAAACACATTTCCAAACTTCATAAAGATGGACTCTTGGACTCTTTTGATTATGAATCATATGAGACATGTGGATCTTGTTTAATTGGAAAGATGACGAAGTCCCCATTCATAGGAAAATTTTAAAGGGATAATTATATTTTGGCCCTCATACATACTTATGTATGTGGAACACCGAACATAGCAGCCAAAGGAGGTTTTCAATACTTCATCATATTTATTGATGATTTCAGTAGATATGGTTATGTGTATTTAATGAAACAAATCTGAAACCTTTGAAAAGTTCAATGAATTCAAGAATGAAGTACAAAACCAACTAGGTAAGAATATTAAAGTTCTTTAATCAGATCGAGGCGTTAAATATTTAAGCCCAGAGCTTGATGACCATGTAAAGGAATGTGGGATTCTATCCCAACTTACTCCTCTGGGAACACCGTAATGGAATGGTGTATCTGAGAGAAGAAATTAAACCTTGTTAGACATGGTCCGATCCATGATGAGTCACCCCGACCTTCCAAACTCCTTTTGGGGACATGCACTATTAACAACAACTTACACACTTAACCGTGTTCCATCCAAAAAGGTTGAGAAGACACCATATGAGATATGGAGTGGTAAGAAACCACATATGTCTTACATGAAGATTTGGGGTTGTGAAGTTTATATGAAACGACAAATTTCAACTAAGCTTAAGCCCAAATCTGGAAAATGCTTTTTTGTGGGGCACCCTAAAGAAACAAGAGGGTATTACTTCTACAATCCTTCTGAGGGAAAAGTGTTTGTCGCTCAAACCTGAGTTTTTCTAGAAAAGGACTTTATTTCCAAAGGAATCAGTGGGAGAAAAGTAGAGCTTGAAGAAATTCAAGAATCACAAAGCATTGATACACTTATGGAGGAATTAGAGTCGGAAACACAAGAACTTGTGGAAGAGCAACCTTCTCAAGTAGAACAAGACCAGTACAGGTCAAGTCGGATACAACACCAACCTAATAGATGTGGATATCTCATAACTGATCAAGGTGATGTATTACTCATGGATCAAGCTGAGCTTGTGACCTCCCAAGAGGCCATAAGTGGTCCTGAGTCTGAGAAGTGGATAGAATCCATGAAACATAAAATGGATTCCATGTACACAAACCAGGTTCGGACCTTGGTAGAGCCTCTTGTAGGAGTTAACCCTATAGGATGCAAGTGGGTCTTCAAAAAGAAGAATGACATGGATTATAAGGTACATACCTATAAGGCAAGACTGGATGCAAAATACTATAAACAAATTCTTAGGGTTGACTATGATGAAACCTTTTACCAGTTGAAATGCTTTAATCTGTTCAGACTTTACTTGCTATCGTTGCATATCATGATTATGAAATATGGCAGATGGATGTCAAGATTGCTTTCCTTAATGGGAATCTTCTTGAGGATGTGTACATGACACAACCTAAAGGATTTGAAATACTATAAGAAGCCCAAAAGATATGAAAGTTACAACGATCAATCTATGGATTGAAGCAAGCTTCCAGAAGCTGGAATCTTTGTTTTGATGAAACAGTAAAACAATATAGATTCATCAAGAATGAAGATGAGCCTTGTGTTATATGTAGATGACATATTACTCGTTGGAAATGATGTCCCTACCTTTCAACAAGTAAAGACTTGGTTGGGAAATGCTTTTCTATGAAGGACCTAGGTGAAGTAGCCTATATATTAGGAATCATAATCTATAGAGATAGATCACAAAAACTGCTTCACCTAAGTCAGATTCACACATAGATAAAGTGTTTAGGCGCTTTAATATGCATGATTCCAAGAAAGGATTCATACCTATTCAACATGGCTTGTGTCTAAAAAAACACGATCCCCTTCAACTAAGAAAGAAAGGGATCACATGAATAATATTCCATATGCATCTGCAATAGGATCTATTATGTATACCATGTTATGTACTCAACCAGGTGTCTCGTATGCTTTAAGTGCAACGTGTAGGTACCAATATGATCATGGTGATGCTCATTGGGTAGTTGTAAAGAATATCCTTAAGTAATTGAGAAGGACTAAGGACTCATTCTTGATATAAGTAGGTCAGGAAGAGCTTGCATTAATTAGATACACCAATGCTAACTTCCATATAGATAAGGATGACTTTAGATCACAATCTAGTTATGCCTTCTTCTTAAATGGTGGCGCCGTGAGCTGGAAAAGTTCAAAGCAAGATACAGTTGTTGATTCTACTACAGAGGTTGAGTATATTGCTGCCTCAAATGCAACAAAGAAAATTGTTTAGATCAAGAAGATCATTAGTGAACTTGGCATAGTCCCTAGTATTGTGGATCCCATTGATCTCTATTGTGATGACAATGGTGCTATCGCACAAGCTAAGGAGCCTAGATCTTACCAACAATCGAAACACATACTTAGGTGTTATCACCTCATTCAAGAGATAATTGATCAAGGAGATGTGAAGATATGCAGAGTTACTACACTTGAAAATGTTATTGACCCACTAACAAAGCCTCTTGCACAGTAGAAGCATGATGGCCATAATAGATCAAAGGGTATTATGGGTATGCCTGGTGGCTCTTGTGCTAGTGGGAGATTTTTGGTGTAAGCCCTAGAGGCCAATACTTTTGGTACTTGTATCGAATTATTTATTAATAATAAAAGGCATTTCTTTATTATGTTTGCTTTTCCAAAATAATAAAGTCCCTATAATAGTTTGTCTGTTTAATGAAATGTTAAGTGTGACTTAATTATGATATCCCATTAAACATAAGGACACTGTTCTTAAAGTATCTATGGTCAAGCTTTATTTCAAAGTGGGATAACATTAAAGCATTGAGATTATTATGTAGGTAGACTGATGATCACATCTCATGGATCATGGATAAGGAGTTATCAAGTCTTGACATAGGTATGAATATTACGAGTCATACTTATACTAGATTGACCCACTATGAGAATACTACATAGAATGTTACGCAAGGTATCATAAGTTATTCTCATGGTGATAATGGTGTATACCACCCTTAAATCTGAAACTACTATGGACCCTAGATGTAGAGTTGAATACTTTATTGCTAATAAAACATTATCCGTAACTGGATTACCATAAAGAAAGTTGGTGGGTACTTCACAAAGCATGATGAGGGACATGAGTAACCTAGATGGAATTTATCCATTCTGCATAACCTGATAAATGTATAAGAACCTGATATTTAACTGGACAAGGATGGCACAGTCTATGTATTGTGTTAAATATATACATAAGGGAAAGAGGGTAATTGTACACACAAATATTATCATGGAAAGGTTTTGTCAGATCACATGACATTTTCGTGACTTGGATAACAGTGATGTGTTTCTAGATATCTCTCACTGTTTATTATATTAAATGTGTGATATAATTGTCAACATCGCGAAAACCTATAGGGTCACACAAATAAGGAGAGGTTGATGAAATATAGAGTAAATAAAGAACACCATAAGGTACAATCCACTTAAGAGAATTTTAGAATACCGTAAGGTACGATACGCTCAAATGGAATATGGAATATGGTAAGGTACCACACGCTTAAGTGAAATACGATACATCATAAGGTATGATGCCCGTAAGCTTAATTAGGCTTTTAACTTCTAGCCTTAATTGGGATTTTAGCTTGAAGCCCACACAAGTGGTTCTATAAATAGAACCCTTGTGCTGAAGCATTTTCACTTGATGAAAATTCTGTCTTGAAATCCTAGTCGTATTTTCTCTCACTCTCTCACTCAAGTTTTCATTCGTAAGTAGCTAGCATTGTGACTGAAAGCAATTTGTTCGTATGGACTGAGTAGAAGCATTGTTCTTCATCAACGCTCATGATCACAACATCAAAGGTATGAATCGCCACAAGGGGTAATAGTTTCTATCATTGACCGTGCCCATTCATAAGGATCACTAAAGGAAAAATTTAATTTCCGTTGAGTTTTGGATCACAATTTTCCTTCAGAAAAGACATACGATATTCAGCTCTTTGGTTTCTTTATCATGTTTTTTGTATGTAAAATATACCCATCAAGCATGTAACAGTAATGTTGTTGAGATATGTTAGGTTTATTGTTGTTATTGTTATTAAAAACCTAAGTACTAAATTTTTATTTGTTGTTGTTTATGATATTATTATTGGAGGTTTTATCTTGGTTGTTTTGTTGAGATAAATGATATGATTATTGTTGTTGTTGTTTTTATTGAAACATTGAAGGTTTTTTTGTTGTCGATATTGTTATTGAAGATTTTATCTTAGTTGATTTGAATGAGATATGGGATATTTTTTTGGTTTTTGTTGTTTTATTAAGATATTGAAGGTTTTGTTATTGTTTAGATTATTATTGAAGATTTTATGTTAGTTTTTTTAATGAGATAATTGATATGTTTAATGTTTTTGTTATTTTTCTTGGGATATAGAAGGTTGTGTTAATGAGATATTGTAGGTTTAATTTGTTGTTACATTGAATGTTTTTTGTTATTGAGGTATTGAAGATTTATCGGTGTTTTTGTATTGAGTTCAATTATGAGATGATCTTAACACTAATGTTGTTGTGTTTTTTGAGATATGTAAGGTTTAATATTGTTGTTTTTTTTTTGTTTTGAGTTTTGATGGGCCATTCATCTAGCGTCGCTCATACAAATGAGTGTTCTTCTAATGAGAATAAAAGAAAAAGAAAAACTAGAGGTTCCTCAATGATGGCTAAATTAACAAAAGTCTGTGTTGTACCCCAAAATTTGCCCTCTACATTATCAAGATTTTTCCTCACAAGATCTCTTGGACTCAAGACAGGATTAGGGTTTGCTCAGCTCAAGACCTCCTCTTGCACTAATGACTTGAAATTAGGGTTTGAGTTTGCACAAGGATTTTTGGACCATCAATGCTTAATGTGACTTTCATACACCATCTTGGATCCCTAAGATTGCTCATACCAAGTTTCAAGTCTTGAATCACATTTTTGCCCAGTCAATTGGACAGTTGACCTAAAAATCAGTTGTATTGGGGAAAAAGTCAACCATGGCCAATTTACAGTCAAAATTCATAATTTTTGATCCCCAACAACATTCTAGGCTCCTATGTACCATTTGATCAAGTTTGGACCACAACTCCTCAAGAAATTTGATCAGATCATCAAAAGGGCAAAATGGTCAAAATTAGGGTTTTAACTGAGAAAGGGAAATTTATGATTTTTTAACCTAACCAATGACCAATTGGTTTCAATCATGATTTCAAGGACTCAATGGCATCATCTTGACCTAATCACATAGTTCAAAAGATCTCAAATGCATTGAATTGACAGATGAATTTTCCAGTCAATTGATCAAAAATCAACTATGCACTCAAAAGTCAAACTTTGACTTTTTGGTCAAAATCAAGTGCCAAGGGTCATAATTCATCAAGATATGTCAAAATGTGAAACTTGTTGACCAAGAAACCTAATTTTGCAAATTAGGGTTTTAATTTGAAATTTTTCATAACTTAGAATTTTTCTAAGTTATGGAAATTTCTTATTTTTTCCCAACTTTCCACAACTTTTTCACCATGATGCATTTGGATTCAAAGAAAACTTCGAACATGAAAGTTGTAGTCCTCCATGAAATATACAACTTTTATTCACAAAGTTTTCCCAAAAGATGCTTGGATCTCAAGTTATGATTTTGTGAATAGGGGTCCATAAAACTTTTAACTTAGTGAAATTTTGCCCTAGTTTAGGCAGATTTTTGACCTAACTTCATGGAAACTTTTCACCTAGTTCCAAGAGGTATCTCAAGTTTCATATCAAATATGGATTGTAGAGCATGTTACAAGATTTCCAAAATGTCCAATAACTCTCCAAGATCATTTATGGTTAGGGAGAATCGAAAAAATGAAAATGGCAATTTATCACTTTTGTTCAAGGCATTTTCCACAATGTTACAAGTTGAAAATCAGTTTCAAACATATTTGTACTTGGTTTTACAGGTCCTAATCCTTTCTAAACTCTATAACTGAATGCTAATTCAGTGGACAATGGCTTTATTCTGATCTTTGAAGCATTGCACAATGAATTAATCCATTTATGGCATAAAGTTCATAATACCATTTTGATAAAGCTTGCTTTTTCCAACTTTGCAAATCTTGAGCCATGGACCTAATCTTTGTTAGAACAATGTTTGAATCTACTACCCTACGTTTAAGTTTTGATGATAACAAAATGAAAAGATATATTATTTATATGATTCATGTATGAACTATCTGCTACCTAAAATATCACGTTCTACTTTGCAGAAATTCTGATAGGTATAAGCAAGAGCACACTTAATCAGCATCAGAAATTTGGTTCTTGACATCAGCATCAGAAGTTTCCATATCAGAATACCAGAATCAGAAGATCAACTCACGAGTATGCTGAAGCTTGATGAACAGAACTGCGCTCAACACTCTGATAAAGAAAACAACAGTTCATCAACAGTTAAGCAGAATCAGAATGAGCCTAGCCAGAACTTGCATTAAGTAAGCAACGGTACTGTGCATTGAAAGCAAATTAATACCAACGGCCTCATTCCAGACAAGATCTGCTCAATAAGGAAAGTTTGTTATTAGCATTGAATCAAGAATATTGCTCCAACGTTCATAATCGCAGTGCTATATAAACAAGACTATGAAGATTGAATTGGCTAATGCTCTCCAACTCTTTACACGCCTAAAAGCTGATCATAATCTTCCTTCTCTCAGTTTGATAAACACTACACATCTTCTTACTCAATATTTGTTTTAGCAATCTAGTTTCTAAGCTTAAAGTTGTGTATACATCACAGTTGTGATACAGTTTTGTAGAAAACATTCACACACTTAGATTTATCTTCTTTGTAAGAAAGTGTTTCTTTGACAAACCGGCTTGTGGTTTGCATCAAGAAGGCTTTAGCAGTTGTTAAAGCAGTTTGTAATATTCAGTTGAATATAGTGGATTAAGACCTCGTTGGAGAGAGGCGAAATCACCTTGACGGGTGGACTGGAGTAGTTTGAGATCAAACGAACCAGGATAAAAATATCTTGTTCATTGCATTGATTTTCAGTTTTACAATTCAACCCCCCCTTCTTGTGTTTTTCACTACTTCAATTGGTATCAGAGCGCCTGGTTCTGAGCTAAAACACTTAACCGTGTCAGTACAAGATCCAGCGTCAGAAAACACAATGGCAGGAAACTATTCTCACACCAGCAATGACAACCATGAGGACAGAGACAGATTCAGTGGCAAACCTCCAGTCTTTGATGGAGAAAATTTTGATTACTGGAAAGACAGAATTGAAAGCTTCTTTCTGGCACATGATGCTGATCTGTGGGATATGGTGACAGATGGATACATGCACCCTGTGAATGCAAGCGGTCAGAAGATTGATATAAAAACAATGTCTGACCAACAAAAGCGTGACTTCAAGAATCACCACAAGGCCAGAACCATCCTCCTCAGCGCCATCTTCTATACTGAATATGAAAAGATCTCCAACAGAGACACAGCAAAGAACATTTTTGACTCACTCAAAATGACGCATGAGGGCAACGTTCAGGTCAAAGAAACTAAAGCTCTGGCGCTCATTCAGAAGTATGAGGCGTTCAAAATGGAAGAATCTGAATCCATTGAAACAATGTTCTCAAGATTCCAGATTCTGGTAGCTGGTCTCAAGGTTCTGGACAAAGGATACTCTACTGCTGACCATGTCAAGAAAATCATCAGAAGTTTACCCAAGCAGTGGAGACCAATGGTTACAGCTCTGAAGCTAGCAAAAGATCTCAACAAAATCACTCTGGAGGAACTTATCAGCTCCCTCAGAAGTCATGAGATAGAGCTAGAAGCTGACGAGCCTCAGAAGCAAGGTAAGCCTTTAGCATTAAAATCTAACAAAAAATCTGAGTCTAAAGTTTTGCAGGCAGTTGAAGAAACATCTGATGGATCCTCATCAGAAGAAGACGAACTCTCCCTCCTCTCCAGAAGAGTAAATCAACTATGGAAGCAAAGACAAAGGAAGTTCAGGAATCCCAGAAGATCTGATCAGAACGAGTCTTCTTCCAGATACAGAAGGACAGATTCTTCCTCTGGATACAGAATATCTGAAGGCTCCTCTAGTAGCAAAAAGCCAAACACCAAGGACATCATCTGCTATGAGTGCAATGAGCAAGGACACTACAAGAGTGACTGCCCAAAGCTTCAGAGGGAAAAGCCCAAAAAGAAGTTTGGAAGAGAGAAGAAGAAAAGTCTCATGGCTACATGGGATGACTCTGACTCGTCTGAAGCTGACTCGGAATCAGATGATGAGAGAGCCAACATAGCTCTCATGGCTAATATTTCAGAAGATAGTGAAGCTTCTGAATCAGACTCTGAATCAGACACTGAAGAGGTATTTCCTAACTTTGCTGTTAATTTTACCAAGGCTGAACTTGCTGAAAGCCTTAATGAGATTCTGGAACGGTATCAGCAAATTAGAGTTAAATTCAGAGACCTGAAAAGGAATCTTGAATCTGACTCTAATAAGACTGAGAGTCTCAAATTGGAGAATTCTGAGCTGAGAAATAAGATTTCAAAATTAGAAAACACTTTACAAAACTCTCAGAAGGAACCAATTTCTGAAACTCCCAGCAACGCTGATGAGATCATCAAGGAGTATGATCACAGTTTCCAGAAGTTCCTTACTAAAAGCATAGATAGAAGAAAAATGGCTTCAATGATCTATGGAGTTAGCAGAAACGGCAGGAAAGGAATAGGATACCAAGGTAAGGTTCCTACACATAAGAATGTCATGGACTTAACCATTAAACACACTCCTCTGAATTCACATTTTGTGTATGGTCACACACATGATATTAAATACACTAGCAGTAAGCACTCTGTGAAACCAAAATTCAACCAGAGTTTTGGTAAAACTAACAAATCAGGACCCAAGAAAATCTGGGTACCTAAGGATAAAATAATACATGTTGCAGATATCTTTAGCAGCAAGTCAGAAACACCAGTCATGGTACCTGGACTCTGGCTGCTCGCGACACATGACGGGAAGAAGGCATATGTTCCAAAGCCTGGAACTTAAGCCTGGAGGCCACGTTGGTTTTGGAGGCAATCAGAGGGGAAAGATAATTGGCTCTAGAACTGTAGGTAATGGAAATCTTCCCTCTATTAATAATGTTCTGCTAGTAGATGGATTAATGCATAATCTGTTATCCATAAGTCAATTAAGTGATAACGGTTATGATATAATCTTTAATCAAAAATCATGTAAAGCTGTTAGTCAGAAAGATGGGACTATCCTGTTTAATGGTAAGAGGAAAAACAACATTTACAAAATCAAACTTTCTGAACTAAAGAGTCAGAATGTAAAGTGCCTTCTGTCTGTTAACAACGAGCAGTGGATCTGGCACAGAAGATTGGGGCATGTTAGTATGAGAAGAATATCTCAGATTAACAAACTCAATCAGGTCAGAGGACTTCCTAATTTGAAGTTCAATTCAGATGCTCTGTGTGAAGCATGTCAGAAAGGCAAGTTTGCAAAACCTTCTTTTAAATCTAAAAATGTTGTTTCTACCTCTAAGCCATTAGAACTTCTGCACATTGACTTATTTGGACCAGTTAAATCTGCTTCAGTCAGTGGTAAGAAGTATGGGTTAGTAATCGTAGATGACTATAGCAGATGGACATGGGTAAAGTTCTTAAGACACAAGGACGAGTCACACTCTGTGTTTGTTACCTTCTGTAACCAAGTTCAGAATGAAAAGGATCTTAGAATCGTTAAAGTCAGAAGTGATCATGGTGGAGAATTTGAAAACAAATATTTTGATTCATTCTTTAATGACAGAGGCATTCTGCATGATTTCTCTTGTCCTAGAACTCCCCAACAAAATGGAGTTGTAGAATGAAAGAATAGAACATTGCAAGAAATGGCCAGAACCATGATCAATGAGACAAACGTTGTTAAGATCTTCTGGGCAGAGGCAATAAATACAGCGTGCTACATTCAGAATAGAATCTTAATAAGACCTATTCTGGAAAAGACTCCATATGAATTATGGAAGAACAGAAAGCCCAACATTTCATATTTTCATCCATTTGGATGTACTTGCTTTATGTTAAATACAAATAATTATTTGAACAAGTTTGACTCTAAAGCACAGAAGTGTATTATGTTAGGATACTCTGAACGCTCAAGAGGGTACAGAGTATACAATACAGAAACACAGATTGTGGAAGAATCAATCAGTGTTCATTTTGATGATAAGCTTGACTCTGAAAAGTCAAAGCAGAATGAAGTTTTTGCAGGTATGGAAATTGAATTTACAGGTTCTGAAGACAAGTCATCAGAAGCTCTCAACACAGACACTCCTTCAACGTCTGAAAGGAGCACTGCTAGCAATCCTACAACAGCTGTTGATCAACCTCAGAAGAGATTACCCAGAAGCAGCTTGGATCACCCAGAAGAGACTATCTTAGGAAGAAAGGAAGATCCAATCAGAACAAGAGCAAGCTTCATAAACTCTGAAGAAACACTCGTGGGACTTGTGTCTCTGATTGAACCTTCTTCTATTGATGAAGCACTTCTGGATAATGACTGGATTCTGGCAATGCAAGAAGAGCTGAATCAATTCACCAGAAATGACGTATGGGATCTCGTTCCCACACCAAAAGGATTCAACGTCATTGGAACAAGATGGGTGTTCAGAAACAAGCTAAATGAACAAGGTGAAGTCATCAGAAACAAGGCACGACTGGTTGCACAAGGATATAGTCAGCAAGAGGGGATAGACTATACAGAAACCTTTGCTCCAGTCGCCAGGTTAGAATCTATCAGACTTTTAATTTCATTTGCTGTTAATAGAGGCATCACTCTGTATCAGATGGATGTCAAAAGTGCATTCTTAAATGGTTATATAGAAGAAGAGGTTTATGTGCACCAACCCCCTGGTTTTGAAAATACAAAACATCCAGAACATGTTTTCAAACTAAAGAAGTCACTATATGGTCTGAAACAAGCTCCCAGAGCTTGGTATGAAAGGCTAAGTAACTTTCTGTTAGAAAATGAATTCACCAGAGGGAAGGTGGACACTACCTTATTCTGTAAATCAGTTAAGAATGACATCTTAGTCTGTCAAGCTTATGTTGATGATATTATTTTTGGCTCTACTAATCCTTCTCTTGGAAGAAAATTTGCTAAGTGTATGCAGGCAGAATTTGAGATGAGCCTCATGGGGGAACTGAAATTCTTTCTAGGAATTCAGATCAATCAAACTCCAGAGGGAACTTACATTCATCAGAGCAAATACATCAGAGATCTTCTAAAGAAATTTGATCTCTCAGAATGTAAGCCATCAAAGATTCCAATGCATCCCACGTGCATTCTGGAAAGAGAAGAGGTAAGCAAAAATGTAGAACAGAAAGTCTACAGAGGTATGATTGGTTCTCTCCTCTATCTGACTGCTTCAAGACCTGATATATTATTCAGCGTTTGTATTTGTGCTAGATTCCAATCAGATCCTAGAGAATCTCACTTAACAGCTGTTAAGCAAATTTTCAAGTATCTGAAAGGTACTACTAATCTGGGTTTGTTTTATAGAAAATATAGTGATTACAGTTTAGTAGGCTACTGCGATGCTGACTTTGCTGGAGACAGAGTGGAGCGTAAAAGTACTTCTGGAAGCTGCCAGTTTCTGGGAGAAAATCTGATCTCTTGGTCCAGCAAAAGGCAATCAACAATTGCGCTATCAACAGCAGAAGCTGAGTACATAGCAGCAGCAGGATGTAGCACACAAATGCTCTGGATGAAAAGTCAGCTTGAAGACTTCCAGATTTTTGAGAGTAACATTCCTATACTCTGTGATAATACTTCTGCTATTTGCTTAAGTAAGAATCCCATTTTACATTCTAGAGCTAAGCATATAGAAATAAAACATCACTTCATTAGGGACTATATTCAGAAAGGAATTTTGAATTTAAAATTTATAGATACAGACCATCAATGGGCTGATATCTTCACTAAACCCCTTTCTGAAGATAGGTTTAATTTCATTCTGAAACATCTCAGCATGAAAATCTGCCCAGAGTGAAAATGTTTTAATTCCATATATTTATCTTCAGAATGTATTTGTTTTACTATGAACTTCTGATCAATCTCTTTTCAGAAAGATAGAACATGCAGATTGTATCAGATGCAAGTCTAAAGATCTGAGAGTCTAAGCTCAAAGACAGACGTGCTGATCACTACATCAAACAAGTGTCATCCAATCATCAGCAAATCTCTGAAGCAGAACGCGTGCACGCTTCTGAGAAGGCAAAACGCTGATTGGGTGCATTGAGACACATGTCTGGTAACCGTTTTTAAGTATCTTTCTCAAATCCCCCAAAATCAGCAAGCATTTAATAAAAGTAACCATGCTTTTAAAACGTAATCATGATTTTATTTCTCTCTCTTAAAAACGTTTACAATTTCAAAATATTTTGAACTCTATTTAAACTCGTTAACCTCTCATTCTAATCTTTTACAGTTTCTCACTTTTTCTCAAGCATTCTCTGCATTTTTCTGTGTTCATCTCTTGCAAACTCTTTTTCTCAGTTTCTTCTCAAAATCTTTTAGTGTGAACATGGCAACCTCCAGCAGTGCTTCTGTAGGTCCTCAGAAGAAAGCATCATCTGAACAGTATCAAGTGCCATTCAGAACACTCCTCACTCCTGTGAAGAATCTTGAAGTGTTATCTGAACTGATCATTGATTTTGGAAGCTTGAAAGAAAACGGTTTTGACCTAACAGAAGAAGTTAGGGCACAGAAATGGGAAAGGTATTTTGACAGCTTGGTTGGACCAACATTCCCTATGTTAGTGGAGGAGTTCTGGATTCATGCGACAGCTTCAACACATCAAGTCACCTCCTACATCATGGGGAAGAAGATTGTGATCACTGAGGATCACATAGCAAAGTTAATAGGTTACAGTGGCGGTGGCGTCCACTGTATTGATATGGCTGAGAGATGTGCTGACGTGGGCGTCATAGATGAAAGGATCTTCACCCATGGGGTGCCCAGCAGCAAGATCAAAGATCTGAAGGATCATCACAGAGTTTGGGCGAAGATAATTCTGGGGTGCTTCAACCATAGGAAGCCAACTAGTTCCCCTGATTACATAAATGTGGATCAGCAGTTTCTGATCTACTTTATTAATCAGAAGGTAAAAATCAACTTGGCTCATCTTCTGTTCAACCACCTCAGAACAAGCGTGAAGGAAACCAGGGAAGAAGAAAGAACGAAAAGGGATTGGATTCCCTTTGGAAGGTTGATATCAGATATTCTGAAAGAGAATAGGCTGATAGAGCATCTGATAGAAGCTCAAGAGTTAAGCACTATTGAACCAACGGTTGGGAAGCCTCTGAACGCGAAGAACTTGAAGAAAATGAAGTTGATAGAGAATATCAAAAAGGAACCCAGCGCTACTCCTATTGCTGATATCACCAGCAGAAGAGTTCCACTGAGTGACTTTCCTTTATTCTCTCAGATAGAATCCAAGCCAGTGGTAGTTCTCAGATATATGGACGCGTGCAAAGCTGATGGCACAGATCCAAATCTGAAGATAAAAGATCTGCATCAACCTCAACCAGAAGTGACTCTGAAGAAGACGAAGAAGAGGAAGGCACCTTCAGAAGGATCATCCCAGCAGACACCCAAGAAAAGAGGTAATTTATCTGCTGCTTCTGTTTTAAATTCTTCTACTATTCCAGCATCTATTCCTCCTCCAACCTCTCATAGAATCTCAATCCCCATCCCAACAATAGATGAAACTGAACCAGAAGATGACCCTTCTGAGGCACTACAACTCAGAAGACCCAGAACCAAACATCCCAAACCAACAATATCAACAACACCAGCAATTGACAAAGTGATGTCTGACATTGATCAACACACTTCTGATCACTCCTCCAATCCAAACTCTGAACCACAAATTGTCCCTCCTCCACAACCAGAACCACAGCAATCTGCTGAGGAACCAGAACAACAACAACCACTCTCATCCATTCCAGAAGAACCTCTCATCCCTGAACAACCAGAAATTCCAACAACTTCTCCTCAACCAGCAATTTCGTCTCCCTCTCCTCAACCAGAAATTCATCCACCATCACCTCAACCTGAGTTTCATCACTCTGAAACTCCTTCTCCTCCACCTTCTGAACCTCATTCACCTCAACCATCACCTCTGGAAATCCAGCTGCCATGTGGAACAACAGTCACTATGGCCCAGTTGCCATCCTCACCAAAATCTACACCACCAAACACTCCCAAAACACCAAACAGTCCAATCATAATTTCTGATTCTCCCACTCCATCTCCAAAATAAACAGCTGCCAAGCAAACCACCGAAAACCCCAGCAGGACCTTCATAGACTTAACAATCTTTGACTGTCTTGCTGATCTGAAAAATAAAATAGCCATCCCAAAACCAAAACAACCAGATGTTGGCTCTGGTATTATGAATTTTGAAACAGGTGTGCAGCAGTGGATTGCTTCTTTGAAGCAAGTCTGTCCCGGAATAATTGACCCATCTGCCTCTGACCAGCTCTGGTCACAATTCAGAATTTGGGTACGTGCTGAAGCCCTCAAGTTGCAGGATATCAACTATGAGCAGGCACAACAGAACTTCAGCAAGCTGCTGAAGGAAGTTGAAAGTTAGCTGCCTCAGGAAGTTGTGCTCCCTCTGGATAGTGAACCTTGGTCTGAGAAACAGCTAGCTTCAAAGGTGCAACCAGAAGAAGACAAGACCATTCAAGCTGAAGCAAGTCAAGCAGAAGATGTTGCAGAAAGCTCTCAGAAGCTTCCTACTTCTGATGTCTCTCAAGCTGCCTTGGATAGGCAGACTCTGGAAGAGCTGAAGCTGAATGACATGCGTCTGCAGCAGAGGATGGATGAAAACGACCAGAAGATTAAAGAAAGGATGGATGTGCAGGATAGCAAGATTGACACTGTTGTCAGCATGGTACACAAGCAGAATGATGAAGTGGTGAAAAACACAAGAAGGGGGGGTTGAATTGTAAAACTGAAATCTAATGCAATGAACAAGATATTTTTATCCTGGTTCGTTTGATCTCAAACTACTCCAGTCCACCCGTCAAGGTGATTTCGCCTCTCTCCAACGAGGTCTTAATCCACTATATTCAACTGAATATTACAGACTGCTTTAACAACTGCTAAAGCCTTCTTGATCCAAACCACAACCCGGTTTGTCAAGGAAACACTTTCTTACAAAGAGATAAAACTAAGTGTGTGAATGTTTTCTACAAAACTGTATCACAACTGTGATGTATACACAAATTAAAGCTTAGAAACTAGATTGCTAAACAATGATAGAATATCAGAATGTGTGGTGTTTAGCAAAACTGAGAGAAGGAAGATTTTGATCAGCTTTTATGCGTGTAGAGATTTTGAGAGCATTAGCCATTTCAATCTTCAAAGTCTTGTTTTTATAGCACTGAGATGATGAACGTTGGATGCAATATTCTTGATTCAATGCTAATAACAAACTTTCCTTATCGAGCAGATCTTGTCTGGAATGAGGCCGTTGGTATTAATTTGCTTTCAATGCACAGTATCGTTGCTTACTTAATGCAAGTTCTGGCTTGGCTCATTCTGACTCTGCTTAGCTGCTGATGAACTGTTGTGTTTCTTTATCAGAGTGTTGAGCGCAGTCTTGTTCATCAGGCTTCAGCATATACGTGAGTTGATCATCTGATTCTGATATTCTGAGATGGCAACTTTTGATGCTGGTGTCAAGAACCAAATTCTGATGCTGATTAGATGTGATCTTGCTTATATCAATCAGAGTTTCTGCAAGTCAGAACATAATAATTTTAGGCAGCAGATAGTTCATACATGAATCTTATAAATAATATATCTTTTCACTTTGTTATCATTAAAACTTAAATATAGGGTAGTAGATTCAAACTTTGTTCTAACAATCTCCCCCTTTTTGATGATGACAAAAACTAGATATTTTTAAATGAAAATAACGTGAAAAGGTATCAGAGATATGCATCAGAGTAAGAGGTAAAAAGATAAGGAGTAAAGAGATATCAGAGTTGAGAGATACTCCCCCTGAGTTTATTACTTCCCTTTGATTACAAGTGTTCTTCAAGATCAGATCTTTTTGCCTTTCTTTGAACATCAGAGTATCAGAGTCTTTGACGATCAGAAGCTTTATGTCAGAGCAGAGCTTCAGAGCTTTTCTTGTCAGAGCTTTGCTTTGGATCAGAGTATCAGAGCGGATCAGAGCTTCATAGTGATCAGAGCTTCTAGTCTTCAGAGTGTCCAGGAGCTTCCTTTGTATCTGTAGACTTTAAGCAAAACAGAAAAACATTTTCAAGTAATAGAGTTAGAATGTTTGAGAATTTCTGTCTAGTTAGCCGTTATTGTTTAAAATATCATTCTTGTTCTCCCCCTTTTTGTCAGCAATCAAAAAGTGTAAGTGATGTGCTAAAACAGTTAAGATCAGAAAAACTATTTATATTAAAAGAGTTCAGAATCAAAACATGACAATAGTACAAAATATATTCAAACAGTACATCAGAACATCAAAGAAGACATGAAAAGGACATGAATGAAAAAAGACTAAGGTTGAGGAGGCAAGCGTGTGAACAGGTTCTCCAGCATGGCTTGGATCTTTTCAGCAGTCTCATTCTGCTTGTGCACCATGCTGACAACAGTGTCAATCTTGCTATCCTGCACATCCATTCTTTCTTTCATCTTCTGGTCACTTTCATCCATCCGCTGCTGCAGACGCATGTCATTCAGCCTTAGTTCTTCCAGAGTCTGCCTGTCCAAGGCAGCTTGAGAAGCATCAGAAGCAGGAAGCTTCTGAGAGCTTTCAGCAACATCTTCTGCTTGACTTTCTTCAGCTTGAATGGTCTTGTCTTCTTCTGATTGCACCTTTGAAGCTTGTTGTTTCTCAGACCAAGGTTCACTATCCAGAGGGAGCACGTCTTCTTTCAGAAGCTGACTTCCAACTTCATTCAGAAGCTTGCTGAAATTCTGTTATGCCTGCTCATAGTTGATATCCTGCAACTTGAGGGCTTCAGCACGTACCCAAAGTCTGAATTGTGACCAGAGCTGATCAGAAGCAGCTGGGTCAATCATTCCAGGACAGACTTGCTTCAAAGAAGCAATCCATTGCAGCACACCTGTTTCAAAATTCATAATACCAGAGCCAACATCTGGTTGTTTTGGTTTTGGGATGGCAATTTTATGTTTCAGGTCAGCAAGACGGTCAAGACTGGTTAAGTCTATGAAAGTCCTGCTGGGGTTTTCGGAGGTTTTCTTGGCAGCTGTTTGTTTTGGAGAGGGAGTTTCAGAATCAGAGATTATGATTGGACTGGGTGGTGTTTTGGGAGTATTTGGTGGTGTAGATTCTGATGAGGATGGCAATTGTGCTAAGGTGATTGTTGTTCCACCTGGCAGCTGGATTGCCAAAGGAGATGGTTGAGGTGAATGAGGTTCAGATGGTTAAGGAGAAGGAGTTTCAGAGTGATGAAACTCTGGTTGAGGTGATGGTGGATTAATTTCTGGTTGAGGAGAGGGAGAC
The DNA here is from genome assembly GCA_948472305.1 of Vicia faba. Taxonomy (NCBI): domain Eukaryota; kingdom Viridiplantae; phylum Streptophyta; class Magnoliopsida; order Fabales; family Fabaceae; genus Vicia; species Vicia faba. The sequence continues at coordinate 296,521 of CATIWC010000515.1, forward strand.
GGAATTGCTGGTTGAGGAGAAGTTGTTGGAATTTCTGGTTGTGGAGGGATAAGGGGTTCTTCTGGAATGGGTGAAAGTGGTTGTTGTTGTTGTTCTGGTTCTTCAGCAGATTGTTGTTGTTCTGGTTGTGGAGGAGGGACAATTTGTGGTTCAGAGTTTGGTTGATCAGAGGTGTGTTGATCAATGTCAGACAGCACTTGGTCAATTGCTGATGTTGTTGAGATTGTTGGTTGTTTGGGATGTTTGGTTCTGGGTCTTCTGAGTTTTAATGCCTCAGAAGGGTCCTCTTCTGGTACAGTTTCATCTATGGTAGGGATAGGAATTGAGATTCTATGAGAGGTTTGAGGAGGAATAGATGTTGGAATAGTAGAAGAATTTAAAACAGAGGCAGCAGATGAATTACCTCTTTTCCTGGGTGTCTGCTGGGATGATCCTTCTGAAGGTGCCTTCCTCTTCTTCGTCTTCTTCAGAGTCACTTCTTGCTGAGGTTGATGCAGAGCTTTGATAATCAGATTTGGATCTGTACCATCTGCCTTGCACGCATCCAAGTATCTGAGAACCACCTCTGGTTTGGATTCTATCTCAGAAAATAAAGGAAAGTCACTCAGAGGAACTCTTCTGCTGGTGATGTCAGCAATAGGAGTAGCTCTGGGTTCCTTCTGGATATTTTCTATCAGCTTCATCTTCTTCAAGTTCTTTGCGTTCAGAGGTTTCCCAATTGTTGGTTCAATAGTGCTTAGCTCTTGAGCTTCTATCAGATGCTTTATCAGCCTATTCTCTGTCAGAATATCTGATATCAACCTTTCAAAGGGTATCCAATCCCTCTTGGTTCTTTCTTCTTCCCTGGTTTCCTTCACACTTGTCCTGAGGTGGTTGAACAGAAAATGAGCCAGATTGATTTTTACCTTCTGATCAATAAAGTAGATCAGAAACTGCTGATCCACATTTATGTAATCAGGTGAACTGGTTGGTTTCCTGTGGTTGAATCACCCCAGAATTATCTTAGCCCAAACTCTGTAGTGATCCTTCAGATCTTTGATCTTGCTGCTGGGCACCCCATGGGTGAAAATTCTTGCAGCTATCACACCCACATCAGCACATCTTTCAGCCATGTCCACACAACGGACGCCACCGCCACTGTAACCGATTAGCCTTGAAATGTGATCCTCTGTGATCACAATCTTCTTCCCTATAACAAAGGAGGTGACTAGATGTGTTGAAGCCTTGGTGTGAATCCAGAATTCCTTGACTAGCATAGGGAATGTTGGTCCAACCAACCTGTCAAAATACCTTTCCCACTTTTGTGCCCTAACTTCTTCAGTTAGGTCAAAACCGTTCTCCTTCAAGCTTCCAAAATCAATGATTAATTCAGAAAGCACTTCAAGATTCTTTACAGGAGTGAGGAGAGTTCTGAATGGCACTTGATATTGCTCAGATGATGCTTTCTTCTGAGGACCTGCAGAAGCACTGCTGGAGGTTGCCATGTTCACACTAAATAGGTTTTGAGAAGAAACTGAGAAAAGGGTTTTGCAAGAGATGAATACAGAAATATGCAGAGAATGCTTGAGTATTAGTGAGAAAACGTAAAGAATGAGAATGAGAGATTAATGTGTTTAAATAGATTTTCAAAATATTTTGAAAAGATAAATGTTTTTAAGAAAGAGAAAAATCATGATTGCATTTTAAAAGCATGATTACTTTTCATTAAATGCTTGCTGATTTTGGGGGATTTGAGAAAGATACTTAAAAACGGTTACCAGACATGTGTCTCAATGCACCCAATCAGCGCTTTGCCTTCTCATAAGCGTGCACGCGTTCTGCTTCAGAGATATGCTGATGATTGGATGACACTTGTTTGATGTAGTGATCAGCACGTCTGTCTTTGAGCTTAGACTCTCAGATCTTTAGACTTGCATCTGATACAATCTGCGTGTTCTATCTTTCTGAAAGAAGATTGATCAGAAGTTCACAGTAAAACAATTACATTCTGAAGGTAAATATATGGAATTAAAACATTTTCACTCTGGACAAACTTTCATGCTGAGATGTTTCAGAATGAAATTAAACCTATCTTCTGAAAGGGGTTTAGTAAAGATATCAGCCCATTGATGGTCTGTATCTATAAATTTTAAGTTCAAAATACCTTTCTGAATATAGTCCCTAATGAAGTGATGTTTTATTTCTATATGCTTAGCTCTAGAATGTAAAATGGGATTCTTACTTAAGCAAATAGCAGAAGTATTATCACAGAGTATAGGAATGTTACTCTCAAAAATCTGGAAGTCTTCAAGCTGACTCTTCATCCAGAGCATTTGTGTGCTACATCCTGCTGCTGCTATGTACTCAGCTTCTGTTGTTGATAGCGCAATTGTTGATTGCCTTTTGCTGGACCAAGAGATCAGATTTTCTCCCAGAAACTGGCAGCTTCCAGAAGTACTTTTACGTTCCACTCTGTCTCCAGCAAAATCAGCATCGCAGTAGCCTACTAAGATGTAATCACTAGATTTTCTATAAAACAAACCCAGATTAGTAGTACCTTTCAGATACTTGAAAATTCGCTTAACAGCTGTTAAGTGAGATTCTCTAGGATCTGATTGGAATCTAGCACAGATACAAACACTGAATAATATGTCAGGTCTTGAAGCAGTCAGATAGAGGAGAGAACCAATCATACCTCTGTAGACTTTCTGTTCTACATTTTTGCTTACCTCTTTTCTTTCCAGAATGCACGTGGGATGCATTGGAATCTTTGATGACTTACATTCTGAGAGGTCAAATTTCTTCAGAAGATCTCTGATGTATTTGCTCTGATGAATGTAAGTTCCCTCTGGAGTTTGATTGATCTGAATTCCTAGAAAGAATTTCAGTTCCCCCATGAGGCTCATCTCAAATTCTGCCTGCATACACTTAGCAAATTTTCTTCCAAGAGAAGGATTAGTAGAACCAAAAATAATATCATCAACATAAATTTGACAGACTAAAATGTCATTCTTAACTGATTTACAGAATAGAGTAGTGTCCACTTTCCCTCTGGTGAATTCATTTTCTAACAGAAAGTTACTTAGCCTTTCATACCAAGCTCTGGGAGCTTGTTTCAGACCATACAGTGACTTCTTTAGTTTGAAAACATGTTCTGGATGTTTTTTATTTTCAAAACCAGGGGGTTGGTGTACATAAACTTCTTCTTCTATATAACCATTTAAGAATGCACTTTTGACACCCATCTGATACAGAGTGATGCCTCTATTAACAGCAAATGAAATTAAAAGTCTGATAGATTCTAACCTGGCGAATAGGGCAAAGGTTTCTGTATAGTCTATCCCCTCTTGCTGACTATAACCTTGTGCAACCAGTCGTGCCTTGTTTCTGATGACTTCACCTTGTTCATTTAGCTTGTTTCTGAACACCCATCTTGTTCCAATGACGTTGAATCCTTTTGGTATGGGAACGAGATCCCATACGTCGTTTCTGGTGAATTGATTCAGCTCTTCTTGCATTGCCAGAATCCAGTCATTATCCAGAAGTGCTTCATCAATATAAGAAGGTTCAATCAGAGACACAAGTCCCATAAGAGTTTCTTCAGAGTTTCTGAAGCTTGCTCTTGTTCTGATTGGATCTTCCTTTCTTCCTAAGATAGTCTCTTCTGGGTGATCCAAACTGCTTCTGGGTAATCTCTTCTGAGGTTGATCAGCAGCTGTTGTAGGATTGCTAGCAGTGCTCCTTTCAGACGTTGAAGGAATGTCTGTGTTGAGAGCTTCTGATGACTTGTCTTCAGAACCTGTAAATTCAATTTCTATACCTGCAAAAATTTCATTCTGCTTTGACTTTTCAGAGTCAAGCTTATCATCAAAACGAACACTGATTGATTCTTCCACAATCTGTGTTTCTGTATTGTATACTCTGTACCCTCTTGAGCGTTCAGAGTATCCTAACATAATACACTTCTGTGCTTTAGAGTCAAACTTGTTCAAATAATTCTTTGTATTTAATATAAAGCAAGTACATCCAAATGGATGAAAATATGAAATGTTGGGCTTTCTGTTCTTCCACAATTCATATGGAGTCTTTTCCAGAATAGGTCTTATTGAGATTCTATTCTGAATGTAGCACGCTGTGTTTATTGCCTCTGCCCAGAAGGTCTTAGCAACGTTTGTCTCATTGATCATGGTTCTAGCCATTTCTTGCAATGTTCTGTTCTTTCGTTCTACAACTCCATTTTGTTGGGGAGTTCTAGGACAAGAGAAATCATGCAGAATGCCTCTGTCATTAAAGAATGACTCAAAATCTTTGTTTTCAAATTCTCCACCATGATCACTTCTGACTTTAACGATTCTAAGCTCCTTTTCATTCTGAACTTGGTTACAGAAGGTAACAAACACAGAGTGTGACTCGTCCTTGTGTCTTAAGAACTTTACCCATGTCCATCTGCTATAGTCATCTACGATTACTAACCCATACTTCTTGCCACTGACTGAAGCAGTTTTAACTGGTCCAAATAAGTCAATGTGCAGAAGTTCTAATGGCTTAGAGGTAGAAACACCATTTTTGGATTTAAAAGAAGGTTTTGCAAATTTGCCTTTCTGACATGCTTCACACAGAGCATCTGAATTGAACTTCAAATTAGGAAGTCCTCTGTCGAGATTGAGTTTGTTAATCTGAGATATTCTTCTCATACTAACATGCCCCAATCTTCTGTGCCAGATCCACTGCTCGTTGTTAACAGACAGAAGGCATTTTACATTCTGACTCTTTAGTTCAGAAAGTTTGATTTTGTAAATGTTGTTTTTCCTCTTACCATTAAATAGGATAGTCCCATCTTTCTGACTAACAGCTTTACATGATTTTTGATTAAAGATTATATCATAACCGTTATCACTTAATTGACTTATGGATAACAGATTATGCATCAATCCATCTACTAGCAGAACATTATTAATAGAGGGAAGATTTCCATTACCTACAGTTCCAGAGCCAATTATCTTTCCCCTCTGATTGCCTCCAAAGCCAACGTGGCCTCCAGGCTTAAGTTCCAGGCTTTGGAACATATGCCTTCTTCCCGTCATGTGTCGTGAGCAGCCAGAGTCCAGGTACCATGACTGGTGTTTCTGACTTGCTGCTAAAGATATCTGCAACATGTATTATTTTATCCTTAGGTACCCAGATTTTCTTGGGTCCTGATTTGTTAGTTTTACCAAAACTCTGGTTGAATTTTGGTTTCACAGAGTGCTTACTGCTAGTGTATTTAATATCATGTGTGTGACCATACACAAAGTGTGAATTTAGAGGAGTGTGTTTAATGGTTAAGTCCATGACATTCTTTGGTGTAGGAACCTTACCTTGGTATCCTATTCCTTTCCTGACGTTTCTGCTAACTCCATAGATCATTGAAGCCATTCTGCTTCTATCTATGCTTTTAGCTAGGAACTTCTGGAAACTGTGATCATACTCCTTGATGATCTCATCAGCGTTGCTGGGAGTTTCAGAAATTGGTTCCTTCTGAGAGTTTTGTAAAGTGTTTTCTAATTTTGAAATCTTATTTCTCAGCTCAGAATTTTCCAATTTGAGACTCTCAGTCTTATTAGAGTCAGATTCAAGATTCCTTTTCAGGTCTCTGAATTTGGCTCTAATTTGTTGATAACGTTCCAGAATCTCATTAAGGCTTTCAGCAAGTTCAGCCTTTGTAAAGTTAACAGCAAAGTTAGGAAATACCTCTTCAGTATCTGATTCTGAGTCTGATTCAGAAGCTTCACTATCTTCTGAGATGTTAGCCATGAGAGCTATGTTTTCCCTCTCATCATCTGATTCTGAGTCAGCTTCAGACGAGTCAGAGTCATCCCATGTAGCCATGAGACTTTTCTTCTTCTCTCTTCCAAACTTCTTTTTGGGCTTTTCCCTCTGAAGCTTTGGGCAGTCACTCTTATAGTGTCCTTGCTCATTGCACTCATAGCAGATGATGTCCTTGGTGTTTGGCTTTTTGATACTGGAGGAGCCTTCAGATCTTCTGTATCCAGAGGAAGAATCTGTCCTTCTGTATCTGGAGGAAGACTCGTTCTGATCAGATCTTCTGGGATTCCTGAACTTTCTTTGTCTTTGCTTCCACAGTTGATTTACTCTTCTGGAGAGGAGAGAGAGTTCGTCTTCTTCTGATGAGGATCCATCAGATGTTTCTTCAACTGCCTGCAAAACTTTAGACTCAAATTTTTTGTTAGATTTTAATGCTAAAGGCTTACCTTGCTTCTGAGGCTCATCAGCTTCTAGCTCTATCTCATGACTTCTGAGGGAGCTGATAAGTTCCTCCAGAGTGATTTTGTTGAGATCTTTAGCTAGCTTCAGAGCTGTAACCATAGGTCTCCACTGCTTGGGTAAACTTCTGATGATTTTCTTGACATGGTCAGCAGTAGAGTATCCTTTGTCCAGAACTTTGAGACAAGCTACCAGAATCTGGAATCTAGAGAACATGGTTTCAATGGATTCAGATTCTTCCATTTTGAATGCCTCATACTTCTGAATGAGCGCCAGAGCTTTTGTTTCTTTGACCTGAACGTTGCCCTCATGCGTCATTCTGAGTGAGTCAAAAATATTCTTTGCTGTGTCTCTGTTGGAGATCTTTTCATACTCAGTATAGGAGATGGCGCTGAGGAGGATGGTTCTGGCCTTGTGGTGATTCTTGAAGTCACGCTTTTGTTGATCAGACATTGTTTTTCTATCAATCTTCTGACCGCTTGCATTCACAGGGTGTGGGTATCCATCTGTCACCATATCCCACAGATCAGCATCATGAGCCAGAAAGAAGCTTTCAATTCTGTCTTTCCAGTAATCAAAGTTTTCTCCATCAAAGACTGGAGGTTTGCCGCTGAATCTGTCTCTGTCCTCATTGTTGTCATTGTTGATGTGAGAATTGTTTCCTGCCATTGTGTTTTTCTGACGCTGGATCTTGTACTGACACGGTTAAGTGTTTTAGCTCAGAACCAGGCGCTCTGATGCCAATTAAAGTGGTGAAAAACACAAGAAGGGGCGGTTGAATTGTAAAACTGAAATCTAATGCAATGAACAAGATATTTTTATCCTGGTTCGTTTGATCTCAAACTACTCCAGTCCACCCGTCAAGGTGATTTCGCCTATCTCCAACGAGGTCTTAATCCACTATATTCAACTGAATATTACAGACTGCTTTAACAACTGCTAAAGCCTTCTTGATCCAAACCACAACCCGGTTTGTCAAGGAAACACTTTCTTACAAAGAGATAAAACTAAGTGTGTGAATGTTTTCTACAAAACTGTATCACAACTGTGATGTATACACAAATTAAAGCTTAGAAACTAGATTGCTAAACAATGATAGAATATCAGAATGTGTGGTGTTTAGCAAAACTGAGAGAAGGAAGATTTTGATCAGCTTTTATGCGTGTAGAGATTTTGAGAGCATTAGCCATTTCAATCTTCAAAGTCTTGTTTTTATAGCACTGAGATGATGAACGTTGGATGCAATATTCTTGATTCAATGCTAATAACAAACTTTCCTTATCGAGCAGATCTTGTCTGGAATGAGGCCGTTGGTATTAATTTGCTTTCAATGCACAGTACCGTTGCTTACTTAATGCAAGTTCTGGCTTGGCTCATTCTGACTCTGCTTAGCTGCTGATGAACTGTTGTGTTTCTTTATCAGAGTGTTGAGCGCAGTCTTGTTCATCAGGCTTCAGCATATACGTGAGTTGATCATCTGATTCTGACATTCTGATATGGCAACTTCTGATGCTGGTGTCAAGAACCAAATTCTGATGTTGATTAGATGTGATCTTGCTTATATCAATCAGAGTTTCTGCAAGTCTGAACATAGTAATTTTAGGCAGCAGATAGTTCATACATGAATCTTATAAATAATATATCTTTTCACTTTGTTATCATCAAAACTTAAATATAGGGTAGTAGATTCAAACTTTGTTCTAACAAATGAGACTGCTGATCAGATCAAAGCCATGCTGGAGAACTTGTTCACACGCTTTCCTCCCCAACCTTAGTTTTCATTCATGTCATTTTCATGTTTTCCTTGATTTTCTGATGTACTGTTTGAATATGTTTTGTTTGATTCTGAACCTTTTTATATGACAAGTTTTTCTGATCTTAATTATTTTAGCACATCACCTACACTTTTTGATTGCTGACAAAAAGAGGGAGAACAAGAATGATATTTTAAATAATAACGGATTACTAAGACAGAAATTCTCGAACATTCTAACTCTGATATACTTGAATATGTTTTATGTCTTTTCCTAAGTCTACAGGTACAGGAAAACTCCATGATACTCTGAAGACTAAAGCTTTGAAACTCTGACCCGCTATGATACTCTGACCCAAAGCAAAGCTCTGACAAGAAAAGCTCCAATACGCTGATCTGAAGCTCTGCTCTGATATGCTGATCTAAAGCTTCTGATAGTCAAAGACTCTGATACTCTGATGTTCAAAGAAAGGCAAAAAGATTTGATCCTGAAGAACTCTTGGAATAAAAAAGGGAAGTAATAAACTCAGGGGGAGTATCTCTCAACTCTTATCTCCTTATCTTCGATAAACCTCTTACTCTGATACATATCTCTGATACCTTTTCACGTTATTTTCAATTAAAAAATATCCAGTTTTTGTCATCATCAAAAAGGGGGAGATTGTTAGAACAATGTTTGAATCTACTACCCTACGTTTAAGTTTTGATGATAACAAAATGAAAAGATATATTATTTATATGATTCATGTATGAACTATCTGCTACCTAAAATATCACATTCTACTTTGCAGAAATTCTGATAGGTATAAGCAAGAGCACACTTAATCAGCATCAGAAATTTGGTTCTTGACATCAGCATCAGAAGTTGCCATATCAGAATACCAGAATCAGAAGATCAACTCACGAGTATGCTGAAGCTTGATGAACAGAACTGCGCTCAACACTCTGATAAAGAAAACAACAGTTCATCAGCAGTTAAGCAGAATCAGAATGAGCCTAGCCAGAACTTGCATTAAGTAAGCAACGGTACTGTGCATTGAAAGCAAATTAATACCAACGGCCTCATTCCAGACAAGATCTGCTCAATAAGGAAAGTTTGTTATTAGCATTGAATCAAGAATATTGCTCCAACGTTCATAATCTCAGTGCTATATAAACAAGACTATGAAGATTGAATTGGCTAACGCTCTCCAACTCTTTACACGCCTAAAAGCTGATCATAATCTTCCTTCTCTCAGTTTGCTAAACACTACACATCTTCTTACTCAATCTTTGTTTTAGCAATCTAGTTTCTAAGCTTAAAGTTGTGTATACATCACAGTTGTGATACAGTTTTGTAGAAAACATTCACACACTTAGATTTATCTTCTTTGTAAGAAAGTGTTTCCTTGACAAACCGGGTTGTGGTTTGCATCAAGAAGGCTTTAGCAGTTGTTAAAGCAGTTTGTAATATTCAGTTGAATATAGTGGATTAAGACCTCATTGGAGAGAGGCGAAATCACCTTGACGGGTGGACTGGAGTAGTTTGAGATCAAACGAACCAGGATAAAAATATCTTGTTCATTGCATTGATTTTCAGTTTTACAATTCAACCCCCCCCCCCCCCTTCTTGTGTTTTTCACTACTTCAATCTTTTGCTGCAAACAATATCCATAAATATCAAGCAACTTGTACCAACTATGTGCAGCTAGCAAGCAAGCCTGTAAAGGCTTTGGCATTGTCACTTCCAACTTTTCTTCAAAAGCAAGAAACTTGCAAAAGTCAATAGAACTTGGGCATCTGATAAAGGAAAGCCTTAGCTTCATTTCAAACAACCTGAGAACCTTGTAACAAGCCAATACACGAGCTCATAGCATTTAAAACTCTCTCAAACACAAAAAACACCATTTTTTGCCCAAACATGGCAATCTCTGCAAATCACAAGCCATTTCCATATTGCCTCGTGCGTTTTTCTTTGAATCACTTCAAACACATTCCATACCTCCTACCTAAACTATCCAGGCCTTTGTCTTGCAACTGTAACCCCTATTTCAAGCTTCACCATTTTCATTTTTGGAGTTTGCAGGTTGACTTCTACAAGGAGTTTCAGGCAACTTCAAGGCAAGCTGAGCATTGGAGAAGCTTGAGGGAACTTCAAGGAAGCTCACAAGATCTTCAGGCCTCACTCAAAGTTCTCACATTGCCATATCCAAACTCAACTGAACAAGGTATTTGTCAAGTTTCTATCTCTCTATTTAGGCATCCTTAAGCTTAGGTTTGTGAAGCATAGATGTAGTCCTCAACATGCTTGAGCTGTACATATGCATAGTTTTTATTTATATTAACTGAGTAGTGAGAATTTGAAGCTTGAAGTTCATGAAAATTTTAGGTCAGAAATTAGGGGTGATAAAATTCTCCTTGATCTTTGAGAGTTAGGTCATGATTTTTATATCATTGGAATCGTGAGTTAACATGCTATAAGTTTCATGTTGCAAGATTTTGTTTTTATGCACGTATGCAAGAATTACAGGTTGAAGCACAGGGCGCGCGTGAAGGAGCAAGGACAGGGATGAAGTGGTGTTCTGGGCCTGGCGCCTTGGGCTTGTTTCTATTCACACCCCCCATTTTGCTTTTGCACCCCCTATTCATATTTTGTTATTTTTCATATTTTCTTGTTATTTTTATATTTTTGACTTTATTATTTTTTTCTGAACATTAAAAAATCCCAAAAATATTTTCTTAATTTTTTGCATTTTATTTTATTATTTTTATGGTATAAAAATAGTTTATTAGGTTAAATAGAATTTATTTTCTTAAATAAACTTGTAAATAATATTAAAATACTTAAATATTTTATTTTATTATATTATACACATAAAATATTATTTTCTCACATATTTTAATTTTTAATATTTATACATAATATTTTTTTTTTCTTAAACAAAAATGGACAAGAATATTAGAAAACATATATTTTTCTTTTAATAAAAAATTAGGGTTTCCCCTTTTAAAAATAATAACATTATTTTTCTTATTTTTAGGACTTAGATAATATTATTTTCTCATGCATAAAACAATTACAAAACATTTTTTGCATATTTACATTTTATTGCATATTTAAATATTTTCTTATTTATTTATTTGTACAATAAATTCAATTGAGTTGTAATAGTGAATTAGGGTTTTATTTTGAGCAATATCCCCCATTTAAAACTTGTATCCCCCTCCCTATAATATTGTTGTAATAGTTTAGATTTACTTTACGCAATTTATTGCATTATATGCATGTTTAGTAAAAATTAGGGTTTGTATGATAAGACAAAATCAAACAAATAGCATGACCTAATACAAGAAAAATGCATGAAAAATGACAACACCTTGCATACAAACACCTCTAGGGTTTCACCCACTTGGTTGCCTTAAAACATGGCCATGGTATGCATGCTAGGTATCTTGGCAAAACAAAACAAAACAAAAGATCATAGTCCCTCGACGACGCTAGACAAGGTTGCCTAAAAACAAATGATCTTAGTCCCTCAAAACTTGATAAGATACTTGGCAATATTGTTATCATGGCCATACGATGACCCACGCCTGTCCCGTTTAAACATCCAAAGATAGGGTTGTCTACTAAAACAATAGTAGGTCAACAATGTCAAAGGAATAAAAATGTACAAGAAAGACTTTTGAGTAGGTAGATAAGCTTCTAGTTACTTGATTAATTTGCAAACCATCCTTGCTATTTTCAAACAAACACACACACATTTCAAAAACATTTCCAAACAACTTTCAAAACATTGAAACATTTTTTAAAAGACAAACATCTTTGTATACATTCTTACAAACAATAATCATTACAAAGGTCGCCTAAACAAAGGCCTCTTTTCAAAATACTTTCAAAACCACACAAAGCACCATTTCAAACAATTGAAAAAGCAAAGCAAGTGATCTAAACCAAGTAACTAAGAGCCCATGGAAAACCATGGATGAAAAGGGTGCTAGCACCTTCCCTTTTCATGATCTACCCCCCGAACCCAAAAACAATCTCAAAGGTATTTCATGTGTTTTTTTACCTTTCTTTTTGGATAAAAGAAAAGTCGGTGGCGACTCTTGCTAAACCGCAACATTTGCAAACACAAACGTAAAACCTCAAGGCAGTTCTCCCACCGCATCACAGTCTGCAACACAAGTGTTAAGTTTCCGATCGAGTTTGATCAAAAAAACTTAGACTTGTTATGGTAAGAATGCTTACCTGTTTAGGAGTTGTGCCAAATACCTTGGTCATAGAAAAGTGAGTATTTTATTAGTTTGTTGGGGAAATGTATCAGATACTTTTAAAGGAAGTATATGGATAAAACTTCAAGTATTAATTTTAGTTTACATGATTTGATAGTAAGATTATTTTTGTTAAATACTAATGCATACGCATTCATGTAATTGTAGTCAAATTTTGAGTTTGAAGTAAGTGATGATAAATTGATGAATAAATTGGTCTCTTGCGTTGGTGAGTGTTGGAGAGGCTTTAAGTTATAACTCACAAATAATTACATTATAAATCCCAAGCATGATCTAGAGTATCCAATTGTGAAATATAATTTTATTGATAAGGACATTTGGGAAGTTTTTTTAGTCTCGTAATTCTACTGAATTCTTGTTTAGTAGTAATATGTTTTCTAAAGAATAATCTTATTTTCTGTTTTGTTGATGCTTTAAAAATAAAACTCTGCAAGTTAATATTTCAACTATTTCTTATAACACTAAGAGTCAATCAATAAAGGAAAACAAGGCTAAAAATAGACATCCTCATAGATTTTCTTGTGGAGGTTATAGAAATTTGCACGAAGACATGATTAATAGAAAAAGACATTAGTTAGGAGATGACTCACTACGTCGTGATTATGGTTTATGTCCACCATCACACCATGAGAAGTGGAAGAGGGCTCGATAAAGACCAGGTGTATAGTTCACATGAGATGACACACGTGCAGTCACTCAGAAGATTATAAGTAGATTCTTTTGTCAATTAGAATATTAAATGTAGTTTAATTCACTTTAGAAATGAAACATTATTCATGTTTTAGGATTTGTTGGTTGATCTAGCCAGTGAAGGTTCCTTTTATTGAACAAGTGACTTCGAGCACAAGAGGAGGGATGAATTATGGTATTTAAAATTCATGATTAATTTTATAATTTTCTTGATTAGGATCGTATTAGTAATTTTGGTTGAGTGAGTTGGAGCATAAATAAAATAGTGATAGTAAATTGCATAAATTAAAAGCAAAGGGTTAGAGAGATTGAACCATATATTTATACAGGTTTGGCCAAACGTTGGCTTAGTCTTGTCCCCAAGATATCTTCTTGAGAAATTGACTATAAACTATGTGCTTTTGAAGGTTATGTCATGATCCTTTATACAAGTTGATCTAGATATTTTTACATGCTTATCCCCAACCACAAATATCTTTTACCACAAGTTAAGCTAGAAACCTCTTAGATATTTTCAGGATGATCCCAATAACCAAAAACATAATTTTTTTTCTATAAAATCTCATAAAACCACAACATAGATTTTAAGACAAGTTTACCTCATGAACTAAACTCAATCCTCTAAAGAGTATCACACTCTCAAGAGTTAAAAAATATATCACGACCACTTACGAAAACCATCCTAACGAGAAAAGTTTCACTTACAAGTACTAAGGTAATGGCAAGTAAAATAAATATTTTCTAGATAGATAGAGAAATAAATTCCAAAGAAAATGTAAAATGTTGGAAAGTGGTATGAAATGAAGAGAAGGTGAGCCTCCTTTATATAGGAGTTGAAAAACTCAAAAAAAGAAATGATCCACGAGCTGAATTGACAAGCCAATCGATTGGAATAACATTCCAATAGATTGGCATAATTTTCTAATCCATTGGAATAACGTTTCAATCCATTGGCTAAGTAAATTTTAATCAATTACTTTGCCAATCATGAAAACATTTGATATATGGTCGTTGTAGGTCATTAAGGTTTTATCCCAATCTCTTAGTTAATCAAGTATCCATTCTCTAATCGATTGGCATACTTTACAATCCATTGGCTGATAGAACAAGTTTTGTTAATCGATTAGCTTAAGTATCCAATTGATTGGTTAGTTCAAAAAAGCTTTGGAAAGAGATTAGATAACTTCTTAATCACTCGCATTGGACTAGAAAACAATTTTCATGATAAAAATATTTTAAAAAGATTTTTAAGGTGTGTGTGTGAGTGTTGCCTTAGTACTTAGAAGTTACTTCCTTGCTTTTATAAAACTCGGGTCACTCAGACATATAAACATACACGACTTGGCGGGCTTTCACACTTTATCTAAGGCTTTAAGATTTTTTGTTGGATTTCTCATGATCATATAAGCACTTTAATCTTTAGTCTCTTTTTGTTGATGACGCGTGAGATGTTTCTCTAGTTAGGTCTCCATCATCAAGTTTCAAATCTATTGCTACTGACTTTATCATTGTCATCATCAAAACATCATAAGGGATATTTTGTTTGATTTCCAACTTTATACCTAGAAGCACATAGATACACATTCCCCCATTTTTGATGATGACTGAAATTCTATTCTAAAGGGGACATATTTTGGACCAAATGTCTTAAGCCACTGTGTTCACCATCTTAAACCAGAAATTGAAAGATAATAGAAAACAAAATGATCAAGCATAAAGCAATAAAGAACACAAGAGAATTGGTAACCCAATTCAGTGCAACCTCACTTATGTTTGGAGGGTTTCCAACCCAAGAAAGGAAATCCACTTCTCAATAGTATTAGTATAATTAGTCTTAGATGAACAACTCTAGTTCAATGCCTCTTGCTAATACTACATATGTCATTCTATTTAGGACTCCCCCTAAATATGATAATCCCTCTCACTTTCTCTCAATCACTAATTGTAATACAATAATCAGAATATTGAATGTTGAATTACAACTTAACTAACAAACCAAACTCCATGCCTTAAGATATAAATGCAGGCGCAAGATTGATGCACAAACAATAACACAAACAAAAGACTAAAAATAGAAACCCTAACAAAAAGATTCATCAATATTTCCACACCTTATAATGTTAGGTTTAAGTCTCCTTAAATAGTAATGCAATATGGGCTTTTCCCAATGAGCATGAGATTTAATCACATCTAAATTTGTAGAGGATTATGTTTTGATTTGTTTTTCAAAAACCTCCAACCAAAAGATTTGATTTATTTTTATTTAAATCATAATTAAATTGATTTAATCCTATTCAATGTGCCTAACAAATCTAAACCACACATTTCTAGAATATAGCAATAAATCATGTTGCACATAACCTGAAATATTGCTCAGATCAGCAAAAATATTGGCCTACCATCAAAGGTCATATGTTGCACACATGTTGGAACATCATGTCCGACATGTGTCCTTTCTTCACCAAAACATCTTGTACACTCCAAGTTGTTTTGCATTCCAATTTGTTTTTCATAATGCAACCAATCTTATAGAACAATAATATCCCCCTTTAGCAAGTTTTGGCAAAGAACTCTTACAAAACTTACAAGATGTGCATGGGTAAATCTTCAAAATCTCAAACTGAGCATCATAAGCACAACACAAGAATTCAGAATAATTAGAATAAACAACAATAATAAAAGTAGGTCACTGGAGATATAAGGGAGTGAACCCCTCTTCAACCTATTTGAGCCTTGAAGTAGGAGTTTTCTTTTCTTGCCAGAAAAAACCCTCATACTTAACCCGGGGCATGGTAGATTTCAAATAATTCGATCGAGCAATCAAAACTCATCAGGAGTATGCATCTAAGGATATAACAATGGTTATCCATCAAAAGGCCAAGGAAAGTCAAAACCGCAATGGTCAATCTTCACCTATCAGTAGTGTGCATCAAAAAAGGATGATACCACAATGGTTATCTCTAGCACATAAGGAGGTCAATATATGACGATACAACAATGGTTATCCCTCATTTACGAAGGACTTAGACAATCACAATCACTTCCAACAAATCGAAGACGACATGAAGATCAACCACTTGTTCAAAAGGAAAGAAAAGGAAATTATGAAAGAAAGAGACAAAAAGCTCAGTTAAGTTTAAACTTGAAAAACAAGTCACTTAGGCAGAAGTCAGGGAAAAATTTAGAGAAAGCGAAAAGCGAAAAGGGATTACCAAATAGAAATCCTTAGCAAAGAACAAAGTCGTGTGATCAGACACTAAGAACGAAAGAGGCGAGTGATTGTCGTGTCCAAAAAAATAAACCTCATTGATTCCTCAACCATTATAAACATCTCTTAAGAGATGAGTGCTCACATCTAGTTAATTGAACATAGGAATGGAGTACATCATGGAGAATGGGTGGGAACCAAATATTCTGAGCCTTAAATCCTTTTTTTTCTAAAAATGAAAACCAAGTCGCGTTACAACCCTTAAAATTTCAAACTAAGGTGTGGGTTAATTCGAAAGTTCACTTTAATGAGAATATGGTAATCTGACTCCTAGGAGGCTTGCTAAAAATTTTGAGTTGGTATCACTCCATCTTTTTACGTTCTTTTGTACAAGAAAAAACTCGATGTTTCGACATCTTTTCAATACAAGTTTTTAAACTTCAAGACAAGCATAGGATTTACATTGGAATTAACATTCTTAGAATAAACATTCTTTACATGTGAATAAGTGCTTAAATGTCAAGTGAGCTTGCATAATGAGCATCAGATGGAAGTTTGATTATCTCGAGGGACGAATTACTTCAAGATACCATTGAAAGGAAAGTCATTTTTGATAATGATCTTAATCTAGGGCAGACCTTTCTATTGACTCCGTTGATTAAACGAATACTAGTTTGAGAAATCATCTGAAGCATATTGCAAAATTTGATTTCCCGGAGTCTCTGCCGAGAAGTGGTGCATTACGTTAAGTTGGTCCAGAGGGATGTGTTTCTTCAAGTATCATATTGGAGCATGAAGCATTTCAAGTTGATAAGTATGGTTGTGAATTAGCCTACTTCCAAGATGTAAGCCAGCCACCCTAAGGTTATGTTGTCTTCATAACTCCGCAAGCTTCTCATTTCTCCATGAGCATGAGGTGAAGAAAAGGTTTGTCAAGACTATATTGAGCAGGGTAAAACATGTTGAATACACCGGTGAGTAAGTTTTCATCCAATCTGAGGTACTCAATTCAGGATTTGATCCCTCAAAGTACAATCAAACTGGGGAAGTTATATCGAGATTTGATAATTTTCTCTCAGAATCCGTTGATTAGAGGAGAATCTTTTCAGAATATGAAGATGCATGGGAATTCACTATGTCATTGTTGAAACCATCTCCAAATTTGGTTAGCAAGGAGTCGTGTTCCAAAGTTCGTAACATTGGGCCTGCTTATCTTGCTGGTACAGATTTAAGAAAGTCCTCTCGAGGCAATTTTCTTCAAAGGCCCTATAGCCCGGGGCAAGAAATTATGCAGGGGAATTTTCTCCTCTTCGAGGGTTGATCAGGTTAATTCCAGGTGTGGGATAAACATTTTGAAATTTTGAAAAGCACGTCGGGAAGTCAGGATCGCTATCCTCGGCTTATTAGAGACTTAGGTCTATTTATTGATGTTCCTCCATCAGAAGTTAGGATCATTATCTCCAATTGAAGTTTGGATTTTTATCCTCAGCAAGGTATGCGCAAGATAGTAAGAAGTGTGTGAGGTTGTTAACCATTCAAGGTTCGTGTTGGAAAGATTGTCTCCTAGAAGGATTTCTATTCCCCAGTAAAAGATCCATTACTACTTGACAAAGGTATGTCCGCTAAGGGGTTTCTCTTTTGAGATCTTTGTTCCCTAGCAAAGTATCCTCATTTCTCTACAGGAGGAGAATGGTTCTTCTCCTCAGAAATTTAGAAGTTACTTGAAGTGAAGATGGTTTCTTTTCAGCAACCTGCAATTTATTTTTGCAGCATCTTCTCCAAAGTCCACTGTTTAGTGGCATTTCTCCTCGAAGTTGACATGTTGGGGTTGCAATTTTACATCCTAGTTTTTACCCAATAGTTAGTAGTTCTAGTTGTTTATTCCTCAACAGAGGTTTCCATTCCAGACATGGGGCATATTGCCATAATTTCTATTTTTTGCAAGTATTACTGGTCTTTTATGACAAGAAGCATATCAACAAATAAATCAAGAAGGGTCTGTATGCGATCAACATGAGGATTTTTGTAGAATGGGATCCAATTTCACCAGTGAATGCTCACTTCTTCTTAAGACAGAATCATTCATCCTCAACGAAGGCATTCTCTCGCCTAGATAAAATTCCTTATCTCCTGTGAAAGTATACCCCTGCGTAATCCCCACTAAAGTCAACACTATTGACAAGAGTTTGTTTAAGAGTTTGTCCCTTCCAGAGGGCTGATCTCTAAAGAAAGGCATGTCATCATGGTTTTGTACAATCTTCTCCTTCAGCACATTCAACTCTTTTCGAAGAATCTGGGAAGGATCGTTTCATTGGACTAGATACCTCTACTATATCCCCTTGAAGTTCCCATGAAGTTCATCGTCCCCATGAAGTTCGTATCTTTTCTACCCAGGGAATTTTTTCCCTATTAGGTTGTCTTGAAGAGATGTTTGATTAGCATGCTTTTTATGCCCCAGTAGAGTAAATATCCTGTTTTTCTGGATTTTTATGCATAGACGAATGTCGTTTAGGGCCCTTGTATCTTCAGTTATTGAGTATTGCTAAAATATTTTTTCAGTGGAGTTCTGAACCACAAGTTCGTGGTTCAAAGATGCCTTCCTCTTCCCCAAGTGAAGATTGTTGCCCCCAACAATAGTATCCCTAAAGTGGTCTGGTTAGAATTCTTTTATTTAAGAATTTCTACAATTCCCCAGTCGAAGTCACTTTCATTGAGGACTTACATCAGAAGGTCCCAATTCCTAGCAAGGTTCTCTTTATCCCGGGAAAAAGATGTTGGATATGTTCCCCGGGAAGTTAAGAGTTGGATAAGAGTTCAAGAATTTCTCTGAACTATAATACTTTTGCAGTATTTTCCCTAGTGGAGGCATGCTCTCTCCCGAGTATTACTCCTTCTCAGTGCAGTATATTTCTTTCCAGGTTTTCTCGGAAGACTCATTTTATTCACCCACTGGAGATTCTTGATATACTTCCCCTTGAAGTCGACAATTTATGGCTTCCCCAGTGAGGTTAGCACTTGTTCTCCCCATGAAGTATACATTATCCTCCTCAGTGAAGGGTGCACCCTCTCTCTCCATTGCGGTATCTTCATGAGGATGACCATAATCCCCAATGAAGTGATTTCTGCTCCCCAGTACAAAAATCCTTGGCGGCTTAAATCTTGCAGAGATGGCTATACCCGGTGCAATGGGTATTGTTGATGTTACCATCTAAAGTTTTTTGTCTCCCCAGTGTAAGAGGTAGTCTTTATCTCCAATCGAAGTCGATTTTCTAGGACTTACCGAGGTAATTTATCTATTATTACCCAGTGGAGCAAGTTTTCTTTCTCTGGTGGAGTAAGTGTCCTATCTCCATGGTATGGTGTACATGGGAGTTCCAGTCATAACTCTTTTACTTCTGATGATAGAAGATTTTGTTGAGATAGCCCATGTGGAATTTATGTCCCAGGATGTTTGTTTCTTCCCCAAGTGAATATTTTTTACCCCACGAGAAGTGTTATCCCCAGTGTGGTCTGAGTAGAACTACTTTTATTTAAAAATTTCTATACTCCCTAGTAGAAGTTATCTTCGTCAAGAAATTCGGCGCAAGAAAGTTTCTATCCCCAGTGAAGCTCTCCTCTTTCTAACAGAAGATAAAGAATTTTTCCCTATGAAGGTGGGATTTTGATCAGAATTCAAGATTTTCTCTAAATTGTAATTTATTTTTGCAGTTTTTCCCCAGAAAGTTACTTCCCAATGATATCAATCTTCAGAGGTCGGTGGTTCTGAATCTCGGTTCCCCATTGAAGTTCAGATTGTCTTTTCTCTACAGAAGATCATATGTGTGAAGAATAATCATTCGGAAGTTCATGATCTTCTCAGCAACCGATTATTGATGTGCTTTCCCCAATGCATTTCTAAGAATGCATCATTACATTGCATCTACCAAAACGTGTAGCATTTCCATTGTATGGAGCATTACGCTATTACAAATTCAAATATACATTAAAGTATATGCCAATTATGTTTACTTGCAGTAACTGAATTGTTATGCACTCAGATTTGAATTGTCTCCACAGTAAGCTTAGGGTGATCCTATCATGTTTCCTTAGTGGAGTCTGTTTGATACCACTAGTTGGGTCTTTGGTGCTTTCCATTTCCCTAGTAAGTTGTGGTTTTCCCTTGCCCTTGCAAGCCCTTAGTTATTTTTACACATGTTTTCCTTGCCTGCAGAGTGCGAGTAAGAGTCGGTGTATAACCTTTCTTATTTCTCAAGTATTTGAGTATCCATACTTGGTGTGTGGTAATTCAGATAATTTCCACTTTTGAAGAATTACACCCCGCCTTTGGCCTGAGGGATATTATAGTTCTTACGCATTTGCAACCTATCAAAAGCCTAACGTGTTTTGGAAATCCTTGTTAGAGTCCCCTTCGGATGTCTCTTTCTCTTAAATAGTCCACCTTCGATCGGTGCTCTCTGTAGGTCCTGCTTAGTCGGTTCCTTGCTTTTGGTATCCGCGCTAGTCGGATTCTTCTTCTATTAGCTTAGCAAGAATTCCTTGTTCAAAGTCCAGTTGTCTAGCATCCTGGTTTAGGTGAATCCTTTCTCGATAAGGCTTTCTTTGGTTAGTCCATTTCTGGTGTTCGCTACCAACTCCGAACATTTGTTTCTTGATGCCCAAATTCACTTTTGTGTGTCTAACCCTAACCAGACATGCATATCTTTATCCCCTGTGAGTTCGCCTTTAATTGACATTCTTTGTTAAACATTCCCCTTCGACTGGTTTCTTTACCCTTAAATCCACCTTCGGCTGGTACCTTTTTGTTAAGAGTCCCCTTCGGATGGTCTCTTTTCATTCATAAGTTCACCTTCGAATAGCGTTCTTTCCCCAGGAATCTACCTTCAGAAAAGTATTCCTTGATGAAGATTCCCTTTCAATTGGTTTTTCTATCTTGAAGTCCATATTCGGATGGCACCCTTTAAGTCTACCTCCGACTGGTATCATTTGTTAAGAGTCCCCTTCGGCTGGTCTCTTTTCATTGTAAGTTCGCTTTTAATTGACGTTCTTTCCCTAGGAATCTATCTTCGGGAAAGTATTCCTTATTAAAGATTCTCCTCTGGCTGGTTTCTTTACCCTTAAATGCACCTTCGGGTTGTACTTTTTTGTTAAGATTCCTCTTCGGCTGGTCTCTTTTCATTTGTAAGTTCACCTTCGATTGACGTTCTTTCCATATGAATCTACCTTCGACATAGTATTCATTGTTAAAGTT
Organism: Vicia faba; assembly: GCA_948472305.1. Classification (NCBI taxonomy): domain Eukaryota; kingdom Viridiplantae; phylum Streptophyta; class Magnoliopsida; order Fabales; family Fabaceae; genus Vicia; species Vicia faba. The sequence continues at coordinate 317,938 of CATIWC010000515.1, forward strand.
TCCCCTTCGGCTGGTTTGTTTATCTTGTAGTCCATCTTCGGGTGGCATGCTTTAAATCCACCTTCGGCCGGTATCATTTGTTAAGAGTCCCCTTTGGACGGTCTTTTTTCATTGTAAGTTTTCCTTTGATTGGTGTTCTTTCCTTAGGAATATAACTTCGGCATAGTATTCCTTGTTAAAGATTCCCCTTCGGCTGGTTCTTACCCTTAAATCCACTTGCGGCTTGTACCTTTTTGTTAAGAGTCCCCTTTGGCTGGTCTCTTTTCAATCGTAAGTTCGCCTTTAATTGACGTTCTTTCCCCCAGGAATCTACCTTCGGCATGAGGATTCCCATTTGGCTGGTTTATTTATCTTGAAGTCCACCTTCGGCATGACGAGTTACAAAAGATTTGGGTGTTTTCGGTGAATTTTAAGAAGAGCGAATGGGAAATAATTTTACAGATGATTTGAGTGGGGAAATTCATATCTCCCATTTGGAATGGTGTTTTGGATTTATTCTTGAGGTTTTAAAACCGTCTTGATGTTCTCTTCAACTTTCGTGTTCAGACCAAAAGCTAAATCTCGAAGGAAGGTCTCCGAATACGCAATTCTTTTGGAAGTTATACAATGAAAAAATACAAGGGAATTGGGATGAACCGTTATTTCGTGTGCACTAAAAAGATTCATAGCTTCTGGATGGATTATTGTATGCACGCGGTTTTGATTGCCAAAATTTCGTTTCAATGTCATCTTAATGTCGTCTTTGGAGGCTAAAAGCGAATTCACAAAGGAAAGACCCGTGCATTTTGAGTCTCTGAAGACATGTTTGTGTTGAACCGTAATTCATTTGTATTAATGTTTGATATGGTATAATTCATATCTCACTCGATTTTTATCGTATTAAGCTGGGTCCAGTGGCGTTGGTTCACTAATTTTGTCTACTACAACTTTCAGATGCTAAAAGCAAATGGTAACCCGAATGCCTTTGTTTTTTATCCAAACCACGTGCAACATATTGAAAATCCTGAACCGAGAAATATTCTCATCTGAGACGAAACTTCAAAAATTCATAACTAAATCACCTTTTATCTGATTGAGCCCGTTATTTTGGCAATGTGTCACAAATGTTGTTATCTTTATTTTTTGTTTGAAGGCCGAATCAAGATTCGATATGGATGATGACATGGCCCTTTATGGTCGTGTCAGGCTTACGCTTTCAAGTCAAGGCCCAATCCAATTACACATCCAAGGCCCATGTATATAATCTTATATCTGATTTTTTGTAAAAAGAAGGTTCTCATAATTCAAAAATCAACAAAAAAACTTTAAATTTTTTTCTCTCAAGTCTCTAAAGGATCAAATCAAGGTTCTACACTTTTTTGATCAAGAACACAACAATAATTTCATCCAGATTCAAAAGTCAAAATCAAGAGCAATTCTTCTCTGATTGTTGATCTGTTTGTTGCCATATATATACCTAAGTATCCTATTCATTTCTATCGGTGACTTTTTTTTGAATTAAGCATTTTTGAAATAAGTGATTATTTGAGAAGCACTTTTTTGATCAAGTATGAATTGAATCTAGGTTGAATTTTGAATTGCGAATATAGATCTAAGCCTAGAATTGTGATTTGATTTGATCATTATGTGTAAATCCAGAATCGAATAGTTGAATTAAGTGCTTTTTCAATTAAGTCAATTTACTTGAAAGTGCTTAATTAATGAACAAATTAATGAGGTTGTATGAAGTTTAATTGTTGATCTTAATTCATTACGTGAAGATTGAATCTAGACCTTGAATTATGCAAAATCGTGTGTTCAATGTGTGAAGATCTTGTGTTTAATCAAATGCCCAAACCATGAGCCAAATCTCAAAAAAACTGTTAAAAAACTATTTTCTGCATGATGGTAATCGGTTACCCTGTTTTGGTAATTGGTTACCCCACTTACAGTAGCGTTTCCCAGTTATGGTAACTGGTTACCTCAAGTCAATAGCTATTTCTGTAGAAATTTGAGTTAGGGTAACCGGTTACCCAAATTCTAGTAATCGGGTTCACAAGCCAAAATACTTCGTCTAAAGAAATACAAGAACAACTCGCTAAGTTGAAAACCTGAAAGGGCGACTCAGGTGAAAAAGAGTGTATCAGTAGGCTGAAAACCCGAAAGGGTGGTCTAAGGAAAAGTTAGAGACATAAACAGAATAAATTTTCCCGGTAGGTTGAAAACCCGCAAGGGCAACCTAGGCAAAAGTTAGAGATTTCCTGGCAAGTAACTGCGTCAGACAAGACTTGATCATTGAAGCAACAATCTTCTTGAATTCTTATCACACTTCAACTGAAGCCTCTGCTCAGGAGTTCAAAGTTATTAGGGAGAATAGTGGTCATTGTATTTCAATGTACCTTTTCCATTGTATTTACCATTTCCAAAACTTTGTAATCATCCAAGGAGTCACGCCATTTGCAGACTACCATTCTATTAATAAAGTTTGAGCCTTTATCCAATTCTATGTGGTTCTTATTGTATTCTATTTATAAAAATTTCATTTATTATTGATAGTAATTTTCAAAACAAAAAGACCTAATAATAAAAATTATTTTTGAAAATAATTTGCAAATTACTTTTTTACCTTAATTATGTGATTCAATTGGGATAAAAGTAGTGATTCCAAAGATAGACGAACTCCGAAGTTTTGAAAAGATTTCCCAGAAGTATCCCTGGTTACTCTTGCTGATATGCGCATAGTCCACTTGTGATTTGTTCCTTGGATAGTTGGATTTCATACTAGTTGATATATGGTGTGGTTTTGGGTTTGTGATCCAATTTTCCCCAGTTAAGTCTTGATTCATATTTTCTCCAGGATTGTTATTTGGTTTTGGTTGTGGGTGGTTTGATACCTTTATCCCGTATTCCCAAGTCATGTCTTGATGCGGATTTCTCTAGCTAAGTATGTTTCTTTCCCTAACTAGGTTGTGATCGAGCGGAGATTGTAAGGTTATGAGGCCTTTTCTAATTTGATGGAGTTGTTTCTCCGTTTGTGTGATGAGAACTGATGTAGAATCTCATTAGTTATGACACTGTTGTTGTTGTATGCTCCCCAGGTAGAAAGACAAGAGCGATACCTTTTCTAAGAAATGTTGAAACAATTGTCAACCTTTTGGGTTTTCTCTTGCCAAGTGTTGAGTTTGATTTAAAAACCTCATAATTTTTACTTCTTGCTATGATGTTAACTTCTTAATTCCCCAGATCAATCGAAGATGATGCTTCTCTCTAAAGTTGTTATCCCTGTGAAGTTTCATAATTTCTCTCCAAAGAAGTTTGCACAACCACTACTCTTGATATTGAAGAATGTATTTGGGCTACCCTCGGCACGTGTGTTTTTATCTTCTCTAGTGAAGTCAGTACGGTATCCCTAGTTGAAGTCTAGATGATATGGCATTGTCTTCCCTAGAGAAGTCTGTATGATATTCCCCAGTGAAGCCTGGAGGAGGGTGTTATATCCTTACAACTGTATTGGTTTATTGCTATCCGATTTTTCTTTGATTATTTTCAAGCCATGTTTCTTCCCAGTGAAGTTAAGCCTTGAAGTAGGACTTTGTTTCCTCAGGTGTTGCTTACTCTCTTATAGAATCTTCATCCTGGATGTGATTTAGCCGAGTGTTGTCTTTACTCAAGTTGGTTTTATCTGGTTATCTCCAAGTGTGGTATGTCTATTTTATCAGCATAAACATAATAACATTCATACATTTCTACATACATCATGCATAGTTGAATTAAAATTCATTTCTCATTTGCATTCATTGATGTTTTTGTTGGCATATTATCCTCTTTGCAGAGTTATGTTATCCCCTCTCCAATAGAGTGTCAACCTTAAGCATAAAGTGTATATCCTTTCAATTTCCCCACTGAGTTATCCCTCATGGAAGAATTTTGCTTTAGTCTTACTACCCAGCTCATGGTCTGGATGGAATTTGATCCCCATTTAAGTTTATTCCTCATTGGATAGTGTCTTGATTGGCTGTTTCACTCTGGTTTGTTCCTGGTTTGAATTTTTGGTCCTCGACAGTAGTATTATTTTGATCCCTATAGATTATGAGCCTTTAATTGAGAACTTACATTTATTTTTCACATGAAGACTTTATCCCCTTATTATGAATGCGTTGGTATTTCCCACAAATTCAGAAATTCATTCCCCAGTAGTGTTATCGTAACAGCAAGTGGAGGTCTCTTTATTTTAGAAACCTTTACTTTCCCAATAAGTCTATTAATGCCAAATAAGATGTCGTACTCTGATGGATGGTAGTCTCTTTGTTATGGGATATAGTTTGTTGTTGAGGTTTGATTTACTCCAATGGATGGTATTCTCTTTGTTATGGGAGATAGTTCGTTGTTGAGGATTGATTTGCTCCGATGGATGGTAATCTCTACATTATGGGAGATAGTTCGTTGTTGAGGTTTGATTTACTCCGATGGATGGTAATCTCTACATTATGGGAGATAGTTCGTTGTTGAGGTTTGATTTACTCCGATGGATGGTAGTCTCTTAATTATGGGAGATAGTTTGTTTTTGGGGTTTGATTTACTCTGATGGATGGTAATCTCTTCATTATGGGAGATAGTTCATTATTGAGGTTTGATTTACTCTGATGGATGGTAGTCTCTTTGTTATGGGAAATAGTTTGTTGTTGAGGTTTGATTTACTCAGATGGATGGTAATCTCTCCATTATGGGAGATAGTTCGTTGTTGAGGTTTGATTTACTTCGATGGATGGTAGTCTCTTCATTATGGGAGATAGTTTGTTGTTGAGGTTTGATTTTCTCCGATGGATAGTAATCTCTTCATTATGGGAGATAGTTCGTTGTTGAGGTTTTATTTACTCTGATGGATGGTAGTTGATAGGAAAAATACCAAGTGTACTATTTTTTCCCTTTGTAATAATAGGGAGATTCCTCGAATGCCGATCTCAAGGACTGCTTGCAATTATCGAGTTAAATTTGTAGTGCAATCAAATAAAACTTGATATGGGTTTTTGTTTTCATATTGTCACTTAATAGAAATTAAAAATAAGCAGATTGTAAATTCTGGATTTTCGTAAATATGAGCAACATGCTAGGGTTTGGTGTGTAATTCTCCATGTAACAACCTTGAATCCAAATTTCTCCAACAAGTTCCTAAAACCAATTACCATCCATTTAGGTTATTTTTCCCTAAGTCCTTAGTGAGAAAAACTTTGAACATTCATCCTACATCCTAAGTGTTGTACCCCAAAATTTGCCCTCGCATTTTTCCACAAGAAATCTCAGCTTCAGGCATTTCCTGATTTTTCAAACTGGCTCAAGAATCGGACAAACGGACTTTTCTTGTCAGTCAAGCAAAAATTAGGGTTTTATTGATTTTTAGGGCTCTGGATTGTTTCACACAATTGGCTTAGGGTTGTGGTTGATTCTGGTGCATTTTGATCAGGCGAACGTTATTTGGCATTTAATCAGGAATTAAGGTTTTATGGGCATATTCTCAGAAAGATTAAAATTCCACAGCACTTCGCAAGTTATTCCAAGGTTTAGGTTGAATTCGCATTGTTTTGACTTAATCAGTAAAAGAGGAAGTTGGGTTGAATTCATGTTGTTTTGTTTGAGCCAGTCAAAAGAAATATGCAGTTTGGAATTACAGTGCTTGGCAAAGAATCAGTGAAAAAGGATTGCGCTTGATCAGTTTATTTTGGTTAACTGCTGCTTTGCTTTGGATATTGGAAAGGACAGGTTTAATTGGTCAATTACTAAAGCATTGTTTTATTTAAATTATTTATTATTCTAAATTAAGTGATTGAAATTTATTTTTCAATTATTTTAATTCAAAGAGTTTTAAATAAATAAATAAACAATAAAGAGAGAAAACAGAATTAAACTGGATAATGGAAACTTTTATTTATCTTTAAATTAACTGTACAATTGATGTTTGGAATTTAATTACAAACATTGTTTTTTTACATTGATTTAAATTTAAATAAAAAAGGGGAAAACTATCCTATTTATTTCTAATTCTTCATTCTTCACTTCGCTCCGGTGCTCCATTTTTCATCTGCAAAAGAAAAGGAGAAAAGTCAAAAAGCAGATAAGTAAATTAAAGAGACAGATAAATTTAGACTCATCATTAAAAGCAACGGCCGGGATCAGTTGGCCCTCTCTGCAAATCACGGGATTTCTCCCGGTTCACAGAGAAGGGTGAAAATGTTTGCAAATTAAATGAATGCACAAAATTAAAATTGCACATTTCAAATTATCAAAACTGCATAGTTCAAAAGCAAGACAGCATATGCCAATAACCAAAGTCCAAGTTACAAACTGAATTGCCAAACAAAGTCCAAATTCAACTTTCTGCCAAAATGCTGTCACAAGGCTACCCAAGCTGGCAAAAAGAAGATATCAAGAAGCACAAAATCTGGAAGATATAAAATGCAGAGGTAACATGTATTGCAAGAAAACAATTTTCAGCTTCATCATTTCCCTAGGCCATTACTTTTTCAGAAGTAGTACATGTCAAGCAATATAGTATGCTAAATACTGTACTAGAGAGAGAAAAAAGAGAGAGAAAAGTGTTTAGGCTTACAGGTTTAGGCTTGAGACATAGAAGAACATGGAAAATAAAATTGCAATAACACAGTGGACAAGGAAAAGGGAAGATAAAAGCAAAAAACTACCTACTGTCAAAAAAGGCAGAACCACTACAAACATACCAGCAGATGTCTAAACCCAAAAACCTGCATCAGTCAAAACGAGGCCAACCTCAAACCTGCTGAACCATTACAAACACATAACCTCAAAACCTGAAACAAAAATGCTAATGGCCTGAACCAAAACATCAACCACCATAAAAAACATGCTGAAGCAACCCCTGTCTAAACCTGAAACCTGCTGAAGCAAACCAAAACCTTAACCATTCAAAACCAAGTATATCACAAACACTTCCAGCCAAACCTGTCCAGTTCAAACTTTACCAAAGGCCTAAAAGATACAAAACCTGCAAATGGCTTAAAAACTCATTACCAGCTATAACCATAAGCCAACATTAACCTACCAAATGCCTTAAACCACTGTCAAAGCCATTAAGACCTGTCCAGCTTCAAGCCTAACCAAATACTCAAGCACTCAGGACCAACTCTAGGCCCTCAGTAGACGCATCATCGGGCAACAAGCTCAGCATATTCAAAAGCATACGAAAGTTCTAGGCAACTGTAAAAGAAGAAGAAAGAAGCATTCCCAAATCAAAACCCTCAAGCCCTCAGAATTTCTTCATCATCGGGCTATCAAACACAGCATTCAAGCATTTATCTCAACCATTCATAGGCAACAGGTACGAGCCCTCAGAACTGTAAGTTCATCATTGGGGAACAAGCCACAATCATACAGCATTAAGCACGTAAGCAGAGGCAAATTCAGAAGCGAAAAGAAGCAATCACATATATCAAGCAAGCAGAGGCAACAAGGAGATAAAGAAGCCTATTAAGCAAAGAGGGACAGAAGAAGAAGAGGAAAGAAGGATATAAGAGGTTTTCAGTACAGAAATCATCATCAAACCCTAAAGTAGCAAAAGGTAAAGGTTACCAGAGCGCAAAGCCCAGCATCCTCACTGTCGTCCCGCTCGTCCCGGCCTCCTAGCGCACGTCCAACCGTCTTCTGCCATCCCCAAGGTTAACACTTCTTTTTTTTCCTTTCTTTCAAAAATACCTCAGATAATCATGTGAGAAAAAACGAATTTAGAATCAAAACGAATCAAAATCGTAGCATGCAGTAATCAATGAACCCTAATGAAATAAGAAAGATGAAATCACCTTAAATCTGTCGCCCCAAAGTGTTGTTGGAGGGAAGGAGAGGTCGGAAGTGCCGGTGGCCATGGACAAGCGGGTAAAAAACTCAGAAGCGAACGTGCAACGAAGAAGACGAAATAGACGAAACCTCAAGGCGAACGGCGCGCTGTGCCAACCCTAAGCATGTTTCCAATTGATACAAAAACCTCAAACCCTAAAATTGTTCTGACCCCCAAGCGTGGGCCTTGCCCATTCTGAATGCCTGAAGCCCAATGAATTCACATTAAAAAAAAGGCCTTAATCTCATTTTATTAACACTAACCTTTTTATATATAAACAAATTTATTTTAAATACTAACTTAATATATTTTTTAATAAAAATACACTCTTGATTAATATATATCATTTAATTGAAAATATATCTTTTCTTTAAGCATATAATTAAAACACTTTTTTTATATATTTAATTCAATTAATTTGAAAACATTTTAATACATATTGAAATATTAAACGCATAAATAATTAAGATACATTTTTTATCATATATTAAAAATTGAAAATACCTTTTTATTATTTTATCATTTAATTGAAAATATATCTTTGTACATAACAATTAGAAATACATTTTTTTTTAATATACATAATTCAATTCATAGCACATGAAAAAATACTTTTTTTTTAACCTAGAAATATTTTCTTTTCTTAAAACATCATTTCATAATTTAACTTGAACATTTAATTAAAATATTTCTATTGTACATATTAAAAGAAATACAAGATTATTAATTAAATTAAATAGACATTTAATTTTTCTTTAAGCATAACAATACCTAATACACATTAATTTCACATTATCGCACATGTAAATAATCACATACTCATATACTTGTACACTTACACAATACATTCACATTGCCCTATACACATTTGTTTATCTTATATTTGTATATTCGATATTTACATTTGATCGTAAATTCGATTTGGTTGTAACTTATTGGATACTATAAGTCTCATCCCCATTTGTACATTTGTACCCCCACTCCCAGATACTAATCTTGTAATAGCGTAGATTTTACATTTCCGCAATTTACAGTTTTCCAATTATACCATGGTTAGACCTAGGGTTTGCATGTACATAAAATCAAACGCTAGATAACCTAATACAAAACAAATACATGAAATCAATACACAATCACACTTGCACCCTCTAGGGTAATCCCACATGTTGCCTTCCAAAATGGGCCATGCTTGCACGTCGAGAATCTTTGGCAAAATAAAATCAAAATGATCATAAGTCCCTCAAAATGTTGCCTAAACAAATGATCAAGTCCCTCAAAGCAAATTGCCAAAGACACTTGGCACCATTGCATTCATGGTCCATACGACGACCCGCGCCCGTCCCGAATAAACTTCCTAAACGCAAGATTGTCCACCAATTTCAATGGTGGAACAAAATTGTTAAAAAGGGTTAAAAACATAGAGAAAACCTTTGAGTACATTAGGGTAGACAAAACTCTTAGTTACTTGAGATCAACTTGCAAAAACACTTGCCTTCTTTTCAAAAACCACAATCCACAACACTTTCAAAACAAACTCTCAAAAACATTTGAAACATCTTTTCGAAAAGATACACGCCTTTGTAAAATATTCGAGTAAAGAATTGTTACAAGGTTAGCCTAAGACAAGGCATCTTTTTCCAAAACATTTTCAAAAGCACTCACACACACACCATTTTCAAGCAATCAAAAATCAAGGCAAGTGATCTAAAAAACCAAGTAACTAAGAGCCCATGGATAACCATGGATGAAAAGGATGCTAATACCTTCCCTTTTCATAATCTACCCCCCGAACCCACGAAATATCTCAAAAGGTTTTTGCTGTGCTTTTTTAACCTTTCCTTTAGGATAAAATAAAAAGTCGGTGGCGACTCTTGCTCAACCGCACAAGTGCGAATACGAACGCAAAACACTAGTCAGTTCTCCCACCGTATCACACTAAGTTCTTAGAGATATCTGATGGAGTCGAGCCTTTGTTTTATGAAGAGTTTCTGGTAACTTATAGGGTATTCCTAGTCCTAGGTGATATTTACTATAGTCTAATCGTACAAAAACCTTAACAATTATGGTCCAGCAGGTTGTTAACCGTAGATCAATCCTAATTGGTTCGATCATGAAAGCATAAAAACATTGCACGATTAAATTGAATATTAAAAACCATGGAATTGATAAAATCAGAAATTAAAAGTCATTACAGATTCAAATAAGGGATACCCCTAGAATTGGGGGGTTTAGCTACTTATATTATTCAAAAGAATTTCAATGATATAAAGATTAAACATTACAGGTAAATGATGAACTTTGATCTTCAATCGTTGCGGCTCATGAAAAATCTTCGTCCTCCAAGAATCTCATACGCTGCTCTTTTCAATTCTTAATTCTTTGTGTGTCAAAAGTCCCTTAATTCATCGTGGAAACTTGGCTAAATATTGAACAATCCATTTGTCTCGGTCGAAATTTTCCAAAATGCCCCTATGGGTCCCAAATAGTGAAAAATCATGAAAGCACTCAACATAAGCGTCAATGGCTAACACAGCCCATGTCAGGTGACACGGCCGTACGTGTTGGCCTTCTGATAATTTATTTTCTGACTTTTGGTTCAGGCACCCTGACACGGGCCATGTCAGGTGACACAAGCACCCGTGTCAGCCCCCTGATTTTCCTCTTTGGCAATAGTGTTCATCCTGACACGGCCCGTGTCAGGTGACATAGGTGGCCGTGTCAAGAACCATGTATCTTGGTTTTTGAGACTTCCTCTAAAACTCCAAATTTGCACTTTTCGCATCGATTTTCCTAGTTTTATTCCTCTGAGCCTAAAAACAACAAAATACACAACCAACGCATAAAACATAGAAGAATGAAATAAGACACTTGACAAAATAAAGAAACTATAACTAAAATCAATTGTAAATATAAGTGGAAAAATAAATGATCAAACTCCCCGAAACTTAAATTGTTGATTGACGTCAAGCGACCATTACAAGAACTCGTGAAAATTACAGCAGACTGGTACTCATACGTGAGACATCCGTTCCAAATGATCAAAAAACAGTTCATACGATGTTCACATGACGCGAAGAGTTTGTGTAAAAACCTTTAAATCTCGAGCTTCCTCTTCAGACACCTCTCTAATTATGCTTTGTACTTTAGTCTTTTTCTGATTTCCTCCTTTTTCATTCGGACAGACAAATTAAGGCAATGAGAAATTTTGATGACCATCACACGCACAAGACTAATCAAGAAAGTTTTTGTTCAGGCACCAAATAAGAGCTTTTGCTCCTTTTTTAATTTCAGATGAAATTTTCAAAACTTTTTAGTTTATATATTGTCCTTTATGGACGACGTTTGGGGATCAACCCCATTTGGGCTGAATAACCTGGTAAGGGCTACCCAACTTAGCAAGCTAGTTGCCTTTTACCGCCTTTTCATCATTTGGTGCCAGCTTTATTTATTTCTCAACCAATCATACTTGCACGTGACTCTATATTATGCTAGAATGTAAAGATAAACTACTCAAGGAGTACTTCTCAGGATTCAAGCACTATAGTACAAATCTACACGTTAGACGCGTATCACTGTCACGTTATTCCAAACTTCCTACCCTCGAACAACCATCCCTTTATCTTTATATACTATTCCCGGTCTCTGAAATACAAACTCTTGATCAAAATAACATAAAAAATTTGGTCCAAATTTGTTAAAGACTTAAACTTGTGGATTTACACCACAATTAGCAAAGAACCAACGAAATAACTCGAAAAGAAAAGCAACAAAACCCCCCCAAAACTTGAACTAAACACCCCCAATATTTCAGAACAAGCTCGAGGAAGGTGAGTCACAGAGGGAAATACAATACATGTTGTTTCCTCCTAGCTTTCACCAGTAAGGCTCCCTTTTTATTACCTGCAGACAAAATGAAACAAAAACAAAAATAAAAACTAAGTTATTAGAAGCGTGGGTTGCCTCCCATGAAGATCTTTGTTTAACTTCGTATGGCTTGACGGTTCATCCCTTTATGGGGGGTACTTCCTATTCCATACCATGTTGCTTGTCCTTTCCGCAACCCAAAACTCATCTAAATCAAAAGAATTGACCACTTTGTGCTTCTAGTCCCTTCCCACTTCCGTCTTCTCACCTTTGAGTTTCCTTTTCTTTCACTTCTTGACTTCTGGACTGAACGTAGAAATTTTTGTTGATGCCACCTGCGAGCTTATGCTGGAGAATTTTTCTGGGGGTGATTTTAAACTTCTGTTATCTCTTGCTAATTTGATCATACCAGCTGAAGCTTGATTCTTTTCACCTGCACCCTACTTTTTGATCTCCAACACATTCAAAGTTATCTCCTCATCAAATGATTTCAGTGTCAGATTACCTATCTTGATATCAAAATTTCATCGACTAGTCAGCATAAATGGTCGAACAAGAATGGTAGGAGTCTCTTCATCTTCATGGATGTCCATGATCTGAAAATCAACTGAGAAAACAAAATTGTCAGTTTTTATTAATACATCTCCAGCAATCCCATATGACTGCTTGATGGTTTGATCAACAAATTTCAATTTTGTCCCACTCCCACTTATCTTCTCAATACTGAGCTTCTTGAAAATCGATAATGGAATTAAACTCACACTAGAGCCATAATCAATCAGAACCCTCTTGAAAGTTTTGTCTTTTATGGTGCATTGTATTGCAACTGACCCCAGATCCTTCTGCTTGACAGGTATTTTTCTCTCGGGGAAATTGTACACAATTTCTCATCAAAAGGGTACTTGTCCATCTTCTGTTGTTCTCTTTTTTGAAATTACCTCCTTTATGGTTTTCTGGTACAATGGCATTTTCTCGAGTGCTTTCAAAATGGTACCTGCTTAAAAGTTAACACACATGTTCTTTCTATTTCCAAGGAATCGTGCTTATGAACATTATGTTGTGATTGTCCATCCTTACTAGATCGAGATTGAAACTAAAAGCATGTGGGTTCCTTGAAAATTATTAAACATGGAATTGCATCCACTCATTCACCTCATACATCTTCATGCATCCATAACAGGTACTCGGGATGGGGAATTCTTATCCAGCCCCTATATTCTTTTCATAACTTTGAATATTGACTTCTCACCACTCTGTAATTCGAAAAATCCATGGAATGACTTCATGGGGAATCGGGTGAAATGAAAAATCATATGGGGCTATTTATTGGGGACATGTAAGCAATGGCCCATAGACAAAAATCCTTAAGGGGGAAAAATAACCAGTTAAAGACTTCATTGAGTCGGGAATGGAAGTTCTAAAGACAACGTCAACAAAGGAAAGTGATCTTATATACATTGTTGAGAAAACCTTTGAACATTCATACTACATCCTAAGTCCTTAGAGATATCTGATGGAGTCGACCCTTTGTTTTATCAAGAGTTTCTGGTAAATTAGAGGGTATCCCTAGTCCTAGGTGATATCTACTATAGTCTAATTGTACAAAAACCTTAACAACTACGGTCTAGTTGGTTTATAACCGTAAACCAATTCTAATTGGTTTGATCAGAAAAGCATAAAAACATTGCATGATAAAATTGAATATTAAAAACCATGTAATTGGTAAAATAAAAAATTCAAAGTCATTACATATTCAAATCAGGGACACCCCCTAGCATTGGGGGGTTTAGCGACTCATATTGTTCAAAGGAATTTCAATAATATAAAGATTAAACATTACAGATAAATGATGAACTTTGATCTTCAATTGTTGCGGCTCATGAAAAATCTCCATCCTCCAAGAATCTCATAAGTTGCTCTATTCAATTCTCAATTCTTCGTGTGGCAAAAATTCCCTCAATTCATCATGGAAACTTGGCTAAATAGTTAACAATCCATTTGTTTTGTTTGGAAATGCCCAAAACGCCCCTCTGGGTCCCAAATAGTGAAATTCATGAAAGAAGTCAAAATCAGCACCAATGGCCAACACGGCCTATGTCAGGTGACACGGCCGCCCATGTTGGCCTTCTAATAATTTTTTTTTCTGACTTTTGTTTCAGGCACCCTAACACGGGTCATGTCAGATGACACGAACACCCGTGTCAACCCTCTGATTTTCCTGTTTGGCAATAGCGTTCATCCTGACACGGCCCGTGTCAGGCACCCTGTATCTTAGATTTTAAGATTTCCTCTGAAACTCCGAATTTTCACTTTTCACACTGATTTTCCTGGTTTTATTCCTCTGAGCCTGAAAACAACAAAATACACAACCAACGCATAAAACATAGAATAAAGAAATAAAACACTTGCAAAATAAAGAAATTATAACTACAATCAACTGTAAATAAAGGTGGAAAACGACTGATCAATAGTCTCTTCGTTATGGGAGATAGTTCATTGTTGAGGTTTTACTCCAATGGATGGTAGTCTCTTCATTATGGGAGATAGTTTGTTGTTGAGGTTTTACTCTGATGGAGGGTAGTCTCTTCATTATTGAAGATAGTTCGTTGTTGAGGTTGGCTTTGCTCTGATGGATGGTAATATCTACATTATGGGAGATAGTTTGTTGTTGAGGTTTGATTTTCTCCGATGGATGGTAGTCTCTTCATTATGGGAGATAGTTCGTGTTGAGGTTTGATTTACTCTGATGGATGGTAATCTCTTTATTATGGGAGATAGTTTGTTGTTGAGGTTTGATTTACTCTGATGGATGGTAGTCTCTTTGTTATGGGAGATAGTTCGTTGTTGAGGTTTTACTCTGATGGATGGTAGTCTCTTCATTATGGGAGATAGTTCGTTGAGGTTTTACTCCGGTGGATGGTAGTATCTTCTTTCTGGGAGATAGTTATTTGTTGGGGTTGGATTTACTCCGATGATAAAGACAGTTTGTTAAAAGATTCTTACAATAATTTGTTTCCCTTTTCAACTGATATCTTGATCAATGAAGAAGTTGAGACCCGTTCTAGGTGGAACACCATAATTTTGGGAAACTTGTTATTGTTATGTGTTTTTCCTACCTTCATCATTGAGTTAGTAGTTCACCGTCGTTCATGGTCAACATTCATCTCTTTCTCCTTATTGGATTTTACTCCAATAGAGTTGAGTTGTTCCCAGCCATAAGTGCTGACGTCAATCCTTTGTTCCTAGCCATAAGTGTTGATGTCAAATAATTTGTTCCCATCCATAAGTGTTGATGGCAACCCTTTGCTCTCAGCCATAAGTGTTGATGTCAACCTTTTTTCCCAGCCATAAGTGTTGATGTCAACCCATTGTTCCCAGCCATAAGTGTTGATCTCAACCTTTGTTCCCAGCCATAGGTGTTGATGTCTACCTTTGTTTCCAGCCATAAGTGCTGATGTCAAACTCTTTGTTCCCAGCCATAAGTGTTGATATCAAATTCATGTTCCCAGCCATATGTGTTGATGTCAACTTTTGTTTCCAGTCATAAGTACTGATATCAATCATTCGTTACCTACCTCAATATTGATGTTTACTGTCATGTTTGAGCCAGTATTATCTTACCGTTTCTATTTCGCATTCTTTGGTTGTTAATTTATGATCCCCTGTGAATCAATGTTACTCTCTTTTTGCTATCTCCTATATGAGTGGATAGGTTATGGTTATCTATTGGTCGTTGTTACCCTTTTTTTCCTCATTTGTTGAGTTAATGATACTTTGTCTCCTCTTTGGGCTTTATCCCAATAGAGTTGAGTCTTCTATTCCCCAACGGAGTTGATTTTCTTCCAATGGAGTTGAGTTTCTTTCCCTAGTCGAGTCGGTAATCCTTTCTTAGTGGTTACCTCCTTGATATTTTGGTTCTTGCATTGTTAAGAGTTTGCGTTGTTGAAATCTTACTATGCATTTGGATTCTTTGATCGTGGTTTTGGATTTACCTGTTTATAGCCATCCCCAGATTCATGTTGTTCCTCAGTGATTTATTTTCCTGGTCAAACTCTCTTTTTGATCCGTTGATCTTTTTTTTCTTCCCCAGTGGTGTTATGTGTCACCTTCGGAGTTGGTCGTTTGCATTCATAATCATAAGAATTGCATGGCATATTAGGGAAAAAATAGGGTTTGTTTTGTATTTAAATATCTTCAATCGCGTCGAGACAAAGATTTAAACCTTCGTATCTTCAGATAGAAGAAACTTAAATAAGGGCAGCTGTTATACCCCAATTTTTGCCCCTAAGATCTCTCATTATCTCATTTTATCAATACATCAAGATCACACACTAGGGTTGATTCTCTCTTTCTACTTCATCCTATCTTTAAGTTTGCTCTTGAGGAATCACCAAACACCTTGAATTGTGTATCTCGTACATGTGTTTTTAAGTGGATTAATTAACATCAATATATATATATATATATATATATATATATATATATATATATATATATATATATATATATATATATATATATATATATATATATATATATATATATATATATATATATATATATATATGTGTGTGTTTCTTTGGATTTTCATATTATAGGTGATGACACAATTGCATTCATCTCACCATCTAACCTAGGGTTTGAGGGTTGACCCTCAATTAAATGTCTTCAATGGATTGCAAGAGCTTAAGCTTCAAGGCCATGTCTATGAAATCAAAGATTTATGGTTCAAAGAGTTCTCTCACTTTATTTTGGTCAAACATTCCTCAAAGTTAGTGGTGGCATTCATACAGAAGATTCATAGGTTCATGTGTTTATTTCCATGCCTTCTTCAACAAGTTGCATTGATACTTAAGCTCCATCTTTGAGTGTGCTTCAAGACAACATAATTTCAAACCCTAATGTGATTCATCATGCTTTATTTTTCCAAGAGAGTTCTATAGATTCAAGGTTGATTCCATAAGTTGGACCTAGTTGAGCAAGTGCTTGATCCAGTGATCACATGTGCATAACTCTCTCAATTTTTAACATTTTGAGTTGATCCTTTTTTCTATGGATACTTGTCATCATCTACAATAACTTATCTTCACATGACAAGATTCAATTGTGCAAGAAAAATCATCAAAAGTTAAAAGGGGTTTCAAGTCATTTTGACACTCTCTAAGAAAGGGTTTGTTGACTTCCAAACCATATCTTGCTCATTTTTTTAGATTTTTGATTGACTCTAAAGCCATGATTCTCTTAAAAGGGTCCTTAAAAAGTTATCTTCAGGGATCTAAGGCTAATTTTGAATGGAAGATCACTAATGGTTGAGAAATATTATAAGTCTCTTTGAAAAGCCTTTGAATCTTAGGGTTTGTATTCAAATGATCATAACTTGGTCAAATTTTATCTCCTTGAACCCAATCTTTTTCCACAATAATCTTTGGGATGTCTACTACAACTTTGTTACAATATGAAAGACTTGAAAATGCTTGGAAAGTTGTTGAAGAATTGAAAAGATTATAGGTCTTTTGTGAATTTTCCCACATTTGTTCATCATCTTCCAAAGACCATAACTCTTTCAATTTTTATGATTTTTGAGTGATCTCAATTCAAAAATTCAATTTAAGAGGTCTACTTCATTTCATCTTCAGATATAAAGATAAAATTTTGAGTGGAAGGTCATGCAATTTTGAAGAACATTATAGGTCATTTTGAGGTCCCATACATAGAAATATTTCTAAGTACAAAAGTCATATTTATTTCACGATTTCAAAGTGATGTAAATTTTTGCTCAAATCTTTAAATTATATCTTTCTTGGCACATTGTAAAGATTGTGACCTTGTATTTCAAATACTTCAAGAATCATGTCACAAAGTCTCCTGAGTTGGGTGCACCATGGACTCAAAGTTGGTACCTGAATTGAAGTTTCTCATGGCTGTCAGCTTGCAATTTCATTAATGTGAGTTATAATCACCAAATTTGTGTGTGTTTTCCCCTTAAACATGATTAGCATATATGTTTGGATCATTTAGAGTGTCAAAACGCATCATTTGGATAAGTTTTCATGCACATGTGGTCACACTTTCTTCATGACCACATGTGTGCACGATTTCCACTCAAATTGCATCATTCACCCCTGATCTTGATTCCATTCACATCTCCTATAAATACATACCATATTCCACTCATTTTTGAAATCTTGGATAGCCAAAATCACCCTACCAAACTCTCTCCATAGCTCACAATTATGAGTTTTCGAATTCACTCTTCCCTTGTTTTTCAACCTAATTTCTTTGCTCATTCTTCATCCTTGAACTTCACTGAAGCTAACAGAAGAAGAATAAAACCTTGAGGTGTCTTAAATCGTGCTAGCCAAGTCAAGTTTCAGAGCTCTAAAGCTGAGCTTCAACAGGTAGATACCTCCATCAATTCTCTCCAAACTTGTTACTACAATGTAGCTCTCATCACTCTAATACTCATAGCATCGTTAGTTTTTAACTGGAAGTGACTTTTACTCATGAATTTTCAAATCCCTTTTCATTCATTTTCTTCTGGTTTTTTGCAAATCGACTGAGCTACGTTTTATATAAATTTTTCGCGAGGGCACCGGCCTGAGCTTCTAATTTTATAGTTTGAAAAATCTATAACTCACGTGTGGCTGGAGGTTGAAGATGACCAGCGTGTTATCTTTCAACAAATGACTTCGCGCCAACTATTTTTTTCAAATCTGTTTTTAAATAATTGATCTCGTTGTTTATTCACTAATGTCTATATCATGCATAGTGTATCTGATCCTTTGGATTAGCTTACTAACGCATTTTGGCATTGATCCAATGGTCCATATTATTTTGATATTATTGTTATCTTCTAGTTTTTTAATTTAATTATTTTAAACTTCAAAAATTCATAAAAAAATCATTTCAACTTTTAAAATTTGAAAAAATTCTCAAAAATACTTTTGAGTTTTTTCTTTCTGTTTTTTATTTTTTCACAATTTTATATTGTGATTTGGTATTTTTTTAATGATTTTTTCACTTTATTTGACTTGTTTTAATTGTTTAAAAACACTTTTCTTGATTTTTAAATTCTGAAAAAAACAATGGAATGATCCAATGACCACTTAACAAATATCGGTGACTTCATTTTATTTTTATTTTTTATTTTACTATTTTTCACAAATTTTGGTTTATTTTTCTTATTTCTTTAAATTTTAAAAATAGTTTCAGACTTTAAAAAATTCTAATAAATTTTGTCAACACTTGTTGACTCATGTTTGACCTCTGATATTTTTTTAGGATTTTTATTTGGTGTTTTAATTTATGTTGTGTATTTTACCAGTTATTTCTTTATTAAATCATTTAAATTTTGTTTTATATTAAGTATATTTTGTTATTTTTTATTAGTCCTTATTTGGAGACATTTGAGTGTTTTTTTGGACAAGTTCCTCAACCTCATTGGATCTTGGTTGTTGATAGGTTGAAAAACCAAATCCACCAAAATGTATGAATGATGTTGATGATATTTGAAACCCTAGTTTCATCTGATCCATCCCCATCCCCTCTTCATCTTATCGTTTTCTTGTTTTTACTTGTGCTACATGTTTGTGGAGAAGAACTTACATATTTTTATCTAACATGTTGATACATAAATTTCTATTGATCGGACTCAAAATAGGTTTGACTTCTACATAAGTCCACTTACGATTGCTTAACATAGCGCTAAATTTGTCCCGATTTGAAAAATGATCATTAGTGGCCCAAACTTATGTTTGCAAGCCCAAGCATGATTAATTTGAAACCTTTGATCCAATAACTTTGAAGTTCATTGTTAGGAGGCTTTGATTCTATCAATCCTCTAATGAACTTAATGAATTTTGGTCTAAGTGAATCATTTGAACATCATTGATCATATGTGGTTACTTTGAGCACTTGAAATGAATGATATACTTGACAAAAGAACATGAAACTTGTCTTTGAGAAGCTTTGATTTTATCAATCTTCTAATGAGTTTTCAAATGAAAGCTTCAAGATGGTCATTTTATTAACCCTCTAACTTCTAATTCACTAACAATTAACTTTATTTTATGCATTTATTTTTTTGCCTTTATTTTTATGTATCACTTACTTTAGCATTTACATTTCATGCCATTTTCCTTTTGTTCATTTGAATATTTATCTTTATGTCGTTTTATCTTTGCTCATTTGAGCTTTTCTTTTCCTTTTAAGTACACTTAATAATTAACGTGAACATTAAAAACATTTAAGTTTACTTGGACTATCTGGTTACTATCCTTAGCATTATGGAGTTGTGGATCTCTCGGAGTTAGGATTAGAAGCCTTGATACTTGGGGACCTTGTTGCTCTGTTGCTATTTTGTTTGAATTTATTGGGGTTTACTCCAAGGCATTGGGTTGATTTTCTTTATGTGCAGGTTATTCTGATTATATGCTTTATCTGTGATTAAGAATTTCTATGTATACAACCTATACTCTGCCCATTTTTTTAGAAGACTTATTCATCTGAAGCTTGGTATTTCTCAGAGGTTTAGTATCTTTGCTTGTTGGTTTTAATCCAAAGTATGGGAATTCTGCATTGACTTTTTATGTCAAGTGTTGGCTTCTTGTTGGTTAGACCGTTCTTTTCCTTAGCTTTTACCTTATGCTTTAGGATAGTCTCTTCATCTCTTCATATCTTCTTTAATTCCAAAAAATCTTCTCCATCCTTTTCAAAACTCTTCTTGTTTTCTAACTTGAACCGCTTTCATAATAAACTTGGACTTAGGTCCATGCATTTTCAAAAATCTTTTCCTAATCAATCTTTAATCAATTTAATCATACTTTGACATCTTTTCTCAAGAATAAAAGTCATTAACCTCATTCAAAATATTTTTCCACTTTGGCTTTTTACTTTAAAACTTTTTCTCAAAAGGTTAGACTCTTGTTGATTCTTGTAGTGATGCAAGCTACTACACTTCTATGATATTTAGTGAAGTGGGATATTTTCCACTTGGGTATTGAGTAATTCTTTGTTGATTTTATAATCCAAGTTGTATCCTCCATTTTGAGATGACGCAAATTCTCCTTTCTCATAATCGTGGGTAGTAAGTATATTTTCCACTCATATATGACGATGATGTCTCTTCTCTTAAAATTAACCAACACATATTTGTTTTAAAAAATTTTAGGTGAACTATGAGTACCTTGATCCCCTATTGCATGGAAGGTGGTACGTAGGCACTAAGGTTTCACAACCACGGCGGATGCAAAATTGTAAAAATACTTCTTTTCTCATCTCCATCATCTTATTTTGTATACACCTTTTATAGCCAAAATACACAGATTTTCGAAGAGGTTCATGCGAAGTACCCTAGATGTTTAGGGTGCTAATACCTTCCCTTTGCATAACCAACCCCCGTAACTAGATTATCTCCCCATCTCTTTTGGGTTTATCCATTCTTTTCCCATTTTCTTTGAAAACAATAAAATGTAGTGGCGATTTTTATTTGATATGGGCGAGTCAAATTAATCTAATGGCTTAGTCTCAACATTTCTACCGCTACAGGGACCAGGAATCTATTCAGGGACCCTTCGAATCGATTGAGGAAGTGTTAAAATTTAGAAAATTGGATTTTTGTATGCTTGTGACTCGAGTTAGGATTCTTGTGGCTCGATTCATGAAGTGATATGGAAAGTGTGATTTGGTTTTGTTTTCTCGACTCGAGTCAGGGCTTCTCCTAAATTGAGTCAGGACCTCTAATTTGGCCAAAAATACTCGATTTTTCTTCATTTTAACTCCTCCTTTCTTATATTTAATGAGGCTAGCCATTCATGGGAAGATTTTAGGCATGGTTTCCACTTGAATTAAAATGAAATCATATAAAAACCTAATGGACTTAATAAAGGAACAATTACGATAATAATAATGATGATAATAATAATAATAATAATAATAATAATAAATCATAATGTATGTGTATATATATATGCGTACTTTCTTAAAAATAAATACTTGGTGAGCGAGTAAACATAGGTATATTGATAACTGAAAACAAGTAGGTTTAGAAGTGGTTACTCTTCGAAATCAATTGAATACAATTCACCAATCAAAGTTATGAGAACTATTATAGTGGTGAGTTTAGGAAGTAGGTCGTGTTGAACTCAACCTTTTCCTTTTGTGTGATTCAAGTGTTTTTAAAGGTTTGAGGTGCTTTAACACAGATGTCATGCCTAATGTTTTTAGGTGTTTTAACACAAATTCCAAACCTAATGACTTGAGGGGTTATGGGACAAATTCCATGCCTAGAATTTCAAGGTGTCGTAACACTAATGTCGAGCCTATTGTTTTGAGATATCATAATACATAGGCCAAGCATAAGTTATGTAATATGAGTATGCCTTCACATGAATTCCCTTGTTAATCAAGATTGGATAATATATATTCGTGGGATAAGTTAAGTTTTCGTTGAACAATGGTTACAGTGGTAAGAAGGTCCCGAAAACCACAAGGGTGTGCCTATTAAGATATGTTCATTGGTGAGTGAGCCCCCTTAAGACATAGGGAACCCTAGTAATGAATTAGAATGTTAGGTTAATACGTTAACTCCCTGATTTTTTAAATGAAAATTGGATAAATCCCAAAAGTAAGGTTAAGAGTGAATATTATTCATAATCATGGCTAGGGGTGACAAGTCCTTATAACCCGCATGGTTAGGGAGTTCCAGATGCCTCTTGAAAGTTATTGGCCTTCAAGGGAGAGGGAACTGGATCACATAGTACTTATTCCTTGAGGGCAATGTATAGATGTTTACTCAATCGTATTGTAATTACGAAGCTTGAAGCTTCCATCATTAGGTCGTGCTTTTGTGCGAGATTATAGTGACTTTATAGGCGATGATGATAACTTCCCATGTAGAGCCTAGTAGACTCATAAGATAAGGGAACCCGTTGAGATTTAGTAATCTCACCCCAATCAATATTTTGTATTTTAAGTATGACGAAGAAGTCATAAGAATCACTAGAAAACTTGAAGAGTAAAGGCTTGGGTGATCATATGACATGAAGGCTTGTAGCTAATCTTATTCAGCTGTGCATTTTCTTATGTGATTTTGTAGTAGACCTTCTCATTATATACACAATCTGATATAGTTTTGTAATGTATTCACTCTGTAATGTCAATTATCTGCTTTGGTATGTACTCAGTACCATTATTTTAATATCTTACTAATATGATTCTAGACACATATTTGTGGGGTATTACCCCCTCCTCGTGATGGACAACAATAGTGTACTTATTCATACTCAATTTTAGAAAGACATTCATCAAAGTTCTTGTCTAAGACTACAAAACAAAATTGAGAACATGCAAGGAAATGGCCATACCTTTTGATGAGTTTCTTCATTGAATCGATTTTTAATGGAGTTTTTGAAACCCAAATTTTTCTTCTTCTTCGCACGTTTGGTGTTCAATGGAGTTTCTCAAACTTTCTCTGTTAGGACAAAATGTGGATGACGAGAAGGAGAAAAATCTATGGCATTCTAATTCAGTTTATTTTAGTGTCTAAAAAATAATTAAAATATTGAGTAAATGGTGATATTACATAAGTTGGCACATGTGTAATTTAAAAATATTGAAAAGCAAAATAAATTTGCCATTGAGCATGACACATAAGCTTATGGAGTGTTTCATTTCACTTAAAAGTCTAAAGAAACCAAATTTTCATGTGACAATCTGAAAATTACAATTTTTTTATAGTGGGTAAACCATAAACGCCACTCCTCTGCCTCAAAATATGTGTCTTTAGCTTATAAAATTTGTCCTAAAATAAATATCATTTTACTTTTTCAATTCAACATTAATTAACTTTTACCAAATTTATCCCTAATTAATAATATTTACACTACTTTCAAGCCATTAACTTTTTTGAATAACCAATAACAATTAAGGACAAATTTGTAAAATTGTTACATTTATTCTTTCAATAGTTATTTTTCTTAATCTATGTAGAATAGTGTTAATAGACTTTTATTTTAAGATGGAGGGAATATTTTACAGAGATAAAATACTATTAATCCAAAATTATTTTTATATTATTTTGTACTATTTTGTATTGTTCTATCTAATACTCCTTACTATTTTGCAAATAAAACATGCTCTTAAAGTCGATCACACAACCACTCACTCTTCTGAATCGTGACTCACATCAAGGGTGCTATAGGTCTAGAACAGTTTGAAACTTTAAAAAATTAATGGATACACAAATGCAGTTTTGTCTATAAAAGATCTTCTACATAATTAAGTTTCTTTAGCTTAGTAAGGTCAACACTTTATAGTTAGAGCCCAACTGCTACTCTCAAGTTTGATTTGCGACAATATAAAAATTGCTTAACCAATGATTATCAGTTGCATTGCATAGGTACGGAGTACCTGGTACAAGTATCGATACAGAGTATAATATTTAAAAAATAAAATAAAATACGAGTACGTTAGTATAATATTTTAAAATATAATTATAAAAATTAAAAAAATTATATTATATAAACAATAATAAAATATTAAAATTAAAGAATAGTTTGTTTAAAAAAGTTAATATATGTGAACAACATAAATCTACTATGTTTAAAAAATTTCAATGAATCATGAGATCATGATTAATTATTAATATTTCCTCTCTAATATTATTAAAAAGAGTATTTTTAGTTTGGGTTAATCAAAAGAAAGATTAACAACTTCAAGAATATCAATTCTATCAAATAGATTTCATTCATCTCCACTAATATTCAATATTTTTATTGCTCATTCATTATAAGTTTTACTCTTTTTCCGAGAGAATACAGAGATTCGTATGAACAAAAATTAAATCTTCAATTCTATTTGAATTGACTCTTTATTTTTAATGAGTGAATAAACCAATATGTATTCCAATTTCTCTCAACAAAGAAGATGAAGAACTTGAGTGTAAAAGAAATTTTAGTGTAATATATCAGTTTTTCTTTCACTTTTTTATTTATAAATATAATTAATTAATTAATTTGTACCCAATAAAAAAGACCTAAATTATACCATTAAAAAAAATTAAAAAATCAGATATATGATACTAAATGTTTACCCATTGATATACCATTTAAAAATAAAATATATAAAATTGTTACAACTTCCATGCATACCAAATACATACCATACACGTAGCAATACTCGATAAATATATGGTACCGATACTTTTCCTAAAATTAAATATCCATTTTTCACAATTGTCACAATCGACACCAATATTTAGGTCTTGGTTTAAGGCAATTTGAAATCAATACACTTGATCTTGATTAAAATAGAGTTATGATAAATAAATAATGTTACAGTAAGTTTCTGCGTGTAATAATAAAGACACGCGTCTGATTCAAGGTATTATGTATTCTAATATTATGTTCTGTAAAAACAACTAAGCTAACTATCTTCCATTATACGACGAACAAATTTAATGAACTACTGTATTTAACAACTTCACTGTAGATGTCGGTAAAAAACATGTCATACAACAACAACACGTCAAAAGTACTGCAAAAGAAGAAAGAGAAAGAGTAAAAATGGTTATGAGTGTAGTACTGTACTAATTTAAAGAACCAAAAATGCCATTCCCAGTACCCAATTTATGCATTTAATGACCCTTCAGAACAGTGTATTAGAATTAGTGTTTTCTTCGGTTTGTTGCGGATGGTGAATTTTTCACAAATATACACTCTTCTTCTAATTTAAATACTAAATTATTCCCTTCCGTCGTCATTAATAAATAAATATTTTTTTTATATTTATTGAATAATAAATGTACTTCATCTATATAAAAGATTAAATATATTTATTATTTAATAAATTTTTTTAAAAAAAATTGTTTATAATAATTATCAGAGAGAGTATTATTCTTTCCTTCATAAATATATATTTTGGACATATCTATCATATAAGAAAACACATATTTTTTCTTTGCAATTTTTTTTGTCACGTGACTAATCTAAAATAGCATCTAAATTATATTTCTCCTCTCACTCATCTGTTTTCATTCCATTCTTCCATCATCAATGATAGCAGTGTTTTCTTCTTTTTATTCTTCCAACTCCTCTCTCATTACTCTCAACCGTTTCATCTTACATTCCTTCTAAACCCTAACTACTTCCAATACTTAATCACTTTTCTTCTGACCGCATGTGTAGGAGATTTATCGTCTTTGTTATTGATCTTTATACTGATAAACAATGTTCAATCGGATCAGCTACGAGGCTGCAGTGGTCAGTGGCTTTCGTTGCGGTGGTTGGAACAGTTCGTGTTCGTCAGAGATTCGGCGGTAAGTGGTTTTTTCAGCGATAACGATGTGCTTCTGTCTTTTCAATTTTTGTTAGTTTTTTTTCCTTCAGATCAAATTTTTTTAATTTTAATTTTGTTGTTGTTGTTGTGATTTTAGGTTCAACTTGTTCGAATACAATTGAGAGTTTCGGGATATGGTTGGACCATGCAGAAGGTCTTTCACTTTCTCAATTTTTTTCCGTCAACGGAGTTTGTATCATTCTAATCATTTTCTTCTTCTTTTTTTGTTTTAAATTTTTTGCTTTTGATTTTTCTTATGAATTTTGTTGTTCAATTATGGTTTTGCAGTTAGATGTTTAGTTTTCGTTTTCCGGCGAGATCTGCAGAAATTACAGCCAGAGGTAGGAACATCTCATATTATTCTATTACTGTATATAATGAATTTCACAATCACATATGATTTAGTTCTAATGGTTAAATATTGTGTATGTGTAGATTGTTCAACATGTCTTACTTGACATGCTCGGTCTTGCTTTCTTTACCATATATGCACTTTTGATTCTCTTTTGGGCTAAGATTTACTATCAAGCAAGTTTACTTTTTCTGCAAGTACTATTTACATTTTTAAATAACATTTTTATCGTTAATTTGTTGATTTATGGTTTTATTTTCTCTTTGATTGTGTTTTGCAGGCTTGAGCTATATCTACCGATGGTCTGAGACCAAGTTTTTACACGATTAATATTGTGGTTTATGTTATTCAGGTGAAAAGTCTTGCATGTGATTTCACTATTGCACTTGTGGTCAACATAGTCGGTTTTACTTCTTTTTTTGAGGCAATGTATGTTGAGTGCAACCTGTTTACATTTTCATCTTGTATTTCTTAGCTTATGTAGTAACACTTACAATATTTTCAAGTACTTTGGTATGATTCAAAGTGAAATCAAGAAAGAGTCTTGGACCATTTTATGTATCTCTCAAGTATGTAACTAGCAATCATTTAGTTTTGTTCTATGTTTTCCATTTGGATTATATTTCCCTATCACTCTATCACTTACATGCTTACTTTTAATATGATGGCAGAAAATAATCATTTATCCCGTCAGCTTATCCGACAAAGTGTTTCTCATAATTCGTCCCATTAGTGGCGATTGCGCAGGTTTTGTAGATTCTAATTAAGACATCTTCATTCTTAATAATTAAAACAAGTGAAGTTGTTGAGGTAACTTCTCTACTGTATTTTCTATACATACTGAGTTTATTGTTCAGATCATATTTTCGTTATTTGTTAATTGCGCTACATCTGCTCAAAGGACAAACCGAACATTTTACAGTGGTACTGAATTTGGTAGAATTATTACACCAGTCAGCAGTAGTAAAAATCCTGCAGCTTTATCCAAAGCCTTTAATTCCTTATTTGTGCTTCTAGACATTAGCATAATGTTAACATCAAGTAATTGTTCCACCATGTATGAATCATGGAAACCGAGTTTATCCCATGCCTTATACTGATCCATCAATTCAACGTGAATATTGTATAATTTTGTTTAGATTGTATTTTGGTACATTTTGTATCATCTTTATATATTGGCTCATCCTTGTGAAACTTTTTTCATATGTATTCCTGTATTCTTTAACACATTTCTCTCCATTTCCACTTCTCAACAACTTCCCCTAATTCTACTTAATTTTTCAACTCTATCTCTCGATCTTCCATCACTGCATCTTTCCTCAAAATCTTAATTTTATATTCCTTTACAAATTTGATTCACGCAATTTAGAAGTTCGTGTTGTATCATCTACATAGAATCAGGCCTCTCGATACATTCCTGCTGCTCTATTTTTTCTTCTAGAAGGACTACAAGGAATTATATACTGTTCAAAGACAACTTGCCATAAGGTTACCATTCTTGTGCATTATGAACAAGTTAATTAAGAATCAAAGTTATTTATATCTATTGATTAACATGATATTCATTTTTAAATTTTAGTCCCCGTGAATTGCATTCTTTGGTCTATTATCTATATGCTACTGTTTCATTGGAGCAGTTTGTTCGCATCATAATTTTTTGCATCGGTGTGGTTGAACCATATTTGTTACGGTAGTCAAGTTTAGTTCATGGAGTTTGTCGTCATTGTTTTAGGTTTTAGCATATGGAAGCAGTTTGAGGTATGGAGCTGGAAGCATTGTTTGCACTTAGGGGCTCGAGGTCTGGCACGATTTATTGCCTCTGTTGTGGGGCTCATGTTGAGAAGTGTTGATAGCTTATGTTTGGTGATACTTACATGTACGATAATATTTCCATGGTCCTTTGATGGCTGGAGTAGTTGGTGTTTATGATACGGTGGGAGAACTGACTTGAGGTTTTACGTTTGTATTCGCACTTGTTCGGTTTAGCAAGAGTCGCCACCGACTTTTTATTTTATCCTAAAGGAAAGGTTAAAAAGCACAGGAAAAACCTTTGAGATGTTTTCGTGGGTTCGGGGGGTAGATTATGAAAAGGGAAGGTGCTAGCACCCTTTTCATCCATGGTTATCCATGGGCTCTTAGTTACTTATTTTAGATCACTTGCCTTGATTTTCAATTGCTTGAAATGGTGTTTGCGTGTGAGATTTTGAAAATGTTTTGAAAAAGATGCCTTGTCTAGGCAACCGTTGTAACAATTCTTTACTCGAATGTTTTACAAAGGTGTTTGTCTTTTTGAAAAGATGTTTCAATGTTTTTGAAAGTTGTTTTTGAAAGTTTGTGTTGTGGAGTGTGTTTTGAAAGTAGGCAAGTGTGTTTTGCAAGTTTGATCAAGTAACTTAAGAGTCGTCTACCCCTAAATTTACTCAAAGATTTTTTCTATGTTTTAACCCTTTTAACAGTATTGTTCCACCATTGTATTTGGTGGACAATCTTGTGTTAGGATGTTAACGGGACGGGCGCGGGTCATCATATAGACCATGAATGCAATAGTGCCAAGTGTCTTTGGCAATTTTTCTTTAAGGGACTTAATCATTTTTGTTTAGGCAACTTCGAAAGCGTCATCGAGGGACTATGATCATTTGATTTGTTTTGTTTTGCCAAAGACTCTCAACATGCAAGCATGGCCCATTTTTGAAGGCAACAAGCGGGATTACCCTAGGGGTGTAAGTGTGAATGGTGTATTGATTGTCATGCATTTGTCTTGTATTAGGTTATCTAGCGGTTGATTTCGAATCTTCGCATGCAAACCCTAATTACTATACAGTATATAGAAAGCGATAAATTGCGGGAATTTAAAGTCTAAGCTATTACAAATAAGTATTCGGGAATGGGGGTACAAATATTTATAAATGGGGATGAGACTTATCAGGATAGTAGTGTCCAAATAATATTTACAACCAAATCGAATCGCATTCTCAATGTAAAATGTGGCAATGTATAAGAATAAAAGCAATGTATCAAAAGCATTTGTGAAAGTGTATGTGATTATTTACTCATGATGCAAATATGTATTTATTAAGTATTATTATCTTTTTTGTGTTTTTTGTTAATGTTTTATATACAAAAAAGATTTATTAAAAAAAAGAGTTTTAAGACCAAAAATCTATTAACCTAATTAATCCAATATTTACATACTTTTGGTATAAGAAAAGTATTGTTAAAATAAATTTATTATGAAAAATTAATGTATTATTTATTTAACAAAAAAAAGAGTTAAGTTATATAAAAAGAAAATAAAGGGATATAATGAAAAAAGGATATTAGTTTGTAAAAAAGGAAAAAAGGTTAAGTGGGCTCTAGAGAAATATATATGGCCCAAAATAAACTGAAGATGGATTAGGAAAGGAGGGTGTGCACGCCAGTTTTCATATGGGCTTAAGCATTTGGATGGGGCAAGGCCCAGAACACGTTTTGACAATTTGTTTTAGGGTTTCAATGAGTTTGTCTCAGAACTTAGGGTTACAGTCCTTTGCTTAGAATAGCGCCGCTTCCATCTTCCCTCTTCGTCTTCATCTTTCTCAAAATGGGGCCACTAAACGCTCGCCTCCTTGCCTCAAGCTACTAGGCGCTACCTCCCTCTCCCTCTCTCCAAGGTTGAGCAAGACAGTGATAAAGGAAAGGTAGCCTTTTCTATTTTAACGCGTTTTTAAGGTTTTCAGTTTTGCATGTTTCAACTTTTCCTTGTTCTGATCTTTACGTTATTATTTGGTGTTATTTGTTTCTATTTGAGGTGCGTGAAAAGGAAGAGGATGATACCTTTGTTGGAGACGGAGGAATGGACTGGAGGCGCCTTAGGCGGCCGAAGGCGGAGGGAGTAGTGATGCTAGCTTGCTCTGGTAACCACGTATCTTGCTTTTGTGGTTTAGTGATGAATGCTTTCTGAAAACCCTAGTTTAACTTTCTTTTCCTCTTCTGATTGCTTGCTTGCTTGCTCTGATTGCTTGCTTCTGTATGTTTATTTCCTCTGAGTTTGATGATATTGATTCTGAATTGCTCTTTGTTGGCTTATCGTTTCACTTCTGGCTGCTTGAATGCTTGCCTTATTCTGATTCTCTTTCTCTCTTTTGGACTGAGCTAGCTTCGCCTATGATGAACCTAGTTCTGAGGCACTCATTTTTGTTATTTGGATATTTGGTTTGGATTTGGATGTGTTCAGTTTTGATAGACTGGGACACTGAGTTTTGGCTTTTTTGACCCTATGATGAACATGGTTCTGAGGGCTCTTGTTCTGCTTTGAGTTGGTTATTTGGAATGGCTTGAGACAGGTTTAAGGTTTAGGCTTTGTTTGAGATTTATGCAGGTTGAAACAGTTTGAAGCTTTTGAAAATGTACAGGCTTTTAGGCTTGTATCAGTTTGTAAGTTTGGAGCTTATGGTTCTGTGTTTGAAACAGGTTTGGCTTTGGCTTAAAGCTTTTGACACAGTTTGGAGCTTGACAGGCTTCAGGACTTATGTTATGTTTGCTTTTGGTTTGAGGCTACAGGCTTGCTGTGATTTTTGCTATGTTACAGTTTTGTGGTCTTTTTTGATACAGGCTTCAGGCTGAGTTTTGAAAGGCTTGAGGCTTGTTTCGAAAGGGCTTATGTTTGAAGCAGGTTAGAGGTTAGAAGGTTTGAAAGGTTAGAGGCTGTTTTCAATGTTACAGTTGTGGTATCTTGTTTTTGTGATATTCTGCCTCTCTCCTTTTGTTCTGTTCTGATATGTTTGTTTTATATCTCTTAAGCCTAAGCCTGCCCACTGTAAGCCTCTCTTCTCTCTTTTTTCTCTCTCCACAGGAAAGCATTGTTTATTTCTTAGACTGTACTATCTCTGAAAAAGTGTGGTCTAGAAAATGATGTAAATTTGAATATGTTGCTTGCATTGTACCTTTCCTCTGCATACTTCCTGCTTTTCTGTCTTGCTTTTGCTAGCTTGTAGGCAGTTTTGACAGTTCTTGGTTGACATCTCTTTTGGACAGTTCTGCACTTGGTTAGGCATTTTTTCAGTTTGCATATGTGCAGTTCAGTTTGGACTTTGTAATTTGTTTGGCATATTCAGTTTGTCCATTTTGACATTTTTGTTGACACTTTGCAATTTGAAACTATGCAGCCTTGTATATTTCCATGTAGCTTGTGCATTTGGTTCAATTATGCAGCCTTGTACATTTTTATATTTGCAAACATATTTCCTTTCCCTCTTTGTGAACCAAGAATTTTCTTGTGATTTGCAGAGAGGGTGAACAAACTGATTCTGGCCAATCACTTTTAATGATGAGCTTTTTTATGATTAATTGTCTGCCTTTGATTTCATCTGCATTTGACTTCTTCCTTTTCTTTTTGCAGGTAAAAATCAGTTGAGCCAAGGATGTAATCAGAAGATGAAGATTTCAAGACATTTAGGATATAGCTTTATTTCATTTTAATTATTTGTAATAATATTAATGTAAATAACTGTAAATGAATTTACAGTATTCAAATAATATCTGTAACAAACAATTCAAAATGAATAAACAAATCTTTTTTGTCAGATTTCTCTTTTAATTCCTCTTCAATTGTTTATTTAATTATTTATATTTCTTGAATTATAATAATTGGACAATATCCAATAATTTTAACTTAGAAATGATAAATAATCAATAAACGTCCGGCATTCCGAATAAACAAAAGCATTGCACAGTTAATCAAACAAACGCCCACATGTCTTTCCTTTTACTGATTAAACCAAACACTGCAAATTCTCAATTCAAATGCCTCAGCTTTTATCCCAGATGTTTAGACAGAAATCTTGAACAAACGTCAAAACCATGTGACAGTCAATTAAGACACTGTGGATTCAAATTCTTCTGAAAATGCGCGTGCAAACCCTAGTTCTTGATTTATTGTCAAAGAAGCGTCCGCCTGATCAAACCCTAAGCCAAACTCAACCAAACCCTAGCAATCTGCTTGAACTGATTCAAAATTTAATGGAAACCCTGATTTTGCTTGACTGATAAGAAAAGTCTGTTTGACCGATTCTTAAGCCAATCTGAAAAATCAGGAAAAGCCTGAAACTGTGATTTCTTGTAAAAAAGAGGAGGGCAAATTTTGGGGTACAACAGTGTTGTATCATTAACTTCAGGAATCAATCATATATGTTCATGGACTGCTAACAGTCTGCCATCTGCATCTTCAGTTGCTACCATGGAGGCTTTAGACTTCAACCAATTCAAGATTTGTTAGATTGGACTCAATTCAAAGATGCATTGCAGGTAACAATCATACAAACATTGAATTCATTTGGAGCTTTAAGTTTAAATTTTCTAATATATGTTTCTTGCCCGGAGGTACTGTTCTTGGAGCTTTGAGTTCAAATATTCCTGGAGTTCAAATTAATGTTTTATTGAAATTGAATTAAGTGAGTCATTTTGAGGCAATTATAATTATTATTCTATGAAATTGACTGGTTAGTTTGGGAGAGAGGTAGTATTGATTAGGATTTATGAAGATATGATATACTAAATTGACAAAATGAGTTTATTGAATGTAATCACATGAACAAGTGTGTTGTCACCGTCAGATACTACATGTACTTTTGATTAGAAATGTTGAGTGTGTTTTCAATCTCAAACATTGGACACACTTTTGATTAGAAGTGTCGGTGTTACATGGATTACGATATTATAAAACATAGCACATGAGGTTTATAATGCTAAAGGCAATTTTATTGCCGAAAAACTTTGCATTATCATTTGATTTATCTTTATAGAGGAACATGTAAGTTAGTGGTTTTGTAAATGCAGTTCATGATGATGGTGAACCTTTTCATCCCAATTCTATAATCATAGTAGTAGCATGACCTATGATTGTTTTCATGTAATGTTATTAATTAATGCTTCACTCTCTGATATAAGAAAACTATTGGATGTTAGTAGTGTTAATAACCAGATTGGAATTGCTTATGTGGGCATTATCTTTTTCTTGATGAAACAGTTTATACGTATAGCTTTCTAATACAATATTTATCTACTTGTCTGGAAAAAACAGAAAGATGGAAATACAGACATTGACGGTGTTGATTCAACTAATGCATGCTATGGAGGAATTGCCGCTTTGTTCAATTGTGTCAATTGGATGGAGATCAATTCATGGGATTTATGCTACCAATGGTTGGTCTAAGTCACTAGAATAATTGGTGAAAATACTGCTTCAGATGACTGCTCAAATATTGCTACTGGTTTGAAAAAACTATAAAGTGTGAATCTTTCAGCAGAAAGATATAGTGGGGTTAGTTACATATTTCGTCTTTTCTATGAGATTTATGCTATTAGTTAGTTAGTTTCTTTCTTTTCATTGTTTGAAGTTTATCGTCTAATAAGTAACTTCTCAACAGAATCTTTGTTACATGGAAAGTGATACGCTGATATTTCCACATATGTAAACTGCCATCATCTCCACCAGTTGCTGTCTGAAAGCAAGCTTGTTTATTATCTATCTACTACGAGAATTATATAGAAGAGGGAAAGGTCATTAGTGACAATGTTCATTCATATGGTAAAACTATGTGTGTTTGTGCTATTCTCTTTAATTTTGCCTATAGTTTTTTAAATTTATGTAGCTTTATATGCTGGAGAAATGTTGTAAGATAGCATGGTAAAAATAAGAAGAGCACAATTTTTCATAAGATGTTCGATCTGTTTTGCCGACTTGATAAATTCTTTAATCGACATGATAATGAGGCGTGTTTAGTACTTTCTGTTAATAAGCTGATCATTGGTCATATAATTTGTTGCATGGTTTAAAATGGTTGGAAGCATGTCTTCCACCTCATCATCATGCTCACTGCATATATGTCTAATAATTTGAGAATGAGTGTGCATAAATGCAAGAGGGACAACTAGCAGTGGAAGAAGCATGCATAACAGAATGTCCAAGTGGCAACAAGTTATTGGAGATCATGATTTGGAATCAGAATCAGAAGTATATAAAAGAGGGAAGGAGGAAGGTGTGATGCAGGAAATTCGTGAGTAGAGTGAGGTTGTTCTTACATCAAGGAGATTATATTATTTACATTGACAACTACTATGGTGCTAAGACATATAAGATATTTTGTTTTGACTGAGAAATCCTGAATTAGTGTTTGCCTAAAAGGTTCGCAGTGGTTTCTCTTGTGTTGTTAAGGTTGTTGCTGAGATTTTTGTCATGTCTTAAAGTGTTTATTAGTTTTTTGTAAGGAGTTATAGTTTTGGTGTGTATACTATATTCAAAAGGTGTTGGATTTCATTCCTATGTTTCAACTGTTGAGAGAAAAATGGATGTCATATACAGTGGATATATGAAGTTGAGTGGATATATAGTGGTTTTTTATATGTGCGTATTATTCACTACGCCAAAAATAAGTTTTAGCAGCACATAAAAGAAAGTGCTTTTGGAAAAAAGCGCTGCTGTAGGTTTTAAAAAAAATTTGCTTAAAAAAGCGCTTTCAAAGGGTGCCTTAAGAAAGTGCTTTTCAAAAGCGCTTCTAAAGGTCACCCTTAGAAAGCACTTTTTGGGAAGCGCTGCTAAAGTTGGCCTTTCAGAGGGTACCTTAAGAAAGCGCTTTTCAAAAGCGCTGCTAAAGGTCATCCTCAGAAAGCGCTTTTCCAAAGCGCTGCTAAAGTTGGCCTTTAGAAAGCGCTTTTAAAAGCACTGTTATAGGATATGCTATGAAAGCGCTTTTTGATGTAAAAGCGCTGTTATAGATGACCTTTAGAAAGCGCTTTTAAAAGCGCTTTCGTAGGTAGTTTTATAATAAATATCAAAACACAATTTTAATTATTTCCACTATAAAAACAAACCCTAAATCACATTCTTAATCAACATTCAACCATGTCTCGATTCAGCAACAACCTAATCGGACTCCTCAACTTCCTAACCCTGCTCCTCTCAATCCCCATCCTCGTGATGGGCGTATGGCTCCACAAACAATCCACCACCGAATGTGAACGCTTCCTCGAGAAGCCAATCATCGCCCTCGGCGTTTTCCTCTTGGTGGTTTCTCTCATGGGATTAATCGGTGCTTGTTGCAGAGTTTCGTGACTTCTCTGGTTTTACCTCCTTGTCATGTTCTTACTCATCGTTCTTCTTTTCGCTTTCACCATCTTTGCCTTTGTTGTTACTAATAAAGGGGCGGGTGAAGAGGTCTCCAATCGCGGGTATAAGGAGTATAAGCTTGGGGATTATTCGAATTGGTTGCAGAATAAGGTTACAGATGGGGGTAATTGGAAAAGGATTAGAAGCTGTTTGGTGTCCGAGAAGGTTTGTGAGGATTTTCAAGCCAAGTTTGGGAAAGATAGTGTTGAACAATTTCATGCTCAAAAGTTGTCTGCTCTTCAGGTTAGGGTTTTTATCTTTTTTTTATTGAATTGAATTGGATTTCTGTTCTTGATGATTGTTGATTTTCTGGGCTGGGATCAAAATTTTAGCTTGCATGTGATTTTATATATAGGGTTTTGTAGTTTGAATTTGTGTTCATGATGTGAGTTTTATAGCAATAGTGAGCTCTAAAGCATGGACTCCGAAGGATAACTGACACTGACTCGTTAAAACCGATAACAATAAAAAAAATAAATGTAATCATAAATATCGGTGTCGGATATTCAATCACCGACACATTCACCGACAAACCTTTTTCAGAGAAACTTTATGTCTAGAAATTATGATAATGAATAACAAAGTGATTAGGAAGTTTCTGAATATGTGAGCATGCATAGATTTCACGTTATAATAGTACTGTAATGCATTCATGTGTTTGTTTTAGGATTAAATAAATTAGATTTAGTTTATAAGGTAGTGCTACTTTATACTTTTGCCTGAGTATTCAATTTCAAGGTATCTTTCTGAAAAGTGGATTTTTGAACTGGGATTTCAGAAGAGTTATGGTTTCTTTCTGAAAAGTGTAGACTTTTTCTTATTTTTTTAACTGGGATTGCTTTTCTTTTGAAAAGGGTTGTGTTCTTTATGGAAACAGATTTAAAATGCATCTTTTGTTGAACATTTTTGCATCCTTTTTTGTTACTAGTTTTTTCCCCTTAATGGATTCTAGTGCTATTGGGTTAAAAGTTGATTACCTTTTTAATGTGCACTTTTTTTTCAATGACTAAGAAGCACTGGTTCCTTGTAGCTTTTCCAAACTTTAATATATTTTGCTTCACATTATTGGTGTTATCTAGTGATCAATATTTTCTTTTCTTTCTTCACAGACATTTACATATAAGAATCTTCTTCATGAGGATTTTCAGCTCGGGTACGACGGTCTAAATCAAACAACATTAATTGGATCAAAGTACAGGTATATTAATTTCCACTATTTTGCTTATAATATTTATGCTATTTGATAAAACAATACAACTATATATTCTTATTTGTTTTTCTATGTAGTGTCCTCAACAGCAAAACGCTATAGATTGTGGATACTTCGTTATGCGGTTTATCAAAGAAATCCTTCAACTGAATCAAATAGAGATTCCAGTCACGGTATGGATTTATAACTTAGGATTTGTTTTATTATTTCTCAGATATTTCATATAATTTTTTACTTTTAACTAAATCATGCATATTATGTTTTGTTATGTAGTACTTCGATGAATACAAATGTGCATATTACACGAAACTTCAGTTGGAAGAAATCAAAGAGGAATTGTGTCAATATTTTATTAAGCAGAGAATCATATAAGGTATGAATACATTATTATGTGAAAATTTTTATGAATACGTTACATGTGTACATGGAATACCATATTGACCGTGTTATTATTTTCAAACCTCGCAGGACCAGGGCCTTAATACATAATTGACCGTGTTTCTTTCATACATTAGGATTGGTTTAGTTGTTGTTAGGGTTGATTTTGTAAGACTGATTTTGAGTTACAATGCTGATAACAATGGTTTTTATATATTTTGAGGTACAAAAATGGTGTATATATATTTTGGATTACAATGGTATACAATGCATTACCGCGGTTTATGAATTACAGGTTATGGCAACTGGTTTATATAAATAATATGCTGCAAACAATGCAGGTATATGAATTATATAAATTATACCTCTAAAAAAAACACCCTATGTAAGCGCTTTTTCAAGAAAAACGCTGCCTTAGGTAACCTATGAAAGCGCTTTTTCACAAAAAGCGCTGTCTAAGGTAAACATATGACAGCGCTTTTCCAGGCAAAAGCGCTGCTAAAAGACCACCTATGAAAGCGCTTTTCCAGAAAAAAGCATTGTTAAAAGCCTACCTAAGACAGCGCTTTTCCAGAAAAAAGCGCTGCTAAAAGAAAACTTATGAGAGCGCTTTTCCAGAAAAAAGCGCTGCCTTAGGTAGACCTATAAAAGCGCTTCTTCATAAAAAAGTGCTGCCAAAAGCCTACTTAAGAGAGCGCTTTTTAGAAAAAGTGTTGTATTAGGTAGACCTACGAAAGCGCTTTTCATTAAACAAAAAGCGCTGCTAAAATCTATAGCAGCGCCACCATAGAAAGCGCTTTTAAAGGCAAAAAAAAAAACGCTTTCGTTAGTCTTTTTTGGCGTAGTGATTGATTGCAGGAAAAAGGGATCAACATTTTGTATTGGCTGAAAATGATACTTTTGCTGGTGCAAATGAAATTCACAATGACATTTTTAATTCATTATTCTTGAACCAATTAATTGGATTCAATTGGATCAATGAGATGACTTAGCTATGGATTTCAATTTAATAAATTCACCTAAATTGTATAAAAAAAAATTTCCTACAACAATATGAAATCATTCAGATAAGTTTCCAAACTAATTTCAAGTTATTGAGCCAAGACTAAATTTTATGTTTCTTTATTGCTTGTGAGCCAAAACTAATTTCACAAAATAATTTACTACCCTGATTGTCCTACATGTTACTCTTCCAATTTTAATGATAAAATAAAACTACTCTACATTGCATGTTAAGGAAGGGGTATCCAATCCAACTTCTAACTTTTTAGCATATGAATTTAAAAATGAAAACTATATGATAAGGGTTGCATGGCTTTCACCAGTCATAATGTGATCTCGTGCAAACACGCAGATATTGATACGGTATACATATATGTTATTGATATTAAAATATTGAGATGTTTTTATTTTTATTTAACTTTTATTTACTAATAAAAATTAAAATATTTTTATATTAATGAATTGATTGATAAAAATATTGAATATTAATGGAAATATAAAATTAATGATTAAAATATTGAATATTAACGGAAACACGATGTTACTGATTAAAATATTGAATATTAACAAGAACATTAAGTTACTGATAAAAATATAGAATATTTACCGAAACCTGAAATTAGTGATCAAAATATTGAATATTAACGGAAACCTAAAGTTAGTGATCAAAATATTGAATATTAACGGGAACATGAAGTTACTGATAAAATATTAAATATTAACGGGAACATGAAGTTACTGATAAAAATATTGAATATTAACGGGAATATAGAGTTACTAGTCAAACTATTAAATATTAACGGGAACATGAAGTTACTGATCAAAATATTAAATATTAACGGGAATATGAAGTTACTTATCAAAATATAGAATATTTACAGGAATCTGAAGTTAGTGATCAAAATATTAAATGTTAATGGGAAGATGAGGTTAGTGATAAAATATTGAATATTAACAAGAACATAAAGTTACTGATCAAAATATTAAATATTATCGGGAACATGAAGTTGTTGATCAAAATATTGAATATTAACGTGAACATGAAATTACTGATAAAAAATATTAAATATTAACGAGAATATAAAGTTACTGATCAAAATATTAAATATTAACGGGAACATGATGTCACTGATCAAAATATAGAATATTTACGGGAATCTGGAGTTAGAGATTAAAATATTGAATATTAACGGGAACATGAAATTACTGATAAAATATTGAATATTAACGAGAACATGAAATTACTGATCAAATTTTTTAATATTAACAGAAACATTAAATTGTTGATCAAAATATTGAATATTAATAGAACAACTTTACTATCAGTTTAAATATTTTTTACAACAATTCTAAAACTAAAATAATATTTATATAAAAAATTATATTATTCACTCAAATATTTTTATATATTGGAAAAATTATAGGCACCGATTTATTATCTTTTTTTAAATAAAAATATTTTTATTTTATTATATTTTGAGATAAATATGCGTATCATACCGGTACCCATTTGAACGCACGGATATTCCACTAGTTTATAAACAATAAAAAATCTTCAATTTTTGTTCACAATTATAACCAAAAGTTAATTATTATAAAATTATTTAATATTGTAATTCCTAATATACAACTCTATTTCATTTTCCAACATTTCATTAAATTTAATAAAGAAGATATTATAGTAAATTTAATTAATGTTTTCACCAAAATCTAAAAAGTTAACTATATTTGATTGAATTTCTTAATAATCGGAAAAATTATTTTTATTGTTTATAAATGTATTCGGAGAGTGTACAAAAATGCCAAATTTTCAAAAAAAAATTTTTTTTTAAGTACATCCGCCAATTGATTGGGCGGATCCTCCTACTTTATATATATTTTTTATTATATTTTATTTTCTTGAAAAAATTGAATTCTTTGAAATTTTTTGCAGATTTTGTTATAGAATTTCTTTTCTAGAGAATTTCCTACAAATTTATCTATGAATTTTAATAAAATCGTATATACAAAAATCATATATTTAAGAAATTCGCAAATAATTTTGTAAGAATGTTATTTCGTAGAAAATTTTACAAATAAAATTCATAGGAAAATTTATAGATAATAAATAAATAATTAAAAAAAATTACACATCCATCAAATAAATAGACAAAACATTTTCTTTTTATACTCTTTCGTCCATTAAATCGGCAGAACTTCTTTATCAATAATAAACTTTTTTTGAAATCATAATATATAAGTATATTAATAAATTGAGTGTTAATTTAGTATTCTTTTAAAAAAAAAATAGTACGACAATACAAATTTAACGGAAACACTGGCACTGTGCTACAATGAATAAAACGTTTACAATTAAGTGCTTGTTTTTAAAGTTTGACACACCACCCAAAGCTAGTTTTATCTACAGTATTAGTAGCAATTAAAGTTAAAATAAATAAAAATTTATTTACCCATCACAAAAAATTGATAGATTATTTATAAAAGAAATTATCTTAAAAACCTTTAAATAATTAAATATATTATATTATCTCGAATTAAATCAGAGTTTTACACAAGTTAGTCACGAATCTACCTGAAATTTTATACCAAATTAATTTTGAACTAAATTGAGTTTATACATAAGTTAAGTTCACGAACCGAACTAAGGCTTAATATTGAATCTCTAAAAATAACTTTTAAAAATT